>VWYO01016975.1:43029-78543 GCA_013400275.1 Rhadina sibilatrix | reverse complement strand
TTTTTTTCTAGCTATAAAGCTTCTTTCTAGCTTTGTTTTAGTAAGGTTTTTTTTCTGGTTCTCGTGCTGCGGTGCCATTCTTTAGAGGACTCCAAAGAAATACAAATGCACAAGAAAAAAATGCATTCGTGAGAAGTGAGGAAAAAAAAAATCCCATGAGGTTTTGGGATTTTAGTTGCTGAAATATTAGCAATTTTGTGTTTTAAATACTTGGCCTAAAGTGACTGACAAAATAATTCTAATTATGAAAAACATTATCAAGCCGTAGTACATTCGGATTAGTGTGATCACTCACTAATGTGTTCTGCTTGGGAACTGATGATGCAGGATGACTTAAATGTGTAGTTCATTACTATTATGGATGGTTTCTAAATTTACTGAATTGCTTCACCCAGTGCTGCAGACTAGAAAATTATATTCCCAGCAATAGTGTTCTGTACTGAAGTTTATCTAGTTAGAAGAATTTACGTGTCAGAATAACATGCGGAAGAAAAGAATTTCTGTTTTTAAACAGAAAGCCAATGAGAATAATTATAATAATAATAATAATATTTCTAGTTAAATGGAAACTAACACAGTTTTCTGTTTAACAGCTTAAAACATCCTAAAATGTAGAGACAAACAGTCAGGAATAAATAAAGCACTGAGCGCAGCCCTCTGGTTGAGGTAATTCTTACTTCCTTTTTTGCTTCTGCTGATGTCACTTTGCTGGATTCACCAATGGTGAGTTTCAGGGGCACAGATGGTGGTGTCTGATTCTCCCAGGCAGGAAGAGTTTGATGCACTTCAGCAGGGTTCTGACTGGTGAAAGAACCCCTGGCATGTCTGTTATCAACGGGAATGTGCTGAAAGTGTGGTTTCCTTGTGCTTGATGTCCCTGTGGACACCACAGGAGAGGCACCTGGTCATCCTGAGTGAGCATTTGCCCATCACATTAGTTAAAATGAGAGGTTGCATTTTATGGCTTAGGTACTGAGTTTCCTATGAACACAGGCTCACAGGCAAAGTATGCATTTTAGACTAAAGCTCAGTTACAGAGAACGTGAATAGTGTAAATGGAACCCGTGATTAAAGACTCTTAGATAAGAATAGGCACTGAAAAAAAAATCTGGATGGATTAAAGAAAATTTCTGTTCTCCATTTTTCATACTGGAAAAGCGTGTTCTAATAATCAAGCACTAGTTTGTTAATACAGTTCTGACTTAGTAGCTGAAGTATTTAGATATTTTTATAACTGTTAGAGTAATGACCAGTGGATAGTAACAGATTATAATTGGTCAGTGGCTTCTCAGTCAGAACTGTGGCTTCTTCTTTTTTGCCTCTCTGGAAAATTAGTTTCATTTAATGGAAGTAGTGCTTCAGGACTTGATGCTGGGTCTTGATTTGGTTGTGCCCATAAAATATATAATATTTTAAAAATAGTTTTCTGTTATAATTGTGTATTTCCTTGCATCATAGAGATAACTTTAGTCACTTTCTATCATAGCATGTACTTTAGAAGACTTTTTTATTAAAAAAAAATCTATGCACTAACATTAATTCATGGATATTTGGAAACGTGGACTGCAGGTTGTCTTCCACCCCTTTTTTATGTGGCATCTTTTTTATTAAAAAAAAAAAAAAAAAAAAAGTATTAAATGCAATAGGAATCATTAGGTTTTATTTTTGCACACTTGTAGAGCAGGAAATACCAGTGACTATCTTTAGAGTGAGGCTGGCAGCATAAGGAAGAGTGACCCCAGAAGCAAGAAATTCAGAACCTGGTGTGAACTTGCTGCAAAGTGCAGCTTTAGTAGCACTGTGAAAGAAAATGCACGAGTGATAAAAGAGCAATTCACTGTGGTCAGCCACAGAGCAACCTGTGTTCTGAAATGTGTGCAAGCTCAGAGGGTAGCAGCTCAAAGTACTGCCAGAGCACAATGGCTCTTGGTTGTTCTTGGTTGCTTAAGAACTACTTTAATAAGTTTGTTTTGTGGAGGTACCTGCCTTAAATTATTGGTGGGTCTGGGTTAGGACTACAGGCTAAACAGAAAGAAATATATATTCTTAAATTGAACTGTGTCATCTTTTGACAGCTGGTTTAAATATGGCACTCTCTGCATTTACAGTAAGAAATGTTTTTATTTTAGAAGGTGTAAGAGCTGGACTTCATTAATTATACATACTTTATGTTATTATTACAAACACTATTGAGCTCTGTCAGTCATTTTCTTGAGTGAGAACTTAATGCTGAGGACTGGTTCATGTGGGGCTGGATGTTGCTGGGAAATGGCAGAGCCTTCTTCCTCTTTTCTGCACTTTTTCATTCCATTTGGTGAGTTGTTTTTCCCAAACTAAGCTGGAGCTGGTTGGCATCCCGCTGCTGGCCTGTTCCAAGCAGTTGGTGAAGCAGTGGTTCTCCTTTGGGTCTTTGTGTCTGAATGACCACTAACTGGCAAGCTTATCTCTGTCATCCTTTCCTGCAGCAATCATGCTAATTATGGCTTTTCAGGACACTGGGAGCTCATGTCTGGGCAGCTTCCAATGCTCTCAATAGCGCTGTGGGCTATTTAAAGTGAAAAGTTGCCCTGTCTGATGGTTGAAAATGCCATTTGGAGGGCTGCTTGGCAGTGCTGGAATCCATGTGAGGAGGCACATTCGTGGCTTCTCCCAGTCCTACTCCAGCACTGCACCCAGGTGGTTTATAAGGATTCCAGGTGGCTGTAGCACATGCTGTGTCAGCCAGTGAAGGCAGTCGAGGGAAAAAAAAAAATTAAACTTTAAAAGTTTCCTCCAGGTTTGAAGATCAAAGGTGTTTTCAAAGGAGCTCTGGGGATTCAGCAAAACCTTTTACATTCAGAGGAATGTTTTGAGGCTCACAGTGGTACACTGTAACACTGTAGAGAGTTAGTGTTGAATTGTTATTGCTAAATTACTCTAGGAGTGAATTTTTCTTGAGAATTTTTCTTGCCAACTCCGTAAAAGTTAAGGTGAGATCAGTTTTATGTCCTTCTGCTCATGTCCATGCCCAAGGAGGTAACAACAGGATGTTGAAGAGTGTCAGAGCTCAACTTCTTAATTTAGACCAGAAGTAGAAAATATTCAGGAAATTCTTGTGTAGAAGATTAGTGACGTAGTAGAATGAATGAAAGAATGAATGAATGCTTGCCATACTAATTTACAACAGAAAGATGGATTTCAGAATTATTTATATGAGCTCCCCGAGCTCATTTAAAATTGATGAACAGAGATTTCAGTAATTGAAAAGAGCTAAGAGCAGTGCTGAAGAGTGACTTGAGAATAAAGAAAAAGGTGTGCAGTGTTGAGGAATGAATAAGAGAGAAGTAGAGAATAAACTTGTGGAGAACGGGTGAATTTGGACAGAAGTATGGGCCAGCTGTAGCAGTGAAGGAGCCACAAAACATAGATGGAGCTGGAAGAGATGAAGTCTTTTACTTTCCAGTTTTACAGGGTGTGCATGTGAATTGTTTGTTACCTTAACTTGAACTCCTCTCTTTTCTCTCCTGCTTCCTCTTTTACATCTTTCTGCACGCGCTCCAGTGGCTTTTTGGAGATGGATGCTGTTTACTGCACAATCCAGCAGAAATCTGATTGGAATTTATGGGGTGAAATTTTTCATTTATCCCTTACAAACACCTTGCAGTCCTTCCCTTGGGAATGTCTCAAGAGCCTGGCTGCAGCTGGGGCAACATGCCACCAAAAAAATGCCAATTGTCATCTGCCTGAATCTTTAAGCAGTCTTTGGTGGTTTGTCCCCTTGATTTTCCTGACAAAGCTGATGCTCGGTTTTAAAATATCCTTTTCCTTTGACTTGATTATTTTTAAGAAGTGCCATGCTGAAGCACAGTTAAATGGGTATAGCTTCCACTCACAGAACTGGGCCCAGTTAGCTTATGCCTGGCTCTAAGGCCCTTTCCTTCTTAGGCACAGTATGTTCCCTTGGGACAAATTCTGCTCTTTACAGAGGCTCTACGTGTGTAACTGAAAGCAGAGTTTTTTCGTTTCTGTCAACTGTATTTAGATTTTATAAACATCAGCTTCAGGAATTATTCTAGCTGCTTTGAAGTAAACCACTAAACATTTACTTTTGGAAAAGGCCGTCCTGTCCAGAAAATGCTAACATTTCTTTTTGTTCTATGGCTGTTTGTTGTCAGTGTTTTTACTCAGCTATCTATAAATATTTTTTGGTTTCGAAAGCACCTTCAGCCCAAGATTAAATCATATCATGACTGATGGTATCCACTGGTTGTTATTTATTGTTGTCTACCAGGTCCAATAACTCTTTTTTTCCTGGCCTGTCTGCAGTATTGACATAAACTGTAGTTTATATGGGAGCTGTAAAATGGCTAAAAAAAAAAAAAAAAAAAAATTTGGCTGGCTTTTGGTGTGGTAGTTGGTAATGTCCAGTCATAGTGGGTCTGTGCTGGGCTGTTAGGATGAGTGAGAACACGCTGTTCTCATATTTCTCTGTGTTATCCCCAGATCTCTGAAGGATACAAGAAGCTTGGCTCTGTGCCTGTGTACGGTGCAGGTTGCCACGCTGAGATTTTGCAGTGTTTTGCTGTCAGTGCTGTGGAACTGAGCTCTCACACCTGCTGTGAATCTTGCTGTCCTCAGTCTGTCTTTATATGGAGAATTACATCCCCTGTGTACTGGAAAGCATTATTCTGACAAGCAAAAAAAAAAAATAAAATGTGCTGGATAGCGCAGCATTCCATTTTATAAAGCAAAATAAATTGATATTTAGCAGAGCCCTTTTAGTAAAGGATCACGGCAGTGAAATATCAGCTGGCATAACTTTGCAATTCTCTGTTTAATTGAGTGGAATTAAATGGGTTCACACTGGCCTACCTGGGGTCAGGATCAAGCAAAGGCTGAGTGTCTCGTAATGAGCCAAAGACAAATTAATCTGAGAGCCACGATGGTGTTCTTTGGAAGGGACCAACAGGGTGTCACACCAAGATTCAGCTTCTGGCTTTCCTGGTTTAAACTTCAGCAGTACCAGCAGTTTCAGCACTGCTGAAGTCTGCCTTGATTTTTTTAGGCTGCTCCAGCAGGAGCTTCCATGCTGTCCTGCCCGACCCTGAAGGCCGTGGTTATGTAAAACTTTCAGATGCCTAATTTTTTATTCAGGTGATGTGATTATGTGGGCTTTTGGATCTGATAAATCCGTGTAAAGGCTGCAGCTGTCCAAGGAGAAACTGTGGTTCTACAAGAGCGCTGACATAACGGTATTATTGCACAATATGTGTGCCAGCATTATGTGCAGTGAAAACGAATAAAAATCCCTTAAGCAGCTGCAGGTGTTTTAGTCTAGCACAGGGACATAATCATTAGTGGTCATTTCCTTTCTTCTTGTTGGAGATGCAATTATTGCTCCCTGAGAATTTGGTGGTGAGGGGGATTTCATGCTTTTTATTTTAACAATATCCTCTGCAGCACCAGTGCAAAAGGGCTAGTACCCCCAATGTCAATATTTTTATTTTTTTTTTCAGCTATTTTCTGTCTTCTCATTCTTCAATTTGGGCTTAGGTTCACCTGTTCTACATTGTAATTGGGATAAACTAAGAGGGTACATTTAATAAGTTATAACAGCTCATCTCTCAGCCACAAACAGGTAAACTACTCTATCCTGATTTTGCTGCATTGATACATTTCAGGAGCAATTCTGTTAAAGACAGCAAAGTTGTAAATCTGGTTAAATGTGACACTGGACGTGAAGCATGAGGTGTGAGGTGAGGGTGTTGTCCGTTTGAGTGGTGAATAAGTGACTTTGTATGATGGAGAAATACTTTCCCAGTAAGCCTTGCTGAAATGGGTCACACATGAAAGAAATAGAAACTGAAATGCAATGTGCTGTAGACCCTTCCACAGCTATCTAAATTAACTGTGCAGAGCTTGCAGCTACCTGGAAGTCTCAGGAATTAGGACAGTGTTCTGCGTGTGAACAGCCATTCTCTGGGAATTTTGTCTGTATCTGAGTGTCTTTAGCCCAGCATTTTTAGTGCCTGGGAAAGCCTGACAGCATAAAAGTTGAGTGCTGTACCTACTGCCCAAGTCCAGCTGTGTCAACACCGTTGCCAACAATCCCACATTTCCCTGCAGAACACTGCACACAGTTCTTCCATGCTTTGCTTCTTGCAGTGCCTATCCAAAATCACAGTGCAGATAGCAAAACACCACTGCTGTTAGGGAACTTTGATGAAAATGTTACAAGTTGGTGTCAGCAGAGCAACCCCTTCGCCCCTTAATGTCAGCCTGCCAGATTGCTGTGATGAGGAGAATTCTCACAGCTTAGCAGGTGCAAGGGAGCTGTGCTGTGCTCGCTCTGTGCGTGCAAAACCTTTTCAGCAAGGCTGCCTCAGCTTTCTGGTGGGAGAAGGTTCTTCCTTGGAAGTACCTGCCTGGGGGTGTGAGATCTGTGGGAGCACTGCATGAAGTCTGTGAGGGTGTAAAGANATTCTTCCCGTAGTGTTGGCAGCTTTTCCCATGGACTGCAGTCGAGGCCCTTGCCTGTCTGGGGTCTATGCCAGGGTCTACCAACCCCCCTGTACATTTCTCAGACCCCCCTGTACAGGTTTTAAACCCCCCTGTACAGGTCTCCGACTGTCCAGGGTTTCCAGAGGAATACCCTGGACTCCAACAAGCCAGTGCTGAGGAAGATCCCAGAAAAAAATATTTGCTGCAGAGAGCTGGCCCTGCCACCTCTGAAAATGATCAGGGGTCTGACTGTCTGACTGAGGAGGTCACTGCTTGGAGAAGGAGGGTGGAGGTGGTTAGAATCGTGGCATGGGTTACTAAAACATACACTTTTTTAAAAAAAATTTATTTTATTTCAAGCTGTCAGGGGATGGGTTCTGAATGGTTGCAGTGTGGCCTGAAGGGAGCTGTGCAGCGAGTTCAGGCATGGCTGGGCATACAGTGCTCAGCAAAATCTGGAAGGCAGGAAGCCACTTCCAGGGTGTGAAGCTAAACTAACATTCAAAAATAAATGTGACTGTGTTTTCAAGGTCAGCTTTTTTAAACTTCACAGTCTGGAATGTCAAGCTCTCGATACAAACTAAAAGGAAAAAAAAAAAAAATAAAAAAAATCCCCAGTGTTTAAGAACAAACAAAGAGAGCCCCTTGCATTTAAAGCAATGCATTTTAATAGCCAGCTATGGTTCTTCTTCCCACTAATTTACAAGTATGGTATGCAAGCTTAATTCTAGACTGTGCTAGCATACAGCCCCTGTCCTAGCAATTTCACATGCAGTTTATTTTGGGGCACAGTATTTCTCACCATATTAGCTAGCTGTCTGCAATAGCCATGGCAAAATAAGCAAGCTGTGCTCTGTGATATATAATGTGGCATGACTGCCACAGTGCAAAGCCCTATCCAGCAAGGAGCCCATAAAAAAAAAAAAAAAAAAAAAAANAAAAAAAAAAAAAAAAAAAAAAAAAAAAAAAAAAAAAAAAAAAAAAAATAGCAGCTATGGAGGAACAAGTAACAGAAAGCTGTGCTTCAAACTTTGACTCACCAGTGAGAAAGAAAATAAACCAGTGGTGGCCGGTAGAAAAGAAATACTCTGGGAAGCAAGAGGGAGAGCATACCCTAATCTCATATCTATTTTCCTTTAGGAATCAGGAGGTTGAAGTTTTTGCCACTATTTCTTTTAGCAACTTGCAAATTTTTGCTCAGGCTAAAGAAGCAGGTATTGAGCTCTGTCAGCTCTGACTGTGGATGGGGCGTGGTGCTTGTTACCTGCTGGTGCTGGCTAATGAACAGCTAATGAACAGCTTGGAACAGTAGCACTGGGAAGTGAGAGCTGTCCTCGGTTGTCTCAAAGTGATGTAACCATCAAAGACAAATCAGGTCAGCAGATTTAACTGCTTTAACAAGGAATGCTACGCCAAGAGCTTTCAACAGTCCAGTTGTCCATGAGGAGTGCCTGTATTTTCTAGCAGCAGAGAGGATACATGCCCAGCTCAGAGCAGATTTTGCTTTTATTTACACCAGAGAATAGCTTGGTGCCATTGATTAATTCAGCACATACCCATACTGTCCTGGGTTGTAGAGCCAAATCTGTGTGTTCTGTTTTCATCTGTGGGAGAGAGGCCTGACACCTTCTGATAATGGGCCATTAGCACCCCCCCAGGCTGTACTCCCACCCCAGAGCGGTGCATCTGCATTTCCATCACCCCATTGTGAGATGCATCACATGCCCCTGGCAGTGGGGTGGGGGCAGGCNCCTGTCTTTCCAAACCAAGAGACATACCTAAATGCATTTAGCAGTAGATCGTATTTAGCTTTATGCAAAATGGTACTGGAGGCAGGTAACTGAGAGCTTTCACCTCTCTGTCCCTGAGCCAGGTTTGTGTCCAGCCTCTGTCCTTGTCACCAGGAGCAGAGCAGTGACTGCTGCAGGCTGGTGCCTGCACAGCATCACACTTCAGTGCAACGCCCAGCAGTGTTAGACACACTTTGGTTGTGGAGGTTTCTCATGCAGAACTGACCAGCACAGCTTTCAAACAGCCCACGTGGTAAACTGGGCATGGCATTTTTATCAATGAAGGCAAATCAATGCTGCATTTCAGTGCATCTTTCTTTGTAACTTAGATTTAAAAAAAAAAAAAAATCCCTTAGACTTTTTTTTTTTGTTGTTTTAATTTCATATATGTTCCTGCATGAAACATCCTGGTACTGCATCCATACGTAAGACATAATTAATTTAAGCTGCCCTGGCTAATTAAAAGAAAATAGAAAAAAAAAAACTTTAATCAAATCAGTTCAACTAGAGGCGTAAATTAAGAATGTCCATGAATTTCATTGAGTGAAAAATGTTCTTTTCTGTCTATAACTGTCACTTCCAGAAGCTTTCTATATCTCAGCAGCTCAGTGGTCTGGAATGACTTGGTGAAAGAAGCCAGTTCTAGAGATCAGGATTAAGTTAATGAAATACTGGACTGAACATAATCCCATACTTAAACTCAATTGTGCCTCTGGATTCTGTTTGCTTGAGGGATCTTAACTCTGGATCTGCTGGCAGGAATGAAATAAATTGTGTAACTACTGTTTCAGTGGACCATCACTAATTCACTTCCCTGGACAGTGTTTTGGGTTTTTTTCATTAATAAATTTTCTAAAAGAAATAATTAGGACAGTTGTGGAGTAAAATCCTAGTAGCCATTAGTGTTAATAGTATCTTAACAGTGAAAATCAGCATTACCTTTACTGTTGTGCCTGGCTGTTTTCATGAATATAGTCCTTACACGTTTCACTGACTTCATGCTGGAAGGATAGAGGTAAACTTTTGAAGTTTCAATGAGTTTGTCTCCTTTTATGAATTTAGAATGGCTTTTAAAATTGCATCCTGCTTTTCTGAATAAAAGGGATTTTTGTAGCCTTGGTATTTAGCTTTCCAATGAAGTTAAAGCTTCCTCATGAGAGACAAGTTGCCTGGAATGTATTTGGAGCAGCTTGCCAGAAGATTGTTATTTGCTGCTTTTGCCACCTTGGGAGGCAACATCTTTCTGAAGTGCTCAGAACATTTAAGACATCCAATTCTTCATGTAAATAAACAGCAGGCTAATTTTAAGAGGAAGAATGTATCCCTCAGTAAAAGTTGAAGGGACTAAGGAGATCTGGGCTGAAGGAATCTATCCATCTATCAGACCACAAGCCTCAAAGATGGCTTTAAAGGGAGCAATATTTTTGTTGTTGTTATACTTGATATAATGACAAGGATGTCAGCATAACAGAAAGCAACCACCAATGCCAGGAAGCTTCAGAGAAGAACCTCACTCTGATCTGAAAGGATACTTCTCTCAATCTGGTCTAAACATTTAATTAATTTTTTTTTTCCTGTCTATTTTAGTTTTTATTACTGGTTATCATTTCGTCAGGATTGGATTGTAAAGTCGAGGGTTTAAAAGAGTTTTGGGACTAAAATCAATGCAAGGGAAAGGCAGCAATATCTGAGGCTGTTCCTTTAGGCTGCTTACTTATCTTCTTTTTCATGAGGTGTGCACACACACTCACGTGCATGAAGAGCAGAAGATGGGGAAGAGAGGAAAGTACTGAGAGGGTTCAGCTGGTCAGCACAGTCACACAGACCTTGTACAAACGTGCACACTGTGGGGACAGGGGGACGGTGATGGTGATGAGAGATCTCTGGGGTCAAGGCTGCTCTTGGAGCTGTGGTTTATTGCACAGGGCCTGGGTGAAGGGGCTCTGCTGAGAGCTGCCAGCTGCAGCTCAGAGCAGAGCCAGAAGAGAGAGAAGTAAGAGCAGTAAGAGCAGCAAGAGCAAGAGAGCAAAGTTCCCGTTCCAATCCATTAAATCTTCTTCTCTACTGAATATTCTAACTGACACCAACCAATCTAATACAAGATACAAATCCTACAGCATTTACATACAGCCTGTAAGAATCATTACATTACCATACTGTGTTATATTTCAAACCCTAAGAACGACTCTTTGGACCCCTCCTGCCAAGCTGGTAGGGTCTGCTCTGACCCTTGGACTTTTGGTGAGGAGAAGGGCATTGTTTAATCAAAAGGGGATTAATTACCTGCAGCAGCCACACCATTGTTCTCCAGTTGTCCAGTAACTAAAGCTCTAAACATCGAAACTTGCTTTCCATTCTATTTCACTTACAGGTTTCATATTCTCAAAACCTAAGCAATCATATTTCTGAGGTTTTCCTTTTTCATCTTCTCCAACACACACAAAGCACACTGCATTAGCTGCATCTTTCACATCACTGCTCATGTTCTGTCCAGCTCACACAGCTCCCGTGACTCTCTGCTGAATCTCTACTGTCTCTGCCTTGCTTTTACTGTTGCAGCCTATATTCCACTTGCAAATGGGATTTTCTGTCCCTGCCCTGTGAGTGTAGAGAAATGTTGACCATCCCTCATGTTTTCAGTTCTCAGACCATTGCTGAGGGGCTTCATCAGAAAGGAACTCAGCTCCTGCTGGGCTGCTGAACAAAAGCAAACTCAAATTCACAGTTCTTTCCAACTTTTGTATTTCTGTTTGCGGTGTCAGTCCTTTGATCCTTTTTTAATTTGAATTACAATTCAGTGGATGACCTTCAGTGTTGCTGAGAGTAGTAAGAACTGTGAGGATGCCCCAGGCCAAGCCCTTGAGCTCCATTGGTTTTCCATTCTCAGGTTTGAAAGGAGCCTTTGACCTCTGCAGACAGTTATTCCTTAAACCCTATGAAGTACACACTTGTTCCCCCCAAATTTTAGTTCTACATAACAAGTACACCCATAATGCCACCCTTAGCATGTCCAGCACTACAGTTCCTTCACTATGGAATGTTAAAACATATTTATTTTTTTCCTGTTTCCTATTTCCTGCATGTGTGTTTTACCTTAGTAGGACAGTAAACACATCCATATTTTTTAATCTGTCTGCCACTGATTATTAGAGTTGTGGTGCAAAACTGTTTTCTGAATTGAAAAAGTTAATGATTTGCAATGGGCATACACTCCATAAGGTAAGGACTGGAATATTCTTAATTTAATAACGGGTTCTAATGATTTCTAATTCTGGGGAAGCAACATTTTTAATTGAGCAATTTGTCATGTGCTTGAAGAAATACTAATTCATGTGCTGCTTCTGCTGTTATTCCACAAAGCCACTATGTTCTTCATGCAAGTCTAAGAGCAAGAATGTTATGTTTTTCATTTGAAATAGTTTTCTCCTCAAGTAAAGGAGAAGTCTTTGTATAGTAGTGCTGTTCTGTTATTTTCTTGCCTGTGGATTATCATTCCATGTTCGTATTTTCTGTGACCTGTCATCACTGAGCTATGGTTAGGCTTTGGGGTTTTCTAATATTGCCAATATTAAAAAAAAAAAAAAATCTTTTAAGCCACGAATAAGCAATTAGCCCACAAGATATGTGCAGGTTAGGAGCTCTGTCCCCTGAAATTTTGCTTAATCATGGCTGTCCAAGTCTGCTGCATTATAAAACCTGAGTAATCACTTGTAAGCATTTTGTACCACTGCCTCTTTGTCTATAAAATGGCTTGGCACTTTTTTTTTTTATTTAAGAGAAAATGCCTGAATAGAACCTAGATACAGAAATGATGAAAACCCCTTGGCTAATACTATGAGAACCTCCCTGGTGAGTGTAATATAAGGAAGGAAAATGTCTATTGTCTCAGATTAGGAAAAACACATTCTCAGATTGATGCACGTATGCAAAAAGGGGGAATATAAGGACAAATTTTGTTTCTGGCAGATCATAACTTGTGGGCCAGCACTTAGATCAGCCTTTCTGTGGCTACACAGCAATTCTGTCAAAAGCTGAATATGGAACAGGGGGTCTATTCCAGTTTATGGACATGCCCATCATTGCAACAGGCTTGACTTTATACTTTTATACTCAGAGTATAAACTGTTTTTTAATTGAAAAAAAAAAAAAAAGACAAGCCCATATTATTCAACAGGATTGTTTAGTTCTTAAATATGTGTTCTACCTATTTTTGCTCTTAGCTGCCTTTGTTCTAGGTACTCAGCTGATGTGTGTCAATTTGCTCTTATCCATTCCTGCTTTTTTAGAGTTAGTATTTTTAGATGGAATTTTAGCAGCTAGTTTCTTTTCACTGCAATAGTCAATGGAATTTCTCTGCATTTATGTCTGTGTGACAGAAGTCAGGATTCAAACTTCAGCCTTCCCTGTGACACGCTTCATGATTGTACTTTTCAGAAAAAGAATTGTCAGTACTCTGCAGTGTCAGAGACATCAGAAGGACACCCTTCCTACTCTTACCCAGAGGGGCCTTGGGCACACATTTCATGGATCTTCAAGGTCCTGGCTTTTTGGGAAACACAGTTTTCCCATTTTTGTTTCTATTTTCTATTATTTTAGGTTTCTGTTTTAATCACCCCAGTTCTGCTTCGATGCTGCAAGCAGCAATTACACAACACAATCTTTTGTGCTGATTGTTACCCTTGGTTAAGTGTCTTCTGTTTAATATTATCCAGAGCCTTTGGTCCAGTGTGTTATTCTTGGTTGTGCATTTTCAAGGTGTGACTGAGTTAAGGATCTGGTCAGTCCAGCAAAATCTCTGACATTTTTTCCCCTCTGCACTCCTGAAAGGAAATAGTCATGATCAGAAGTTAACAGACTGCCTTTGCCCTCAAATTTCAGTCAAGTTTTCTTTTATCTGCTCTGTTTCAGCTGAATTTTAGCTACCATGGCTGAAAATGGTATGTAACTCTTTTCTGGAAAAAAAAAAAAAAAAAAATTCCAAACCAAACAGGCTGGGGGCTGTCTGTTATATTTTATGAGACATCCTTGTCCATTCAGCATGGCTGAAATCTAGCTTTTGGAAGTCTGAGGATTTCTATCAGCTTCCAGCTTCTTTGTACTCAAGGTTAAAATTCTACCCTTATTTCTTTCCATCAAACTGCAGTTACCTGTAGGATTAAACTCCAGTAGCTGAAGACAAGTTCTTGGGGGTTTATTGTTTGTGTGAAATACATCTTCTCTGAGTTTTGCTTGTACTTAACCTTTCTCCCCCCATCTCTGCATAGCTGGAGGAAATTTTTTGCCACTCTGGATCTGCATGCTCTAACAGAGAAAGTCTTTCAGGAGGTCTGAAAGTCTGGTGGAATTTGAGTCAGCCTAAGTCTGGAAGGATGCAGTGCTGCAAGTGCTACACAGAGTGTGGATGGAGTATTTTCCAAAGGAAATACTTCCTGAAGCCTTTAGTCCCTCCTGAGGCTGTGCTGCAGATGAGCTTTACACAGCAGACTTTGGCAAGTCGGGACCTGCAACAGTTTTGTTTAACAGTTTATTTAACAGTTATTTCTAGTGAAAACAAGCTTGCTTCCAGTCAAAAATATTTTAGAAACTAGTTTACAATTCAGTGGATAATTGGGTTTAAGTGTCATTTCTTGGCTTTGGTATGAATTTTTTTAAAAAGGAGGTGAAATGGTTGTAGTGAAGCTCGAGTTACGGGAACAATTGGTGGATGATTAATTGTTATTTAGTGATTCTCTTCAGTCTCTGATCAGACTTGGCTTTTCTCTAAAAATGGACTCAAGAGATACCTTTCTGCAAACTTTGGTGTTTTTTCACTTTCCTAAATCTCCAAAATATCAGAAGGAAATATCACTGAACTTTCTGAAGTACCCCTGCTTTAAAGAAAGAGATCTCAACAATGAAAGAACACTTATATAACATGTTAAGCAATTCAGTAATAAGAAAATGTCAAGCCAATGACAGTTTAATATCCTCTTTGTTACTGTAATGTTTGCAGAATTTCCCCTCTGAATCATACAGTGAAATGGTACAGAATAAGGAGTTAATTCTTAATAAATTAATATAATATTAATAATTTTTAATATTCCAAAATCATGGGAGACATGGGAAGCATATCACAGCTAGTACACAGGAAATCTCTTGAGGTCAGACCATCATTTTGAAGACATCTTATGATAAAGGCAAACTTAATTTTTTGAAAATGAACTGAAAGAGACAAAAACACTATTAATTTTTTTTTCCTACTAAAATGGAAAGGAACAAACTGTCGTTTTTCACAATGATTTTTTTTTTTTTTTATATCAGAAGGAGTTCTGTATTTAAATAACTTTTTTACTGAGAATGGTTGAGAAGTATGGAAAGTTTAGTCCAGAGTACTTAGAGGTGGTTGGTTGGACTGATAGATGTGGGAATAAGCTCTCAGTTTAATAGCTAAAGGGCATATAGAGAGACTGATGAATTGCTTGATATTTAGAAAGTGACAGGATAACTAAATATTTCTAAAATAAACTCTCTTTTGGAATAAGGACTCAGTGGTACTCCTGAGCAAATTCAAGGTTTAAGTTTCAGAAGAACCAGTGTTGCACAATCCATTTCTGAGAAAGACAGAGAGTAAGTGAAATGTGTCAGAAGACAGTCATTTATTTGTTTGAAACTCAACCTTGGGAATGGGCTTCTCTTCTAAAAAATAATTGAGAAGCAGGCGCATTGCAGAAAATGTCACATAAAAAGGCACATCACATCCTACATCTCTTTTCCCCCCCATTTTTCTCTTGTTTTTGTTTTTCTCCTGCCAATCCTTCTATCTGAAATCAGGCAGTTCAACACTTTCCATTCCGCTCACTGCCATTTTCTGGCACTTTGATCGAAGTTCTTAACTTTTCTGATCGCTGTCTGTCAGCCTAGCAGAACATTTGACAAAATTAATTGCATTCTCAACAATAACAGGCATTTTGACTCATATAGCATCATGCTGTCACCACTTCATGTTAATAATCTGCCACTTGCCTTCCCGTTCCAGGAATATGTTTGCTTTTGCCACTGAATAGATTTGCCTTAGACTCCTGACTTTTCAGCTCCTTCATTTATTTTTTTTTTTTTCTCTGCTGCAGGGCTTTCCCCCCAGTACACCCAGCTCCTTTTGTTAAAAAACCAAGTTTCTTATATACTTAAAAAATTGGAGGAATGTTGGTACTTTGGGGACGTTTGTATTATTGATGGTTGCTATAGGCACCTAGAGCAAGTCTTCAAGCTGCTCCCTCACTGGTGTCTGTAAATCCTACAGCTATTGAGCACAACCCAGCTTAATATGCTCTACAGTATTTACTTCAGAATGGATGAATAATTTATACTACTGTGAATTTTTATTTTTTTTATTTTTTTTTTTTAGTGGTTTTGTGCCCTTAGGAGAACAGCTGAATATTTACAGTGTTATTTTGAATGTTATGATTATTTTCTGCAGTACGTGAATGTTTTAGAAAAGGTACCAAGCCAAACAAAAGGAGCAGCTCCAATTTGTTACATGAAAGGTTTTATTTTTCAAAGAAAGTCTTTGCTTAGGGCAGGCTGCTGGTAAAATATAAGTTGCTTAATTGCAAGGCAGATAAAGTTCTTGCTGTGCAAGAGTGATGTTGAGTGAGGAAGGAAAAGAATGGAAGGAAGCAGAACTAGGTCTGTTCTGTGCAGATTAATATGTTAGTGCCTCTTGCCTGATACTCATCAGGGCCAAAGCCACAGCTGAAGGTGATGTGACATGTCTTGCACAAATACAGCAGCAGCTCTGTGGAGGCACAGAAGGGAGCTCAGCAACAGGGGAGTCGGTCAGATTTTGCCAATCCTGAAGTGTCAGGCAGAAATCTTGGAGATTTTATGAAGTCTGGAGTGGGCCACAGGGGGATACACCCTCTGTTGCATTCTGGAGACTTGCTTGCATTAGGCATGAGCTTAAGGTGTGGTAGTCTACAAGGAACCATGTTGACAGGTTTAATTCTCAGTCCCTTACAGCCTTTCTTGGATGTGGAAGATTGCCTCTGTAAACACACAGGACACAGGTTCAAGCTTGGCTTAACAAAATTCTCCACCACATCACTGGAGGCTGCAATAAGAATCCAACAAAATCAGCTTGTTGCATAATTTGTGATGGTGCAAAAAGGTAAATGGATTGGCCATTAGTTTACAGTGCCACTGTTTCACTAAAAAGTTTTGTTACATATCACATTTGTGAAATATTGCAAACATTTTTTCTGAAAAGCCAGGTCAGACAAAATATTTTATTGCCATGGAAACATCAAAAATTGAACATAGCAAATATACAGATACTTAGAAAATGATACAGCCCACAACCATTGTGCTGTCCTGTTTCATTGGTTTTTGACTGCCAGAAAGAGCAGATGCATAAGTGATGGGTTGGAGGCAGAGGTAGGTTTAGGTAGTGTGCTCTTTGTGCTTCTTTCAGTTCTGTGTCTTTTCAGGAGACAGTTTTGTATCCAAGTTGTGCTGTCCTGTTTCCCTTGTAAGGTGTCCAAGGGAATCAGGTAGTAACTTTTTCCTCTTAGGAAGGATTTTGGACTTCATTTGGCACTGAACCAGTTTGAGGAGAAATGTTCAGGTTTTAGTTTTGCTGTTCATGAGAGAAAAAAATAAAAAAATCAGGTTTCACTTTTGCTCTTCAGCAAATGCAGAAATTTTTCCCTACTACTAGGGTAGAAGGTGAGTTAAGCTAATATCTAGAGAAGCATCTGATGAAGGAAAAGGGTTGGCATTTCAGTGAGACCTTTAACTGTTGCACACATGCAATAAGTGACAAGAAATAACATGCAGCATTTAGGGTGATCTTTAGAATCATTAAAGCATTAAGCCTCTAGCACATCTGCAGGAGTTTCTTAAGAGATCAAGAAGGTAGTGAAGCTTCACAGGACCACCATGGAAATATAATGGCTTAACTTGCATGCATTGATACCAATATCCTACTTCACACAGAATTCCAGCACTTCAACTGAAGCAGAAAAACCCCTCCTCTTGGCTCTTGAGATTACCCTTCAAAAGCATCCTACACTAAATGCCAGCATTGCATAGAGAAACAACTGTTGCTATACAACGCACCTCTGTGCACACCTACAGTCGCCTTGTGATGACAATGACAATGAAAATGTATTATTATACTTGTACAGCTCATGGGTGCCTTCTTTGAGCAGATAATGACACATACTCCTACTGTTTCAAATTATGAGGAGGAGTCAAGATGGAGAGAGGTGTGCGAAAGCAAACCTTATGTTTGCTCCCCTTACCAAGTGAGCCTGCAGAGCATCTTCTGCTGCACCGAGGGATTTGAGAGGCTGGCTTTCATAAGCAGCAGCTTTTACAGATTTTATATTGGCATTGAAACACAGAACCAGCTTCTTGCTCGTGCAAGTCACAGTACCAATGTGACGCTGTTCAAGATCACAATGGCACGGACTCCGACTCAGAAAGCTGACAATTGACTCAGTTTATTTCTGGGAATTTTTTCATTTTATGCTGTTTTACAAAGAACAACCCAAGGGGTGGAAGAAAGACAAACTTCTTCAGTTCCATTGGTCAAGTCAGAGGGACATCAAGAAGAAGTCCCTCCTAGGGAAAGGAATGCAAACAAAGGTTACAGTTGGAAAACGTGTCTCTGGTTGACAGAAAACTCTCTGGGAAAAGAGTTTCAGAGAAACCAAAACATCTCAGCCACCAACCAGGGCTACACCAATGAAAGTCTTACATGGTTTAAGGAAGTTTTGCACTTTTTCAACTCCCATCCTCCTATTGTGATAGCTAAGACAGTGCTACAGATTTTGTGGTAGAAAACTGAGGAGGAAGACTGTACTGATATATTTGGTTCTCTTATTGCTTCAACAGAAAGCAGAATTGTAGAAAACACAGTTGCTACAGCACTAGTGCCATTATACATTATTCTTTTTTTTCAAGTTTCTGTGTAATCATGCAAAATTTTCAAGGACATTTTACAGATTATGCATAACACCATCTGCCTGTCATGAGAAATATCTGTGTTATGTGACAATAAATTTCTTCATTATGTTAGGAGACACTGAATAAAGGTTAGCTCAAAACTAGATAATACCCACAGTATTGAATACAGGAGAAACTATGAGCAGTAAAAGTGCAGTACAGAGCTGTGTTTTGGATTCAGTGTGAGAATACCACGTTGATTCCACGCTGATGTTTTGGTTGTTGCTAAGCAGGGCTTACCCTAAATCCAGGACTTTTCAGTGAGCAGGTGCACAAGAGGCTGGGAGGGAGCACGGCTGGGACAGGTGACCTGATCTGGCCAAAGGGATTTCCATCCAGGATAGAAACTGGGGGGGAGTTGGCCAGGAGGGGCTGATCACAGCTCAGGGACTGGCTGGGCACTGACCAGAATTGGCATCACATTTTTTTGTTTCCTGTCCCCCTTTGGCTTTGTCGTTATCTTTCTTTTTGTACCCTCCATTTTCTTTACATTGCCTTTTTTTTGTTGTTTTGTTTTGTTTGTTTTTTTGTTTTTGTTTTTGTTTTTGTTTTTGTTTGTTTTTGGTTTTTTTTTGTTTGTTTGTGTTTTTTGTATTTTAATTATGAAGCTGTTCTTATCTCAGCTCACTGATGAAAATAGCTCATTTGATCAGAGCACCATGCAAATAACACCAACGTGGTGGGTTCAGGCCCTGCATGGGCCATTCACATAAGAGCTGGACTTGGTGGCACTTATGGGTCCCTTCCAACTCAGAATATTCTGTGACCTGGAAATGAAGCTGCTTCTCCCCATCCCATTAGAGGGGGAGTCAGCTGCTGCATGGTACTTTGTTGCTGGCTGGGGATTAAATCATGAGGCTTGCATTGCAGCTGGAACCATATTATAGTAGAGGGAAACCCTGTATAAATTTACCCACTGAAAAGACTGAGAATATGTCAAATTCTTGACAAACTGTAATGGAGAGTTACATTTTCTCTTACAAATGGAGACCTTACAGAATTTCTCTAGGGTCAGTATTGATGCTGACCTTTTCCACCTGGCTGGGAATGTATTATATCCTCTGGATCACTGCAATGATAATATTCCTGTCATGAGGCTCACAGTGCAGTGCTTTGTAGGTGTGTTTTAAGCTCTACCTTGCTGGCACCATTTTAAAAGCAAACCAGTATATTAAGCTTTCAGTCTTAGAAGATTTTCTTTGAATTATTCAAAAGTTGTTGAGCTAATATATGCCATCTATATATGTCTATATATGCTTTTTCTCTGGCTCTTTGGCTGCTTCAGAGTAGCTTCTTACTACTGTAAAACTGCTCACAATTATTACATCTCTTATATTGATATAGAAATTAAAATATTTAAAGTGTATTACTCCATGGAATAACATACATGTAAAATCCAAGTTCTTACTGTTTCTTAACTATGCTTTTCTGTACTGTAATAAATTCTATTTTTTTTTCTCATTTTTGCAATAATAGCTATTAAAAATTTACAGCAGTCTCAAAGCATGAGATGGTAATAAGTACATAGCTTCATAGCTATACTGATACAAATGAATAAATAGTGTTTTGTATTACTTTTTATTGAAGTTAATGGATCAAGACTGAAGTTGGTGGTGTCAGTGAGACTGGTAACTTTACTTTTGTAAAGACCTGTATTTCAACTTGCTCTTCATTTTTCTTTGGAAGACAGTAGTTCTTTAGTGATGGTGTTGGTGGAGGTGTAATAATAACTGTGCTTGTTGAAACACTTTTTCAGCTTCCAGCTTGGTCTGCTGTCCTCTTTTGGGAGGAATAAATGCAAACTGTCTTAAGGCTCTGTACGTGGAACATGTTCTCCAGTTGTGTTTCCAGGTGATTTGTTGAGCTCATGCTTAAATACAAGGGACTTCTGGCAAGATCCACAGCTCATAGTTTACTTAATTCTTCATCTCTGTGTCTACTGAATGATTTATTTTTCAGTTTCCCCAGGTCCAAAGAAGTTACAAATACAGCCTTGTTAACTCTGATCATCTTTGTCAACTTCAAATACTTTGTCGTCCAACATCTTAAGCTTTATTTATCTATCTTTTATTCTAGATTTTCATTATGTTGTTGTCATCATCATCACCTTCTCCTAAATTGTTAGTTGTTAATGTACAGTTTCAGACTATGTTAATTCAAGCATCCTTCTGCAGATTGCAATCGCAGCTCTTGAATGACTGAAATTTACTTGGTCATACATGAAAAAGCTTTGGTAATAGGGAATAATATTTAAAGGGTTTTGACAGGGGCTCTGTGTGTAGTACTTCTGATGAAGAAACATTTGACAGTCAAAATATTGATTTAGGCAGGATTTTCCAGACTGCCAAGTGAGAGGTGTAGGGGTAGGTGGGTACACACATGGAATGCATGGGCTCTTCTTGTAGATGGAATTATTATACTTGTGACCTGAATATGCAGTTAAATTGCTGCAAATTTGTTTGTGCTGCCAGTAAGTTAGATTCCTGTAGGAATTACCCTATAAGCAGAATGAAAATATTTATGACAAGAATTATATCCACCAGAATTTACAGAAGAAGGGTCTTTGTAGAATGGATGGAAAAAGACTTCTTTGCATTTGGGGCAGCAGAAGTTGTGAAGCCTATAGAAGGAAATTGCATAGAAAAGATGTCTGTTTCAATCTTGCAAAAATACTGCTTAAGCTGCAAGAACATAATATACTGAAAAAAGGGACAGGAAGGGACAGGATTTTAGAGAACAGGTTATAGTGTGATTGGGGCTTCTTTTTTTTTTTTGGTTTGTGCAGAAAGTTGGATCACAAGGTTGGCATGAAGAACAGGGTATGCATAAACAGTGCTCTTAAGATAGTTTTGTCATGGCTGGTATATCAGGGATTTCAAAACCTGAGTGTCTGAAGGATTAAGTGTTTAGAACCAAGGACTGCAACAGCTGCTTGGCACAGAAGAATAACAGTAGAAAACTGCCATATTTTCTATTTTTATAATCAAATCTTTGCGCTGCTATCCAGTGAGAGGAAAATCTTGAAAAGAAGCTAAATGATAAAAGATATGGAACATGACTGGGAAGAAATGTGGATTCTACATGAACTGTAGCTGTAATAACAAGTTAGGAGGAACAATTACACATTTACAGAGGACTTTAGCATGCATTGCAAATCATACTTTAAAGATTTTAAAAATCCAAATAAAACCAGATAAAGTAGGCCAATCTGTAAAAGTTAGGTAAGGTTTTGTAGGGTACAGAGAATAGAAACTGATTATTTCAAATCCAAGAAAAGTTAAAAAAGGAAGGAGGAAGCTTTTGTGATAGAGAAAGATGAACACAGGAGATGGAAAGAAAGGTTCAGAGATGAAATGAGAAAGGATGAGAAGATGGGGCAGATAGGCTGGATTTGCTCTGCTGTGGACACAAAGCTATAAAAAGTATTAAAAAAAAGCTATAAAAAGTACTTATAGTGCAAATTGACATCATTTATGCAGAAATGACATCCAGGCCAACTGCAGATAGTGAGTGATGCAGATGTGGACAACTGCAGATATTACAGTAGTGTAGCTAATCGAGTTTCTTGCAAATGCTTGATCTTGTTTTATTTGCCTCTTAGAGGGGAAAAATGCTGTTCTACCCTAGATTCACACTATGAACACCCCATGTGAGTTAATAAAACTATTCCTTTAATTTAATTTTAGCATGGCTGATTTTTCAACTGGTAACTAAATAAAAATGCTGCAATATGAGCATGTGAAAATGGGGGTTTAGTTTCTCTTTAGAGTAATAAAATTTAACAGCTCTGAAGCTTTTTTTTTTTGTGTGGGCAGAGAGTAGACTTCACTTTAGGTCAGAATTATGAATGTCTTTTTTATATATTTACCAATATTTTGTACACTTATAATTCATTCATTTGTGTTTAAGTACAGTAAAGACTTATGTCTTCTGGGTTTTATGTGGAGTTGATACAAACTGAAAAAAACCAGAACATTGCCAGCTATGTCCCAAAAGTAACATACTTTTCCCATCTAACTACCTCATGCTGGTTTCATATTAAAACTGAGCTAGTTAATATTGGCCTGTCTATCCTCAAATGCCCTTAAAAGTTCTCATTCTTGTTCTCTTTCTTCTGATTGTTTTGTTTTCTGATGCAAAAAAAATTCTGCGAATTATTTTCAACTCTGGGTTTACTTGCAGACTTGTCGTTTTAATAGGGAGGTTTTAAATTTTTTTTTTAACGTTGGGTTTTAATTTCTTTTTATGAAGACAAGGTGTATCAGAAGAGGCACAATTGTAACAACAGCATTTTTCATGGTCATCCTCAATACTTCCACAACAATCAGCTCTTATGTTGGAAACTGAGAGGCTCAGAAAATGAAGGTTCAGCTCAATGAATGGGACCCTGCAGGATGCTTGACAAAATGATCATGGCTGAGTGACTCTAAAGCCTGTCTCTTGAGTTACGGCGTGGATACCACACCAGGGAATACTGGTGGGCAGTAGTGGTGCTGGCAAAAACTCTCTTCCTCACCCTGTAAGACTTCAGTTTAGGCAATAAACTGTCTAATATCTGGAAGTTAGATCCCTAATAATAATAATAATAATAATAATAATATTTTGAAAGAAAAAAACACCTTTGGGGCTCTAGGATTGGTCTGCTGTGACTAAATGCTGCCCTACATCAGTCTGTGGAATCCTGTACCATGACTCAGTCAATCAATACTGTGGTCTCAGCTCCCGTTTAGTGATGTCATCTTTTATACCACTGATTTTCTTTCTTGGCTTATGAGATTTTAAAGTTCTGGATTTTTCCTTTTGCAGCGGCATTTTAAAAATCTTTACTTTAATCGTTAAGCTTTCCCAGCTGCACAAAACAATGTAAATCGTGGTTTAGATATATTGTAACTTGTGGAGAAGGAAGAGAACTTGAGAAGTTTACATCAGGACATTTAAGTAAAAGAAAACGTGAGTGAAATTGTGTACAGAAATAAAATTAGACTGTTAGCTGCACATTTTATTTTAATTTTGACATGTAACTACAATGAATTTGGCAAGCAAGCACATTGGCATAATCTGCCCAATATGTTCAATTCTGTAACACCTACAGAATTCTGTAGAATTCTTAGAATGAGGTGAGGTCTTCTTTGTGAAAGGCTGCATTCAAAAAGTAGTGGAGGAAAAGTTGTCCTTGCTCCACAGGCTTTCAGTATCATGGTTTAAAGCTGAGATGGATAACATGGGTTTTTTTACTTATTCCTGTACACAATGAACTGTATATATTTTTTTCCCCATTACCAGGGTGCAAGGTCACTGTTTCACTGCTGTTAGACCAAGGCTCAGAATCTGCACATCTGTCAAGCTTCCTTTCAAATATAAACTGATTTTAGCATCTGCCATCATCGCTTTTAGGTTCTGTTGGCAGAGGAAGGAAATGCTTCCTTTTTCCACTCCACCTTTCCAGCTGCCCATGTGTCCTGCATTCAGGAAGCTGCAACAGGCTTGCCACACAAAAGCAGCTAAGGTGCTAATAAAAACATTAATGAAAGCAGTAGCACTCAAACCAGGTATCAAACAGTGCAGGAGGCTCATGTGAGATTCCAGACAAAGCCTTTTCTTTCTGATCAGAAGCCAGAGGTAGCCATTTTCTGAGTGGGCTTTTACACCCAGAGGTGCTTTGTTTCCTTTTCTTCTTTTCTTCCAGTTGCTTGTGAGTAGTTTGTTTGATAAATGGCAGTATTTTTACAGCAACTGAAGTGTCAATAGCTGGCTGATGGTCCCTAAATTTGTTCTGCATCCACACCCTCCTCTTCATTTAAAAATATAGCATATATTACTTTTTCAGATTTGTTTACCACAAAGCTCTGATGTTTTCAGGCAATCTACCCAAACAAATCAATAGCCAGATTTTAAATCTGGAGAATCCTTTGCCCATGAAAGTACATCTCTTTATCTTCTCTTGACTAGACTGCTAGAGCACTTTAAACGCTGGTGTTGGCAGAATGTCTGGCAAGGGCCTTTCTTCATTAAAATAATATTTTTTTCAACACTGGAAACAAAGTGTTCAGTGAGGAAAAAAAAATTTTTGGGAAAAAAGAATCTTTTTGCTATCAGGCCTACAAGCCTACCTAACCATAAATCTCCCCATGCACAGATGATGGCTTTGGCAGGTGAAGCTTTTTGTAATGGTCTCATTAGGATTCTATATGTGAATCTTACCCCCAGAAAGAGCTTCTGCTTCTCTTTGCTGGAGAGTAGCCAACTTTGAAGCTGTGCTTCAGGTCTTTGGGAATCTTCTTTCTCGAGGCTCTTTATACAAAAGGAGTTTTGTAGGCTGACTCTAAATGAGAGTTCTCAGTGTGTTCCTTAAGAGATCTGTGTATGGAGATGCCTGTCTTGAAACAGGCATTTTCTTCCTGTCTGCTTCTCCAGACAGGACCTCACTGAATTTATTCAGACCATTCATCTTCCCTGTAGCAGGTCGACATGAAGTATTAATATATTATTTCAAGGCAGCTGCAAATCCATCACAACAAGAGAGAGAATTGTAGAAAGAGGGGAATGGAAAAATTGCATGATGTCCTCAAGGTCATAATCAGAGCACGAGATAGAAACTGGGTGCTCTGGGTTGCAGGTGATTTGATCTAGTCATGTTTCTCATCAAACACACTTGCAGCAAATGAAACTACTAAATCCAAACTAATTAAAAAAAACCTCAAATTTTTATTTGATTAATACTTCTTTTTTTTAATCTTCTATTATAGCTGGCATTCAATCTGTTAAGTAACTGGATTTGTAGCTTCTGCTTTCCTTGAGAATTTCTCAACTGGAAAAATATATTTAATGAGTTATTGAGGCCTATTTTTCTCTTATGTGCTTCTCAATTAAATTTCAGCAACCCTGTTTTAAATGATACTGAAAAAAGTTAAACCGAAGAAAGACTTTAAAAAATAAAACAAGATACCAGGATAATAAAATTAAGAGTGTTTTAAGATGCCAGACAGAAGATGAAAGCAAAATCTACAGTAAATACATGTTACTTCAATTATCCTTTAGTGATGGAATGAGAAATCTGATCATGATAAAACTGAATATAATGGTGAGACCAAATCTTCAGGAGGGAATAATGAGATTCCATCGTCGTTAACAGAGTTTAAAAATCTGCTGGGCAACTGACAGATGACTTAGCTTCTGACTCCATTAGGAAAAGATGCCATTTTTATCTAGTGAATTTAAGAACAACTTGGACTGGAAGTGCAATTAAACTGCTTGAAATATCCTGAATTGGAGCGTGCCAAATACAGAATGTCATGTCTCAGGTTATATTGTGGATGGACCATCCCTGTTATCAGCAGTGTAGATCATTTTGCTTCTACTCTGTCAATATAACATTTTTCACAAGTGCTAATGCTCTGGTGTTACTATCTGTGCTCCTCATTTTCTCCACACTATGTACATTAACAGAGGGGAGAGGAAAGGCAGCCTCATTGCATCTTTTTGATCCAAGGAATCTAAATGACAATTAAACTTACTTAAGTGAAAAACAGCTACATGGTCATGCCTTTATTCTCATAGCTCTGTTCCAGTTGAAATTATTCATGTATCATCCTATTTTATGGTATCCACCAGCAGAGTTCTCCAAAAATTACTCTCTTTGGAGGATGCAGTGCACAACATTTTCCCGTTATAGTTTTCCCTTCCTGGAACTGTTCTCTATAATTCTAAAAAGAGCATCATTCTTAAACTCGGAAAGATGGTACAAAGAGTCTCCAGCAAAGGGTTCTATTTTCTTCTGCAAGTCAATGGAATAAAATGCAGAACAGTAGTTTGAACTCAAATGCAGGGTGCTATCATTATAATTTTCTTGCAGAAGACTGAAAAGCTTGATTTTCTTCATAGCATATAGTTACAGTGAAGTGACAAGAAAATCTCTTGTACTACAGATAGCCTAGATTTGTCATAATTCCCAGTGTGTCTCCCTGGCACAGTGGCATGTACTTTATTCACTTTTCCTCCTGCAAAGGGAAAGTAAAAAGAATAACTATAAGTAGGTAGCAGAAAAAAAAAAATGTACCAACCTTAGACATTTTTTTAATTATCATTTTAGAGCTGTACACGAATAGGTGGAAGAAAAACAGTGAAATAATTTAAATTAAAATTATATTTATAAAGAAGTTATTCAGTGATGAACTTAGAGGGACAGATTCTTGTGAGTCTTCAGGTGAGCAGAGAGGAGATGGAGAATCTTTCAGACCTTCAAGGTCAGCATTACCTATAACAGCAGCCACCTTTGGGAGAACATAGGACTTCCTAAGGAAAACTTAGTGAAATCATGAAGTATACAGAGCTGTAATCGTGTCCCCTCACCTCTGCATTATATTTAATCATTTCTATGGCTGTTGTGTGTTTTGTGTTTGCACTCACATTGGGTTGCCACAAGAGGACTTGGTTGCCACAAGAGGGAAGAATCAGGAAAATAAACTTTTCACTCCTTCATACCGATGTCCCAAATTATTCACCCATTTTAAAGCTTTATAAGTACTTTCCCCTTTAGTTTTTTCTTATAGAGAAATCTCTCTATGCTGCATGTTCAGATTGTTTTTTCACAGCATTCCCTACTGTATTTCTAACTGTCCTCAAGTCTGATATTCCCTAATGTCACTCAAACCTGAATAATCCTGTTTCTCTCTCCTGAGTCATGCATATTTGGGATGCATTTTACACTTTTGCAGGAGGAACACGATGCCATGTAAGAGAAGATCTGCAAGCAGTGCAGGGAGTTTGTAAGCAAGGCAGTCTACACATCTCATGGTAAACCTAGACCCAGATCACCCCAGGACTTCATTGGCTGGACAAGGAGGATGTCAATGCTTTCACTACCATAATGCCTAAGACGTGACTGAGATGCAGGTTTGAGAGGTGCACATAACAGAGACAAATGAAGAAAGGTGTTTCTGTAATCAAGTCCTCCATTTCAAGTGAAAAAATTCTAATGGTGTCTTTTGTTAACAGACCTTAAAGTGCATTAGCACAGTCAGTTATATATTCTCATAATCATTTGATGGAATGGAAAAGTGAATGTTAAATGTATTTACCCTATCTCTAAATGTTACCATTTAAAAAAATTCCCTAAATATCTACTGTTTTTATGAGATCCTTACTTCTAAGCATTTTAAGCACAAAAATTACAGATCTATGGGAATGTCAAGATGCTTACTTTTAATCCATAAATTGATTAGGTAAATTCTTGTCAAACACGAGTAGCCTATTAATCTTTGAGAACCTGTGTTGTATGATGATGGTCAGCAGTTGGATGCTTAAACTGATTTCGCCTCCATGACTGACACGTTATGGGAGAATGTTCAACTCAAGAACTATTACAAAGTATTTTGATTAATAGTGTTTAGGATGAGAATTTTTTGCAAGGCAACTGAAGTGCTGCTTGCTCACTGTTCTTGTATGACAAACCAGTGCTGGGACTGCACTGCAAATGTGTCCTTCACAGTGCAATGCACAGCTCTGTGCCTGTGTGTAAGGGTCACAGGGCCACTCCAGCATCTGAAATTGAGTAGCTGTATAAGGAACTTATTCAAGGAGGGATTTGTATCCTACATGTAACTAACTGTATGTGTTTTTATTAGTAGGCTCCCTTTTCTCTATTGCTGTTCCTTTTTTCTTTACAGCTGGTTATACGCTGCCCAATATTTTATACTTC
Organism: Rhadina sibilatrix; assembly: GCA_013400275.1. Classification (NCBI taxonomy): domain Eukaryota; kingdom Metazoa; phylum Chordata; class Aves; order Passeriformes; family Phylloscopidae; genus Rhadina; species Rhadina sibilatrix. Next base: position 50,589 of record VWYO01016975.1, on the reverse strand, counting down.
GTTTCATCTTTTCTCTATTTATAGGATAATTCAAACTCAGTAAAGATGAAGCAAGCCACACTTTGAGGGCAACTCTTTTAAAACCTGCATGTTTAGCTCCACTTAATCTGATTTTCCTGCAGTAGGTAATGTCCCTTTATGTAAAGTGCTAAGTGAAATCCATCCAGCATTGCAATAATATTCCAACCCCCAATGATACTGCCCTCATTCAAAGCCTATTGAAACAAACTAAAATCTCTGACTAATTCCAGCGAGCTTTGATCAAATCTTTCAAGCCAGTGTGTACATATGTACCTCTTCAGATGTTTTAACACTTGTCTAGGCTGGCATTGCAGAATGACCAAAAATAATTGCTACGTTTTAAGAAGATGGAGCAGCAGCTACAGTCTAGGTATTTGCATTAAGGGTGAGCAGATCTTATGACTATGTGGCATCTCAAAATCTACTTCTATCTTTGGAAGAGTTGCAAAAAATAGTTCTGGTTTGCAAAACCTTATCCATGTTTTAATTTATTCCCTTTCCAAAGTGGTTATGAACAAAATTATGAAAACAATATGTAAAAAGGATCCACCGAAAGGAATAGAGGTGCATACAAACCCTGGAAGCTACTGACCTACATGCACTGTTCTGCATTTTTCCTCCTGAACTAGATTGTATCTTTTCGCTGCACATCTTCATTTTTTGGGGCTTTTCCTAATAGCATTCTTGGTTTTTTCCACTTTGGTGACATTTTTTTTTTTTTAAACATCTTTTTAATCTGAATTGCTTAAGCTAAAATTGTTCAAATGAGTAAAAAGAATTGGGAGTTATCTTGTTTAGATATCATGTCAGATGACTCATTAATTATAGCTAGACTGCATAAAGTTATGAGAGATTAAAAAGGGATGATAGCTGGTGTTAGAAAAGATGCAGAAGGAAAAGGTGTTTTGCAACATTTTTTACATTAAAGGGACAACCAAACTAGCTGGCTGTTCATTGTCCCATATCATTATTTTATCTCAACATGTTAATACCTGGTACAGGGTCTCTCTCTCTTGTTCTTGGGAATCCCTGTAGTTATTAGCACAATTCAGCCCTGTGGTATGTGATTTGTATTCCAGTCATTCCTGCAGGCTACCAAAGGTCAGGAAATAAACCTTTCTACATAGGTAAGATCAGCACAAGTACTGATTTTAGAACACCTTACTAATGAGAATGAGTGGTGCAGACAGCGTGAGTGAAATTTGGGAAGAGGAAATGACTTCTGTTCAATTAGATCATAGATTAAAAGCCGTAAACCCAAGTAAATTCTCAGATACAAAATACAATACCATAATCCTATAATCACATTAAGCAAAGAGTAGATTTTTATGCCAGAGGAAACCATCAGGAATGTTAAATTGGATCTCCTGTGCAGCAAAGAGCTATACTCTGAACTAGGCTGTGTCTTCTGGTTTCCAGAATCTGGAAACAATACTTTAATTTTGAATTTCGTTGAGGCCAAATTCATATTTAATATCCCAGACATCCCACAGAGTTGAAAGTAAAGCCTTTCGTTCCTATACATGAGTTGATCAAATTATCATGAATGTAGATAATAAAATGACTTTCCCCATCTCCTCAGGGCCACAAAAAGCAATTAGCCACTGTGCTATATATAAACAAAAGAACCATGAAATCTTCTAACTTATAATCACATAAATAACGAGAAGCTTGGGTAACAAAATGACATAAAATAGAAACCCAAATTCCTTGTAGGAATAGCTAAAATCCATCGAGAGGATCCCATTTCACCATTGACCAAAAGGATCACAGATGTGTAGACTCCATTAACACGATGGTCCCTAATCAGAGGGTGGATAGATGAACAAAACCACTGCCTTGTGTCTCAAAGGAGAGTCATTTCAATGGCTTGGTAGTTAGAGTATTCATGTACAAATGCATATCTGAATTGCCTGTTGGGGAGGATGAAGCAGGAAGGCCCTGCAGAGAGGATTTATTGGTGAAAGATTCTAAAAGGGTAAAACCTGCAAGAGAAATAGAGTTAAAAGCAAGATTTGAGCTATAGAATGCTAAGCAGGAAGATGGTGATTAAATTAGCTGAATCAATTGCCAGGGCCCTGGCAATTGAGCAATACTCCTCCCCATACAAAGGAGTACAAAAGAGGGTTGGGCCCTGCCAAGTAGCAGCTGAAAAAAGGTAGTTTTCCAGGTTTTTAGTATGTAGATTTGTATGGTAATGTAGTAGTTCTCATAGGCTGTATGTAAATTCTGTAGGTTTTGTATCCTGTGCTGGTTGGTTGGTGCTAACCAGAATATTCAGCATAGAAAGGGATAAAATGTGATGTAACAGAAAATTCGCTCTCTTGGACTCTGGGATCTACCCTATCTGAATTGCCCTCTTAAAATAAAAACTTACTAAGATGTTTAGAATCTCAGTGATCAATGGAATGCTTAAGAATCTAAGTGAACAGAAAGGGCAGCATGGGTCAGGGTCTGCTTTCCCTGCTTACACTACAAATCACGGCCGGACAACTTAGATGGCAGCTTCCTGCTTCTGCACCACCCTGCTCCCCAAACTCAAAGCCAAACTTACTGTGCCAGCTTTGCTGGGGCTTGAAGTTTTCTTTGGGCACGCCTTTGAGTAATCATCTCAGCTCAGAACACTTTCAATTAGAGTTTTGATGTATCCTTCAATTAGTAAAGAATAAGACTTTTTGTTGCTCATTCCTTTTACGGTCGTGTAGAAATGTGCTGTAGGGATACAATGGATTGATGGGTGGTTTTTTTGCTTCGCTCTTTTTTAGCTTTTCTGAGATGTGGGTTAAATTATTCACTTTTTTTTTTTTTCTTTTTTTCCCTGAATGTATAATTAACTATGACTTATACTGAGATTTCATTGCATGGTAACATAATGCCAGTTATTTTTATGTCAAACATATGTTTTTCATAGCGGTTTGGATAGTTGTGGGTTGCAGTTAGAGATTTTTTACCATGCAGTTATCTCTTAGATTTATGTAATAGCTTGCGCAGATTTTTTTTCTTTTTTATTTTTTTTTTCAACTTAAGCTGTGTCAGAAGAGATAAAGCCTGAATTTCAGGTATTATAATTCTTTAGGGAAATCTGGTCCATGTTGTTTTTCCTCTTGGTTTTATTACCCTTTACTGTAAACGTAATTTATATAAAAATAGAATTTATACAAGAATTCCTAGATTTCTTTTTTGTCCAGGTATTTTTAAGTAAAAAAAAATAAGTAGTGGTAAAATTCAAACAGAAGCACAGTGCCACTCTTCCATTTTAACGTTTTTTATAATAAAATGGTACTTCCGATTTCTATCCCAGGGAAAAGGTGACCTTTTAAAAAACCAAAGTAGGTAAATAGATCTTAGGCTAGCTGGGATGGTGAAAGCTGTCTAAAATAAAATGGAGCAAAAATCAGTGGCACGGTGGGTATATAAGGCCAGACTTCTGCAGTGCTTTCATGCTTGTGTGCTCTTCAGTGCCTTCTCTGACTGAGGTGCAGTGAGTGTCCTGTGTGACCAGCTGACCACTCGATATTCTTCTGCTTTTCAGTGACTCATGAATGCACAGCACTTGCATTTCAAAGGGGGCATTAGGAGCCCGTGGATTTGTGAGAAACTGGGGAAATTTGCAGGGAAGGGAAAAACCTGGTGGCAGAATGGGGAAGGCACAGCTATTGTGGTGAAATGTCAGAAATGTTAAACTCTTATCTCTCTCACACACACACACACACACACACATGGATGTTAATTTCAGCTGTAAGTCTATTACCCAGCACATCAATTTATAATCTTATTTCCCTATAAACCTGCTTAATTAGCTGAGCATTTGGGGCCTGGTGTTGCTCTGTTAATTTACATAGTCAAAAAAAAAAAAAAAGGCTTTGTGAGGCTTTTAATGAAATCCTGGTGTTTTTCATCTGGATTACATTTGGTTACCACTGGACTGAATTTGGCTCGGAATCTGCAATTAAAAATTGTTTTCGGTTCCTTTTACTTCAGACATAATAGTTCCTTCAGCCTTTAATTTACAGTGAAAGCTTTACACAGCAAAATATTTTTAATTATTTTGTAGCTAGAGAGGCTGCAACCAAAGAGTTCCAAGTGATTTGCCTGAAGCAAGATGATGATTGTCAAAGCTAGGACTAGAATGCAGAGGAACACAGCTCCCATTCTCATGCTTCATCTACTGTATGCAGTGACCCATGTGCATTTTTTAGCACATTTTTCCTCCTATGCAGAGGAAGAATCACAATATAGTTCTTGATAAATGCACTAAAATATACTTTAGTTTTTAAGTCTTAATAATCTCTCAACACTGCAGTGTAACAAAGCATGTTATCATTTCAGTCTCATGGAAAGATGTGATGTGAAGTCCTGTCTGCTTGGAGGAATAAAAAAATATGTGTTTTCTGACTGGGAAAAGTGCTTTGATCAGGAAAGACCCACCGTAAGAAATTCAGTTTTATTCTTCTGTCATGGTGAGGCTATTACAGATGGAAATACCATCTCACTGGTGAGAGTTCTCTAAATAGAGTATCACAAAAATGTCTCGGGAATGAATAATCATGCATTGATTTTAAATGGTGTTATTCTCACACAGTTAAGAACTCAGCTATAATATGAAATATTGGTCCTGTTTCCCAGGTAGGGTGATTTCAAAACACAGACTGTATTGACCAGGATCAACCAGCAGTAGACTATTTCCAGTGATTTTCTGTGTAACGATCTATATTTTATTTCATGATTCAGCTCCAAAATGAACTGGAATAAGACACCCCCATTCTGTCAAAAAAAAAAAAAACAACCAAAAAAAAAACCCCAAAACCCATCCCCCAGTATAAACCCACAAGAAACCCCAAACAACCCATGAACAACAACAACAACAAAAGCAAGATAAATGGAATATTATTAGGAACAGGACAATATCTAGAACATCTATGAAAGATTAATTGCAGAAGCAATGACAGAGGTGTAACAAAAATACAGGAAGGTGCATTCTATATTAGAAGATGGATGTAGATGGCTGCAGTTTCAAAGTTGTTTAGCCCTAATGCAGAGCTCTTTGTATTGGGAATATTTCCTTTTTGTTAGTCTTACCCACTAATCTGGAGATGTCACCTGCTCCTCAAGAGTACCCACCCCCACTGAGACAGAAATTGTTTTTCCCTGGATGATTACAAAGCCATGAGAAATAGATCAGGATTGTAGTGTACAGTGGAGATTCTCACAAAGTTCAAGGATTGCAATGAAACTGCTGAATCACCAAGTGGTCATATTTTTTTCTCTGAGACGCAATCTGGAACACAAACACAATGTGAAAGTGAATGCTTAGTAGGCTATTTGGAACTTTAGCAGGATTTCCAAGCCTGAGGTTGACAATGTCTGAAATAATTCATCATTCATTTCAGGTATAGAAGGCAAAGAGCATCAGCTCTCGCGAATAGTTCTGGCAGACATTTGGCTGAATAAAACCGAGAGAAGGGAAAAATCCCCAAAGCAATATGAAGGCAGCATCAGACTGGCTAAAGGAGCTGAAGTATACAATGATCAGCTTCAAGAAGCAGTGAAAAGAACTGCCAGCTCCCATATGACTGATGATTTCTTCCCTTCAGTCTCCCTCTCTGAGCTCTGTGCTTGTCACTCAGAAGAGCTCAGCCTGCTCCCCATCCTCTCCAGTGACTCTCAGGTGTGTGCATGAGGTGAGGGGCACTGAGCTCGCAGGGCAGGGCTGAGTGGCAGCTCTCTGCTGTTTCTCAGTATCTGCCTGCCACTGCTGCTCAGCAGGGATGAGCCTGGCTCACTTGTGAAGCTGTAACTGGCTTAATGCCCATTCAGTAGGAGGGTCAGGATATAGAACCAAACATACATTGACATTCCCCCTTAAGAAAGTAGGAAGTGGAGTCTATGTTATTTTTTTTTATTATCATTGCTGCACGCTGCGAGGGTGCCAAAAGAGGCAGGTTATTGTTGGTTTTTGTTTGCCATTATGATAAATCACTGTTTGTAGGAGCTGTAGCTCATTTTGTAACCCCTGCTGTCAGTCTACCTTGGACAATTTCCTATCGTCTGCTTACAGTGTCGGGTTTCCATTTCCTGTGTTTATAGTTTGTAATAAATACTCATTTCAGGGCCCTTAACCAAACTGTATCTGCAATGCCCAAATGTGGAACAATGTCAGTACAACAGAAGACTGGAATATCAGATCTGGATGCTCTAAGAAATTCTCTTGGTAGAACTTGGACAAAATACAACAGATGGTGTATAGACAAGCTTTTGGGAGCTAATCGCAAGGATTTTTCTTTGAAAGCTCCAACTTCCTCATTAGGAAAAGAACTGAAGCGTATTAATTGCTTGTTGAGTTGCCCTCTTTAACCTTCTTTAGCTTAAAAAACAACTACAAAAAAAATAACAGGTATTTCCATCTGATTTGAATAAAATTTAATTGTGGTTAAAATTTAATCGTGGTAAAAAGCACTAGAAAGATTTTACTTGGAGTGCTGTTGGATAGATAGGAGTGGAGCATGTAGTAAAAAGTCCATCTGGGGTCAACAGAGGATTTCATTTAAGTGAAATCTAAAAGAGTTTGGAGATTTTATTTCAGCAGATTGGAAGCCCCAAGGGTCTGTGATTGTACTGTCTGATTGCTTTGAGAAGTTCAGAACAAGGGAGGATATTTGCTGTCTCATTAAAGAATGATATAGAAACAAAGATGTGCGAACTGGTCTTAGATGAATTTAAAGTGTAAGTTAGAAGGAATACTTTGGAGCAGTGAGAAGAGTTTAGGATGGACCTTGGCTATTTTAATAACATCACCTGATGACATGTATGTGTTTTTTGTGGGGAAAGAGCTGCTGTAACACAGTTGGCACTCAGCGAGCAGAAAATGGCTTTAGCTCACCACGAAGTTCTCTAACATTCTTCAACCTGTGCAGGGAAGAAATAAAAAAAATGAAGACTGATGCAGTGCTCATTCCTAATTTCATCATTTAGAAACAGTATGAAGTGCTTCCTCATGGGACCTGTTAAGGAATATGATATATGTTTGAATTGCTTATGTGAAACTATATCCTCGCTACTCTTGAGAGGATTTTCCATCAGATGACACTAAAAATATCTCTGAATCCACAGTTGATGAGTTTAATTACTCATCAGCTCTTTACATTACAATTCATTACCCTGAGGTAATAAAGATAAAATAAAGCATTTAGATGCCATTGTGCCATTGTTACAGCCTGTTCAGCAGATTGTCTCTAATCAGTGCTGCTTGTGTTTATGCAGCATAATTAATAGAAACATGAGAGCACTGTTCTGAACAAACCAATTTTAACAGGTGCTGAGCTGCTGCTTGTCTTTCATTTTCTACTACTTTTCTGTAAGGATGGCTAGTTAAATTACAGAATTTAATGAATTATATTTGGTGATCATTCATTTTCAAGACACACTTCAATTTTTCCTTGTGATTATTTTACTATATAAAATAATATTTGCCCCTAAATAGTATATAATATATATTATATAATTATATAATATATATATAATATAATTATATATTATATA
>VWYO01016975.1:23280-35966 GCA_013400275.1 Rhadina sibilatrix | reverse complement strand
TTTTTTGCCCTCCTGAGTGGCGTTTAGAAAACCCACAAAACTTTCTTCCCTGTATTTTCTTTAAAAAGCCTAGCTTTATACATCCCGCTGCTGACAAGCTGTGTTGTGATGTGTCAGTTTATGTTGTGTCAATTGCCTCTGGTTATATAACATGCCATGATATGACTAATGCAGCCCAACATGAGTCACCTGTCGTGACAGCTTTATGCTCTCGAAAAACCTCTTTGCCTCCCCTTTAGAATGTTTTTTTTTTTTTTAGTTATTGTTGTTTTATTTTTCCCGAAGATGCAGTTTTATTCGATTTACTGTTCATTGTTTTAAGTTTTTACAACGAGATGGTATGTAGGCACATACCTTCACTATTAATGTATATGACTAAATGATTACTGAGACGTGTAAAAGAATGAGGTGCTCCCACTGCCTGCTGTGAAGGGGGATGATTATAGATCTGCTGCTACAATGCAGCACTGTACCTGAAGAAGAACGAACAAAACAGAAATCCCAAGGAGCAGATGGGAATCTGAATGTGAACATTTATAATCAGGGCTCATTTGTACCAGGAAATAGTATATAACATTACGTTGAATTATTAACACCAGGCTATGATTGTTAAACTCATAATGGCATGAATGCTCAGCAGATACACATGCAATGTGAACACTGATATAAAAGCAGAATTTTGCCCATTTTTCTTTTAGGAGAGACACAGATACTCACAGCCACTGTCTTATGCCACTGAGATTATCTCAGTTGGTCAAAGCATTGTGCCAGTGCCACCAAGGTTGTGGGTTCAGAACCTGTGTGGACCATTCACTTAAAAGCTGGGCTCAGTGATCCCTGTGGGTCCCTTCCCTTCCCTTCCAGCTCAGAATATTCTGTGATTACTTAAAAGAACAATTTGCAGTGCATAAAGGAAAACAGGTGAGGATTTTTTATTTCTCAAGATGGGTAACCTGTAAATCCAAGTTAAATGTTGTGCATTTCTGTTGGATTATCCCTTTTTCTGACCCAGAGACAGGGCTTCTGAAAGGTGTGTTAAAGACTTTTATTCCATTTTTAGTCTCATGTGAAGGGTGAGACGGTAGAGGTGTTACAATTTATGCCATCACAATCAGAAGCTAAACTATTTCCTAATTACAATACATTATAAATATTTCTTGGCCTATCAGCCTTTGCCATGCAATGCTGCTAATGCCTTAAAGCCAGTCATCTAAACATACCCCTCGTGGGTCCTACTAAAATTCACCTTTCTTAGTTCTATTTTCTTCAAAATATCTGGTCTATTTGCAAGGCCATCATTTGAAACTTGTTTCTAGTTCCATTTCTCAACAATATCTGTCCTATTCCATGGCCTTTCTAAGTCAACATATTTTAATCTCAGAGTTTGCATACAGATACATATATATGAGTCTTCTGTCAGGCTTTGAGAATTCTCTACAAATCCATTTCTCACACATTTTCTTGTCACCCTTACCATGTTTTTTGATTCAGTGCTGTTTTTTTACTATGAAAACATGAGGTGGTTGTGAGGTTTTTTCATTATGTCTTTCCTCCCCAGATAAAACCAGACCTCATTTGAGGAAAAGAAGATAATATTTTCCTTAAAACCATCTTTGTATCATAACAAATTATATATTTTTTCTTAAAGATTGAATGATTGGTGGAATTAGGAAAAGAATTTACATTGTTGAATGCTTCTCAATTTATATAGAAGAACAGTAGGGTTCAAATTCACCAGTCTTATTCAGATGACAAAGTATAATAGCAGAAACTCATGTCTTTCCTATAAATAGCCTGAGAAAGCACAAGTAGGTTCCAATAAAGAATTACTGAAATCAGTTCACTTATCTTACAGCAGGTGATGAATCAACAGCAATTTTATTGACTACAGAAGTCTGGGAGTGTATATTTTTACAGATTTTTATCATGTGCTTATTAATTTTGCCATATCATATCTATACTATTCTTTTGTATCATCTTTCAATAAAATGCCATGCTTAGTCTCCAATATCAGTGATATTAGACACATCATTTCATTAGCCAAGAGTCCTTGTGAGTAGTTACACAGTACTGCTCTCTAAAGGTATTATATCCGTGTACCATTTCTATTTTTACTATTTTTTAAATTTACTTCAGCATCTTTTGTGATTGTGTGAAATCATTTCCAACGTTAGAGAGATAAACAACGGAGGAATAGGCTTCAAAGCAAATTTGGTTATTAAGTCTGTACTAAAACAGACCTTGCAAGTTTTGTATTGTGCTGGCACTGTTCTGAATCCCCTTGTGGCTGGGTGTGACCACAGGCAAGGCTGTAAATACCACCAGTACCTTGTGTGTGATATAGATGTCAGATTTTCCAAGTGTGCTGAATCTGCAGAAGAGCTCTTCCCCCAGGTTTGTGTTGAGCACAATGATGGGCAGTCCTCTGCTATATTAAACAGTCCGTGAAAATGTGAAGCAACACAGCATGACAGGCTTTTTAACTAGGCAGTGCAATTGCACCTCCAGATTTACTGCTGTCCTAGGTTACAATGTGAAATTGTGCCCCAGGTTTGTATTCTATCCCCATGAGCCCTTGGAGCCAAGGTGGGGCAGTGTTTTCCTTATCTTCTGTTAACGAGCCTAACAATGCCTTGCCACATGACTCAGATAAGTTCCTCTGGGAGTTGTCTCTGTTTAATGGGCCATCAAGGACCCACTGCATGACTCACAGAATGAGATCATCCCATTGTGAGATGCTCCGCCCAGGGGGAGGAGCCAAGCATTCCCACCTGGATATAATCCAGGGTTTGAGACATCACAAGCAGCTTTTATCCACTGGACTCCCAGAGGAGACAAGAGCTACCAGATGTTTCTACAGGAATCACAGCTTTGACAAGAACATCTCATCTGGACTGACACTACCACCCTAACCAGCAGGGTGTCAGGTTGTATTCTGACTCTGTCAGTGGGGTTTTTTGTACTATTACTTTTATTTTATTTTACTGTCTTTTATTTCTTTTCTTTTCCTCTTATTAAATTGTGTTTCTGACTTGGAGTTTTTCACTGGTTTTGCTTTCAAACCAGCACAACTGCCCATGGAAAGACATGAAGGGGAGAAAAAGGCTTATTTTTGAGTGAATTCATTTATTATGTGCGTGCAGCAGCTCTCCATTTGTGGACTCTCACAAGGTGCTTAGTCTAGTGCATTCCTCTCATCTTCTGTTACTTGCTGTGTGTTCTGTCTGGCACAAGGCAGCTAGAGCCAATGTTTTGAGTACTGCTTTCAGTAACTGATTGATTGCCATGCAGTTATCAGCTCCCATTCTATTATACATCCCATTCTGGCTATGACATATTTTAGTGTTGATCAAGTCCAGTCACTGCCTTTTGATGAAATGAGCAGAATATTGATACAATCTCATTCATTATTTAGATAGTGTGTTTAGTGTTGAAACCCATAAAACTTAGGATTTTCATCCATTTTACGTGGCTTTTAGGTCCTAAGTTGGACCTTGAAAGACCACTGCTTATGTGTAAATGTATTCACCATTTTCTTTCCACATTTTGCTCTGCCTTTCTCAGCTGTAGATAGAGAAATAAACATGCTTGCCTAGTTTTCCTTGTGTGTGCAGCACTTAAACTTTTTCCAGGCTTACCATTTTTGTGTGGTTAATAACAAAGCTATAATTTACAATAATAAAAATGTCATAGGCCCTATTTTTTTTTTTTTTTCCTCTCTGTAATTGTTAGGAACCAAATTCCCAACAGTAGGAGTGAGATTTCTCCCTACAAATATATAAGTGAGTTGCTCATGTAAAATATTTACTGATCCCTCTGGTAGTCTCCTCCCCAACACCACACTTACCTCTAAAGAAGAGAGCAATGCTGTTAATTCACAGCAGGAAGAGGCTGTGAAAAGCAGGCAGCTTAGGCAATGTACTTTGTGTACTTTGACAAATATGCTGATAAACCTGAACTAACAAGTAAAGGCTTCACTGGTTTTTTTTCAGCCATTGGTAATGACTTGGTGTTTGTTTCATTCAGTTCCAGTCACCGCTGCCTAATTTCATCTCCATCCAATTTGCTGGTTTCAGCTGCTGTGCGTTTACCAAGGAAGTGAAGATTGTGTTCCCCAACTCCTTAAGATATAAAACTATTGTGCCTCAAAAGACCACACAGTCTTTTATTCACTAAAAGTGCACAAAAGAGTAAAAATTATGTTTCAGGCCTGGGCTCCAGTGTAATTGTTGGCCCTTTTATTGATTTTAGATTTCTGTAACATTTTCTCCATAAGGATAATGCTAAGGAAATGTTTGGAATGCCAGCCATGGATTTATTAAAGTATGCTTCATATGCAGCACCTTGTGCCAGCACTTTGGGAATGGATTTTCACCCATGTATTACTTTTGATCTGTATAGTCTGAAATGCTCATCTAAGAGTTTTCTTCTATTTCCTGTGGAAGAAGGCAAAAAGGAACAAAACAAAAGGTCTGAGCTCTGACTCTATTCAAAAGCAGCAGCTGTGTTACTAAATCTGCTCAGTACAGTGTAGAGGAAGCATGTTAGTAGGATATTTAGTCTGAGGAAATTCTGGTCACAGACCTTGTGGACTTTCCCCCCTTTTTGATTCTGCAGCAGCCAGGCATGTTCTGTGCCCTTAAGCATTTGGGAATACTTGAGTCGGAATTGCAGATTTTGGGGTGTGTACCTTTGCCACATGACCTATGGAGCAGTACCAGCCCTGGCAACCAGTCCCACCTCCTACGGGGAATGAGTAGCTGTGGTGGATCAACAACCATTTATACCCATGAAATGCAGGGAAGTGTTTCATGGGATTCACCAAGTAGCCAGGGGCAGGTGCTGATCCTGTGAAAACCGCAGTCTTTAATTTCACCCCTGTTTTTGATCACAGGGAAATGGCACATTGGTGCTTCCTATAACTGCTTGATCAAACGTTTCAGACAATTAATTGCTCTTGGGCAGCAAACTCACAGGGGTTTCAAAGCTGCAGGGAGAAATCCTATTAGCTGACTTAGAATCCTGTCAGCAGATTGCATCATTATTTAATGCATCATGTTTTGTCACAGAGACATTTTTGACACTGAGTTAAAAGGGGCTGTAGACTCAAAACTTCAACTGGTGAGCAGTCAGGCACTCTGGAATATTCATGGCATATGTGGCATAGTATGGAGAGAACAACAAATACAATGAGTGGAACAAATTTTCACTGCAGTGCAGATGGAGAAGACTGCCTTTTTTTTTTTTCCTAAACCTTTTTCCTAAAGATACTCTGGGAGCCTAATCTTAGGAATCCTCCTGTTACTAATCAGAACACCTGTGTGCTTTGACTGTCAAAAGATGGAGGGGCAGCAAGCTGGGTCTTTAGAAAGCAAGTATAAGAGGATATTATTGGCATAAAATTTTCCTGCAGGAGTAATGGAGATTATAAACTCTCAGACCTCTCAGGCCTTTTAGGTCTTGCCTAAAGCTTTTCAGTAAACATTAGTAGCTCAACAACATATAGTGTCTTCTCCAGGAAAAAAAAAAAAAAGCTTTTACTGCTAGCTGGACTTCTGTGCTTGTGATAACAGCAACACTACAGCATTTATGGGCTAGGTGTGTCTTCAGTTTTCTATCTGAAGTGGCTGCAGACTGATGCTTTTGCACACTCTTCAGTTTTTGGTGATATCATTCATATTGTGTGAAGGGGTAAAAAAAGGCTAGGAGGGAAGGAGTAAAAATGCTTTTAAAAAATTAAAAATGCTTGCCAAAAATCAGTGGGAAGGAGTGAGAAGAGTTGCCATGACGAACTCCAGCGCTGTACCCCTGAAGAATTTCTTTACGCATTTGACACCCTTGAAGTTTCTGCAGTGATTGTGGTCTGGTTTCATTCTTGGTTTAATTTGTATGTTTGTAGATACAACATCACAGAGGGATAAATATACTTTTGGAATAGAAGCCTTTTTGCTTCTATATCTGTGACAAATGTAGGGTTTTAATAATTATGGGTTAGATTCTCCATAAGCTTTACACTATGTGCTCGCAGGGTAGTTTCTTTGGCATTCATAGAGCTACTTTCTGTTGCTTTCTTTTTATAAGAATTTCAGAGGGAAACATGTCAGTCTCGTGAAGAAGTCATTAAAGAAGAAAGTATTTAGGAGGAGAACACCTGAGTTTGGCTTTGTAAGTTTAGAACTTAAACCCTTCAATGTGGAGAACATAAGCTAGGAGAAAAAGGAGAGGGACTTCTGAGACTGACAATTTGCAGGAGGGAAAAAGAATAATGAAAATGATGAGAATCTCTTAAGTACAGCTTTATGCTTATGTTGAATGAGAGTGCTACACTTCAAAATAAATTTTATTCACTCCTTTTTAATTCTATCAGCAAATATTAAAAAAAAATATATTCTGAAGTACATTAAATTTCTTCTTAGTGTTGCAGTTTGGCCAATTAACTATAGGAATAATGATTCACAGGTCCCTAGTAAAAAACCTTGATTTGACTGCAAGCATGAAAGATCCCTGTAGGCTTTTCCAGGCAGAGGTGCACCTGCAGGACAGGTGGCAGCAGTTTACTTACTTATGAACACAGACTGCACTTGAGTCCTCCAACAGCTGAAACTCCAGAGAAGGTTGTAGTTATGTTCTGGCACTGTAGAGCTGGGCACCATCCTTATGAAATTGTCAGCAGTTAACTTGGCCCCTGACATTTTTCTACAGCTTTATTCCCTGGAATCGTTGGAGTGTAATTGTTTTTGGTCTCAGTTATGATTACCTACCCCTTATTTCATGTCAGTTCCATGTTAAACAATGAACAGTAGGGCTGGGTGCTTAGGCCAAAAATCGGTAATTTTCTCCAGATGAAGATCTGAATCACTTTTTTTTTTCTTCATTATTTTGCTTATTCACAGCTCTAATATGTGTAGCTGGCTTCATACTGAAATATCAGTTTGTTTTCCTTTTTCCTTAGAGACTTGCATGTCATCTGCAATGCAGTGCAGTCACTCACTGGCTCCAGATGTGAGTGTATATTAGCTATCTCTTCTGCCTGATTACTCCTGTTAGCAGTCATTAACTGAATTCCTCACTGAGCTTTACATTGAGATGTTCAACACCATATGGTATTTACTTTAGTAACTGAAGGATCAATGTGTGTAATGGACTAATGAATGTGATGGATGAACGTGTAAGTAACCCTTTTGTCTTCTTTCTCTGGTCATCTGGAGAGACCATAATGTTTTTCTTTTAGTTTGAGTGGGTAAAGTTTGATGATACATGTTCTGTTGGTTGACTTAAATTAAATGATTGAGCTATAATCTTAGTTAATGCCCAGAAAAGGCATGAAATCCTGCTTCCCTTGACAGGATGGAAGCAAACAAGTGACAGTTTCCCAGCTGAATCAGTCCAATGAGCTCCTGTGCTCAAGATCTCTCTCTTTGTTGGTCACAGTGTTGCCTTTACAACTTTTTTTCCTGAGTATCTGCCTTGGCTGGGAAGCACAGTCCATGCACCCTGTGACATGTTGTCTTGGTTTGGACCCACGCTGGGCACCAAAATCTGTCTTGGTTTGGAAAGACAGGTATCTACCAGGGAAACTGGAGTCTCCCTGAGNGTACAGCCTGGGGGGGTGCTAATGGCCCATTATCAGAAGGTGTCAGGCCTCTCTCCCACAGATGAAAATAGAACACACAGATTTGGCTCCACAACCCAGGACACATGTGCATCGCTCTGCATTTCTCATCAGAACATAGGCTGTGCAGGTTGTTCTGCACGTGTCATTCAGCAGTTCTGCTTGCTGCTCCTGGAGTTACACTGGTAGAAGGAAGTTGGCACTTTGGAGGGTTTGGTACAGCCTGTTATCCCTCCTTCAAAATTATCAAAGGATACATACTTTCTGTTTTCTTGTCTGTTCGTCCTTGGTTTCGAGCTAGTGATTAGTCAAATTAACAGGAGAATAATCTAATAGGAGATAATGACATTCTATTTTGAGTTGATAGATGACAGTATTGAGGGACCCGAGTTCAAACTATGCTTTTTCATTTGTCAGGCAGTTGTCACAGAAAGTATGTCTTTAGAAATTTGCTAAATGCCTTGGGCATTTAAGGGGAACAGGGATAGCTGGAGAATTTCCACCATAGCTAAAACATGCTAAAAGCTTCCTTTAACTAATGAAATTGTTCCTTTATGTCTGCCAGTATGGGCTCACGATTTTAGTCAGGTGCTCAAACCTCCAAAGCCAATGAGCCTATTGTAACTCAGGCTCTGCTAATTATAGGTCTGAGAAGTCATTTTTGTGCTCCTAAAAGGCAGAGTTAATTTCATATTAATTTCTATATGTTTATATGAGTTGGAAATCTGTTGCTCCCAAATTTTTTGCTCACAGACGAATTATTAGTTTTGCTTTTCAAAGATGATAGCTTTTAATATCACCCTACTTTATTTTGAAAATCATAATGTCCCATAATGTTTTGGAAACTGTCACCCTTAAAAACATTATTTTGCTCATAACTATTACTGCTTATTTTTTGAGGTAGGTGAAATATCTTTAAGCAATTGGTCCTCATGCAAGAATTTTCCCTAAATTCTTCTTAGAATAGACAATGAGATCTCTTCTGGCAAAGTGAGCTGGAAATGTCATGGAAGTATCATAGAAGAGGAGGAAACACTTCTAGCATGTGTTTTGTTGTGCTGAGTGAGAAATGTCATGAAATCTGAGGAACCCTCTGTGTAAGTACTATCAAGTGGAAGTAAGGCTTGCAGTAACTCTCTCCTAGTCTGCGTTTTTGCAAGTAACATGTTACTATAAATGTGAATATATGCTTGAAACTTACTGCCATTGCTGCTTGGAGACTTAAAGAAGAATATAATTTTAAGGAACCAGATAGCTTTTGTTTTTCTTTTGGGGGAGGCCTTCATGTTTGTTGCTGCTGGAAGAGTATAGTTTGGTGAGCTTCTTGGCCATAAAGACTTAGTAAGTTCACCTGGTTTTATCTCTTTGACGAACTGTTTTACAAGTGTTTTTTTAAGAGATGTAGTTGTTTCTCAGTGTCTGGGAGGACTGTCAGTTGAACAAATTATATCTGTTAATTATGCGTCTTAGAGTAATTACAGGGGATAAATTTACTGTGAGAGACAATGGAATATTAGTAAAATACTACTGGCTACTCTTAAAATCCAAGTATAATCCCATGCAAGGTTTAATAGTACATAACTGATAATTATTCATATTAATGACCTATTATATCCTCTCACAGTAATAGCAATGTATTGCAAATGAAGACCCCTAGAACATTACCCGTAGGAAACCACAAAAGTATGAATTGAATATTATGTTTGGTAACCTTAAATAGCAATATCCATGAAAGATATTGAAGCAGTTTTCATTCAATTAAAAGAAATAGTCTGCACAGTTTAGAAATCTGTGCATGTTGTTTTGCGAGCAACAGAGATGATCATGTAATTCCAGGATTATAGCAAAACTGGATTAATACTGTTAAAATTTATAATGGCACAATATCTGTGCAACAGACTGTCATAGGAGGTAAGGATGTTAACAGCTTTCCTTACCTTTTGCTCAAAACCCCATGAAATGCTTCTTCTCTAGCCAAAACAAGCAACACCACATATGCTTAGACTCCTTTTTCACCTCACTCTTTATAGCCAGGTTGTACTTGTGACAGTGCTCCTGGAAAGAGGAGTAGAGCAAGGAGAAACCAAATATGATTACTTATGTCTTTTAGTGGAGATTTGAGATAATTAAGTAAGAGATGCTGTGTAAGGAGATGTGTGTGAAGTAAATGGAATAATGAATAATGAAAGCTGTGCTGAGGACTGTTTACAGTAAACAAAGCTACTTAAGAAATCAGCTTAAAGCTGCTGTACCTTTTTGAGTACAAACATACTTGACCTAAGACATTCTCACTTGACTAGAATGTTTCCCTTGAGAGCTACTATGAATCAGTTTTAGTATTTTATATTACACTCATTTAACTTAGAATTGCTTGGATTTCCTACATGAAATCTAAGATGAATTTATGGGTGTTGGACAGCAGGTGTTCATGCTTGCCAGAGTGTAGCTTGAGCTATGTCACAAGTCAAAGGAGGCTGAGTTACCTGTTAAAAGTAAACAGCTCCTGAGGTGTGGAAACGCAAAACATTTCTTTCTCAGCCTTTGAGCAGAAATAGTTTTTTTCCTCTCACACTGACCCAGGGCTAACACATATACTGATGCCACTCGGGGATATTTCTTTATGATAATTGTCAAGATATCAATTAATATTCATTCATAAGGATGTCAAATTTTCCTTTGTCCGTTTATTCGACTTGTACAGCAGTGAAAGACTTATATAAACTGAAAATATGTTAGGGGAGCAGAAAGCATTATGAATACATTTATGAGAGCATGTCTTGCTCTCTGTGTGCATGTGTGAGCTTATACATACCTATATATTCCCACTGGAGATTTTTACCTTTTTCTCTGTCAAGTTAGGGGTCGAGCAGTGAGGAAAGAAAATAGCATGTGATGCACATCATTAGCCATATTATTTCAGTCTTTGTAGTCCCTGTCCTTAGACGTTTTCAAGAGCTGAGTGCATCAAGCCCTGAATAATCTGGTCTGATCTCTTAGCTTACCCTGATTTCAGCAAGACACTGGACTCTTGAGGTCCTCTCCAACCTGACTTGTCCTAGGATTCTGTGATTCTGCCAGTGATAAATTATGTAGAGAGAGGCTCCTTAGATCTGTTTCATTCACCAGTAGTTGAAATGGTCTGTGAACATACGTGAGATAACTGAATACTTAGCAAGCAAAAAAACCCCACTGATAAACTACAGAATAGATCAAAAAGACACAGAAAATCTCAGATAGTTGTGGAAAGAAGTCACACATTGTTTTCACCCTAAACAGTGTTTTATGTCTGTTTATATTATGTTACGTTTTTTAGTCTGTTTGTGCTATTTTCCACATGTTTTTCCACTGTCATGATAGTGTTCAGCTTCACTGAAAGCAGGAGAGGGTTTTTTGGGAGTTGAAAAAAAGAGTTCACATCATATGCTTCTGGTGTTAGGAATCTACCTGTCATTAACTGTAATAAGGGGAAAAATACAAGTTTTCTAAAAGGAGATAATGAGAAAAAAACCCCCTCACTTCCACTGACTGTTTAAGATATTAAGTCACTAATTAAGTGAGTAAGGATATACCTTTGTCTTCTTATGTATTTAGCAGAGCCTTCTTAGTAAGAAGGGTGTTAATTGGCCACACTTTAGGAAAAGAAAACGTGATCAGAAATTATCAGGTTGGGCCATAAATATAGAAATAAGGGCAAAATTAGCATTCTCATTTGATGAGCTGAAGATGACAGAATTAGAATATTTTATCTTAATCTATATACTCCTGTTTACCATCTGGTGCTTTTTGAGGTTGTATATGCCAATTCTTCTGAACTGATAGATTATGTGATATTTTAAGCACTTAATATTCAGACTATATAAAATAGATTGACCTCCTTGCATTGACTTTCTCAGGATAAAAAGTACAGCCTTTATAAGCTATATCTCCTTCTCTTTCCACCCCCAGGATAATGTTCAGAGTTTTAACTTACTCCAACCCACTGCTTGAAACACAGAACACTTGCTATTATATAAGACACTTCAATTTGATGTGATTTTTCTGCTCATGTTATTTTTCATATTAATCTTTGCTGCTCTTAGGTGATCTCTTGTTGCAAGTAACAGAAAAAGAAGATATCAGAGGGATGGGGTCACTCTGTGTGCTCTCACAGTAGCATTTGCAACAGATGATACAGAGCTGTGCAGCACAACATTTCCAAGGGGAATTTGGGGGTGTACTCAGTTAATGTGAATAAAATCATCTCCATGTGTGTTTTGGTGGCTACACGATGATATTAAGAACAAAATAAATATCTCTTTTAAAGTCTTTGTTGGAGAAGCAAGTGGATCATGTCTGTTGGTGTAAATGTGATTTATGGATCTGTGTATCTTTTTAAGTCTCAAAAGGCTTTTCATAACCAGGGATTTAAGAACCAGCTAAGCTGTAAGATGGCTACAGATTTTCCTTTAGATATAAAAATTTTAATTTAATAAATGCAGATGACATTTCTTCTCTGCAGCTAATACACATTAAAATGCTGTGTTAAAATGTGATTCTTATTCCCTGTGGGGTTGATGTCCACGATTTTCATCCTTGCACCTACAGTTGCACATGCTACTGGCAGAGATCCTGGAAATGATCCTTTTTGCAGCTTCCAGCACAGAAGCATTACAGTAAAACAAATTGACACTATATTTTAGATATCCTCCATTCTCCATTTATACTGTGTGCACAGTATAAAACTAGAGCATAAAAATTATACAGAATCCTAAGGTTTTGCCACAGGGGGCGAGGCCTAAACCCAGTGGCTTTTAAACCATCCTTGAAAAGTTCTCCTTTATGGTTCTCCTACCAGTCATAACACCACAGCTGAGGCAGCAGCTACACTGTAATTACCTCCAATGTTTGCAGTTGCAGAGAAAAGAAAATTCACAGGACATGCTAAGAATTCTTTACACGGGATTAACCTTACTTGTTTTGAAAAAGTAAAAGTCTTTGAATGATATTAATTTAAAAAAAACCCAACCAAAAAAAAAAAACAAAACAAACCAACAAAAAAAAAAAAAAAACCCAAACAAAACCCCCCCCAAAAAAA
>VWYO01016975.1:0-10501 GCA_013400275.1 Rhadina sibilatrix | reverse complement strand
AAAAAAAAAAAAAGTCATTATTGTGCCCTGGGTGAATGACATCTAGGAGGCAGCAGGCAGCTTTTGATTGAAGTATCCTGCAAGCTTCTGAACAGGGGTCCCACACCTCTCTGCATCTCCTATTCATGCTCTTCCTTGTTTATAAAAGATTGTACTGCTGCTGATACTGTTTGAACACACAGTAGGATGTTTAAACTGAGATAGTGCCTCTGAATGAAGAGCAGAGAGGACGTATTTAATGTATTTACATGCATCAGAATACGAGGGTGATCCTGTGTCAACATTCTGCTCAGTTTAGTGTTATCTACATGCAAGACCCCAATGGATTTAGTGCCTAACAATGTTTTGTTCAACTGTTATCAGACTTTACTATTTCTGCAAATAGGGGTGGCTTTGATGTACCATTTTGTAATGCAAACATCTTTTAATCTGAAATTTACATACAATTAGTGATATTTCATTTTGAAAAGTGTTTTCTACAGAGCTGTTCACAGAGAAGATTTGTATCCTTTCTATTGGCAAAATGTTAGAGAGAAGTGCAATGGGAAAATGGAAGTGCTGTAATTCAAGTACTGCCTCACATTTCCCAACAAATGTAGAGGGGGGGAAAAAGACTATCAAGAAAGTGGCTGTTCTGCTGGGTCACATCACTTTTCTTCTCAGCTACATGATCCATGATCAGTGCCAGTAGTGCCATTCTTCTACAATACTCTAGGTATTCAGGACATCCAGCAGAGGTATGTTTGACATGACAGAATCCCTTCTTGCAAACTGATTAACCCAAACTCCTTGTCTCCTTTGTGTGTTCCTTGTTCTAACATTGCTGTTTCTCAGACACTGTTGCCAAATCCTGGCTGCATCTGAGTTGCTGCTCCATGCAAATTGATAATGTTTAGGGGTTTGTATCTGAATTCCTTCCCAGGGTGTAGTTGAAACCAGGAAAGCCCTCTTTCTCCTCAGCATTAAGCTGAACCACATGGCCAGCTCTAGTATATTGTTACTATGCCAATTGATGTGGACAAGAACAAATTCCTGCATAAGCACATTGACTGCAATGTGATTTCCTCAAGTTGCTTACTAACAATATAAAAACGAGTACAGCATGAAAGTGTGCTATTAAAACTGCCAAGTGGAAGCATACTCCTGGCTTTCAAGCATTACATGCATTCTGCCCTGAAGGCATGCTTCTCTTAATTCAAGAGGCCAGCTTTAAATGCTGCCAACAAGACTTTTTGTAACCAGTAATTATTTCTGACTTGACTTTAGGCAGCTTTGTATGGGTTTGTTAACTGCTGGTTCTATCCTTATGCATTTCCAGATATTTTAGCTTTTGTATATTTGCTTTTCAATTACTGTTTTGGATGCAAAGCTCTCACTATGGTATGCCTATGAAATACCAAGTACTGAGCATGAAGTTTACCTGGTGGGGTTTTTTTTTTCTTAGTGTTTGTTGGGGGATTTTTTTTTCTCCCTCCTGATTTTAGTTCTTTTTGTTTCTAATACAAGAAATTCTAGTACAGTTCTGATCACCCAATTTTGATGCAGAACCACTTTTCTTAAGAATGATTGGAAATCTAGAAAACAACACTAGCAAGAATTTAACAAAGGGATGAAAAAAGACTATGAACAAAAATTATTTGGCATTCTGAACTGCATTTTTTTTTTTGTGAAGATGTGGAAATAAATTTCTTCATCCCCCCAGTTGTGTGCATCTGAAATGCTAGTAATAGCTGTTACTGGATCTACCAAGGCCATTGGGAAAAGGCTAAACTTGTCTAATTTCAGAAATTTATCATATTATCTACTTAGAATTTCCATTGCTTCTTAAATATTCCCCCAAGATAGTCCTCAAATCTGTTCCCCTTGTGAAAATGGCTGTGAAAGCCATTCTAGACAGCACAGAGTTCTAGACTTGCCTCTGAATGGTTGGAATGGTGATTTTTCAAACTATGGTTACAGCTCATAAATAAATAATCACTGATGTGGGTTGTGGGAGCTCTGCATAATTTTTTTTTTTTTTTGTAAAGGGACATTCCACTCCATCATACCCTCAGCACACAGCACAGTGGTCAGAATGTGGGAACAGAATGGTTTTGCAGCAAGTGGAGGAAAGACTGATGGGATTAATGCTGTATTGTGGGCATGTGTGGTTACATTATGGTTATGCACTGCAGTACAAGGACACTGGATACCACTGCAATTTCTTTGTCACATAGAAGGAAGTAGGCAAGTGAACAATTTCGTTAAAAATTGGCCCAAGAAACACCTCCTTCAAACTGTGGCAGAAAACACAGTATGCAGAGATGTTATTTTAGATAGATAATAAACCTTTTACTTTCCTGGAAACAGTGCATTTTCTTCAGGAGCATGATTCTGTTAAATTCAGCTGTATCAGCCTTTGTCCTTTTGATTTAAGTTGCATCCATTTTCAGAACTGTAGAACCATGAACAGAAAGATCGACAAACTATTAAACATTTAATAACAATAATTCAGTAATCCAATCTCAACATAGAGATGCAATTCTTTGCTGTGCTGTCCTCCACTATTGAAACCCAGTTGTTGTTCCTCTTACTCAGCTGGAGTCTCACTGCAGTCATACTCTTGGATGGTGTAATGGCAGTGTTCATCTGACCTAGCTTACTATTGAGAATATCACCAGGTTTTTGTTTTTTTTTTTTATGTACAGCAAGTTTTCCTGGCCTCCTTTGTCTCCTCATGCCTGAAATAGAATTAGTTAATGAAACCTATGCACGTATTTATCTGCAATATTATCAGTAAAACATTAAGAAATCAAACAATGCTGTCAAGAGCAAAAGCCTGGCCTGATGTAAATCAGATTAATCTTACTTAAGTCACTAAGTCTCCTTTAAAATTGGTCCATTTCTGCTAATTGAGGTATATGTATGAATTTTAGGATACCAGCTATTTGCTACAAGAGTGAAAATAATCTTAAAAGGAATAGGAAGATTTACTGTTGAACCAGTAACTGGCTAGAGCATAGAGATGTACTATTGATATGGTGGCTGAGTTGATTACGTACATAAGTACAATACATTCTAATTTTAGCAAAATATTTTTCCCATGCTAAGTATTGCAATAGAGTACTGAATAGTAAATGGATAATTTGTATGCTTAGCACTGAATCTAGTGGTTATAAACTAGGAACTATTGCTAAAACACATCTGCTTTGATCTGTCTCTCTAGCATGAGCAGTGATTGCCTTTTTGTTTTATACTGTGATTTTTGTCTCCTTTAGAGGACGTCCCACCAACTTACTTGGACTGCTATAATTTATTTTCACTGAAAATGTATAGCCAGGATATGTTAAAATTATTTTGGATTTGTATGGAGCTTTCTGAACTGGTAATTTTAATTTTTTCTTTTCTGTACTGCATTTTCTACACCTCATACTATAACCGCATCAGGTTGAAAGGTATGAAAGTAAAAGCTATTATGGTCAAGAGGAATAAAAATTCCTTCTATCTCCCTAGGGTTTGAGATATCTGTTGGCAGAAGAAGCTGTGCATATCTGTTTGGATCAGGTTCTAAGAAAATATGCATACACAGCCAAAAATCCCTAGGAGAAACATATTTTAAATTCTGAAAGCACAAAATAAGATTCAGTCTTGTTTGTTAAATGCCTATTAAAATATATCTTCTGTCAAGTCCACTTTTCCCCTGAAACTTCCATGCCTTGAGGGACTTGGCTTAGTTCCTGTCTCTTTGCAGTGCCTTCATCATTTGATGAATGCCCCCCAAGACAAAGCGTGGTCACCTAAGGTTGTACTGCAGTACCAGAGCCATTTCATACATTTGGGGCAATAAACATAGAAGCTGTTTGAGTAAGCAGATATGTGTCTAGACAAGGTTAAAAGTGGGCAATTTTGGACTAGTCCCTGTGGGCCCTCAGGAGAACACAAAGGGAATTAATACACACAACTATTATGAACTCTATTTCAGGCAAAACACCATGTGTTTAGGGTGACAATAGATCTTATGTTTCGTACTGGACTTCAGTGTACTCTGAGAAGATTGCTTTTACTGTTTGAAAGTGTTGCTTTCTCTGAAGGCTAGGGATTTGCATGTTGGAGGAAAGGTACAAACTACATTCCACTCTCTGCATAATATTCAGGCAGTTGCCTAAGCCTTTTATATCACTTGCTCAAATTTTCAGCTGAGGCAAGGGAATGAAGATGCAAAAAGATGAAGAAAAGAGATTCAAAGAGTAACAGTGCAACATGTAAATTTGTGGGTGTTAAGGTTAGACAAATGTGAATGGGCAGGATGGATTCTTCTTTCTGAATGCTTCTTTTGGATAAGTGGATACATTGCTGTGCATGGTTTGATTTGAGCAAAAAAGTGTAGAGATTGCTTAAGTTTATTCAGTCTCCAGTTCAGTGACGTGACTGCTTGCCATCTTCCTAAAGTACTGAAAAATATGTGAAGAAAAGGCAGTGTCAAGAAAGAGATGAGAACACTAGAACAGAGAGGAGAGGAAAAGATCTGAAAGCTTCTGAAATCAGAGAGAAAAGGTCTGTTAACTCAGGAGTGAAAGAGAACTCAAAAATGCATCAGAATAGGGAAAAGGAGGAAGAAGATACAGAGTATAGAAAAAGGAAAAAAAAAATATGAAGGAAAGTTAATGAGGAGAAAGTAACCTAGCAACACCAACAGGGCTAAGAAAAAGCAACACTGTACATAGATGTGAAAACTCTCGTGGCCAAGGGGACAAAAAGAGGTGCTGATATTTATCAGGAAAACCTAGGAATTTTTCTAATTGGAGGTTAAAGATGAAGTAGGTATAATGTTTTTCTTTAAAAGCTAGAAATTCCAAACATTTTACCTGTTAAACCTAGTGCACCCAGAGGAAACACCCATTCTGCATAATATTGTGACAGAATGTGGGATTGTGGAAGATATACTGTTGCACAGTAAAGAGTGGGAAGATGGTAAATTGGAAATGGAACCAAGAGCTTTTGCTGGGCAGGACAGGTAGCTAATGGCCACCTGGTTGCTGTACAAAGCTTGTGAAATTGGCTGGTGGGTTTGGACTTGTTTCTAGTAGGGCTCAGCTTATGTCCCAAGAACCACTATCACAGCTTGCACTAGTGAATAACAGCAGTGAGCAGGAGAAATGCCAGTATTAAGGAAATATTAGCACTGGAAAGGTGCTGGTAAATGGAGCTATTCCACATCACAGGAAGAATAAATTGCATCAAGGACTTTTTTTTTTTCAAATAACCTAAGTGCATGTATTAGGTTTATTTATTCAATTGCAGCAACGTATGTGCACGTGTACAGGAGGTCACACACATAAACTCCAAGCAAAACATTTTCTGTCATTAATAAGAAAGAAATTCAAAACTGCTATGCATGATAGAAAATATCTTACAAAGTAGTTGTGAAACATAATTGTTACTTTCAAGGATTTAACAGTTATATTATTTTTTAATAATCATTTACACCCTTCATGCATTCTGTGGGTGCATAATTGCATTTCACATTTGATAGCATTTACATGAGGGATTGCAGTTAGAATAATGTTATTACTACAAGAAGTGAGTGCTGTTCCTCAGGAATCAAGGAATGTCCCTAAAGGGAAAGTAAGGAACTAAAAAAAGAAGTGTTAGGATTTTCACCATTCTGCAGGAAATCAGATTTGGGGCTCATGAAGATGAAAAAAAATCTTGAACAGTGAAACAAATTTCTGCAGTGTCTCAGCTTGTTCAGAGGTATCTGATGCAAATATTGACTTCAACTGTCTCTTTAGGTTTGTGGGACATGATTACATTTCAGGATAAAACTAATATTGGTACTTGTATTAAATGAAATGAAAACCAGAGCTGTCTTCTTGTGATCACATACTTTCTACATTTAGACTTTATGGCCAGGCTGCAGTCAGGCTAAAATTCATTCCTCAGACTTGCACAGAGCTGTTCAGTTTATGGGGAACCTAAGCTACCCTCAAAAGCTGCAATTAGCCTTTTTTGGAAACAGAATAGCAGTCTGGATGTGTTATTTTCTTGTTCTGATATGGCAGCTCTGGTTTTGCATTCAACAGGACTTAATTTGTTCCAACGTCATTTTTTGCCTCGAGTTTGCTTTTTCCATTAAAGCTTGCGCGTTAATCTTTTGTGGTTGGAAAATAGCGAGTAACTCATGAAGAGTTTTCCATGAGAAAGGACGTGTGCTATGTTTATCTTGTGTTTGCCAGTGCACGTTAGTGAACGGCTTGTTGTCCTTTCCAAAAACCTTTCAGTAAGTGGAGTGTCAATGATTTCAATGCTGGCAGCGTCCTACTAACGTCACACGACGCATCTTGGGCCCAGCACGGAGCAGTTGTCACTTGCACAGGGTGAGCCTGTGACACTGGAATTCGTGAGGACAAGTTGAAAGCTTGTCAGATAAGGTCTCCAAGGCTGTGCCCTTCTCCAACCCTCCTCTCTAAAAAGATCACCCCGCCAAAGCCCCCCCACCTTGACATCACCTATACAGCCTTCAGGGGAGTTTATTTCCATTTATGTACAATTCCTGACAACCTATAAAACGGACATTCCTTTCTAAGGTGCTTTCTGTTAGGATTTCAGTTTGGATCAAAAGCATGCTTTTGAATTAAATCTCGTAATTTTTCCTACTTGCAGTGCATTGGTTCATGTTGTGGAGTGGTTTCAGTAGGCATGAACTAGATGGTCTCAAATGAAGCCAAACTGAAAGAAACATGCAGAAATATATTTAATGAATTCCAGCTGCAGGTAATAATTCCTCCAGGTTACCAGACTAAAACTTATTTAAGTAAAACCCTTTTAAACTTGTGTAGCGTGGAAACTGGCCCCCTAGCATCAAATGCTACTCTGTGTAGACATGTTATTATCACTCCTCATTACTTACTAATTTAGATGTAAGCAGTTCAAAAGGAACAATTTTAAATATGGGCAAATGACTAAAAGTTGATTCTTGTGAAGCTGGGGATCTGATCCTCAACCAGAAGCGAGAGAGAACCATCATGGCACTGGATATTTCTTTGTTCAGTGGGGATCTCTGGTTGTGAGTTGTTGAAATTCTCTTTGGATGGAATTGTCAGCAACTGTTTTAGTCACTCCAGCATTTCATTAGTTGCAGTTTAATTCTTTTTCACCAGCTGCTGGTTTTCAATTTCTTCTTCATTTTCTCCTATGGTATAATGACATCTGCACTGCACATGCTTGTTGTCATAGGTATTTATTTCTATCTCAAGTTTGCACTTTGGTACTTGTTCAGTTGTACGTACCTAACACTTAAATACAAAACCTATACTGATTTATAGAGAATTGTTTAGACTTTAGGTGCAAGGAATTGCAATTTTTCAGAAGTAGGTTCATGACTAGTGGCAAAACTAAGTTTCAGGATTACTTTACCTTTTCAAAATTCACTTTCCCACAAAACCCTGCTGGCTTAAGGAATTAAGTGCCTCCAATAAAGGCCTGGGGTTTGAGTTTATAAGTGCTGGACATCAATAGATGGATTTTTATGAAAGTAATTGCATGTTCTCAGCCTATTTCAAACCAAGTCATTATATTCTTACTGCATTATTAAGTATAAATTGTACAATACTCTTGAAAAATCTCTATATAGACAATGAAAAACATGAGAAGATATGAGAAGATTATGAGAGTTTTCTCTCTGAGATGAGTTTTTATTGGGTTGTCTAATATGCATCCATGTAGATAGTTAAAATAACATAAAACTGTAATCAAATATTAGTTACTTAACAGGCATTAAGATGAATCAAAAAGCCCAGAATTAAATTTTCAACTCTCAAATCTGTATGGGAAATCTAAGATGATGCATTTACCCATTCTAGAAAAGATTTTCTTTGAATTACAAGAAGAACCTTGATTGCATTGTGCAAAAACCAATGGTTATGTGTACAGTACAATGCTCTCCAGTCTAATTTATTCATGTTTATTTCTTATTCTTTAAATTTAAATCTGTCAGCCACCTAAACTAAAAAATTACTATGCTCAAGACAAAGGAAAATCTGTTGTAAAGGTGCAGCATTTCTTTGCATCTATTCAATGCAGGTTAGAACTTTAGGAGTAGAGATCTAAACTTGACCTTACTCTTCTCTACAGTGCTCTGAGGGGTTTAGATAAAAAATGTTCTCATCTTCAGTGGAAGATTACCTTCAAAATATTCCTTACACAAAATAATTACAACTAACAGTTTTTGAGCACTTCCTGTCCTCTGATAAATTCCTGTCATGACTGTGTACTGTTGTGCCTTGCCTCTGTGCAAGCCCTGCTCAGCAATAACAAAATTATCTCCATATTATCAACCCTGTGTTCAGCACAAACCCAAGACACAGCCCCTTACCAGCCACTGCAAAGAAAACCAAATCAAAATCAGGTTACAGATTGGGGTTAAATCAAAGAATGTTTCTCGAAAACTGGTTGTATGCTTGGGATATTCTGATAGATGCAAATTGTTCAGAAGTTCTACAATAGAAAGTGTAAATAGTGTTAGAGTGCACTTGCCATTACACTAAGTGGTTAATAACATTCAGCAATAATATCTGTAGTATAATCTTAAGAAATAACTCACTGTTCCTCTACTGTGGATTGTACCAAAAGGAAAAACAAAACAAAACAAAAAAATAGGTTTTCAAAACAGTATTTGCAATTAAGACTTCACTAAATGGTTTCACTCTTCTTTTGCATCAGTGGAGAAATATTAGGATATTAGGACCTGTTATTAGTAGCAGATTTCTAGTCCCTTTCCTTTTGGTATTGTTTTTGGTGTTTTCAAACTTTGTGATGGAAAAACTTTCCCAAGTTCTTACAAAAGTCTGTGTGGTTGTCTGTGGTCTCATAGTGTTGCAGAGCTGTGTTTGGGGAATTTGTTGTGTGGATGGCCCCATTTCTGTTGAGCTCTTCCTGAAGGAAGGCAAAGAATTCTCTAGAAGACTTTTCTGTTATGGTCTTTGCAGTATGTAAGCAACTCTCAGAGCACAGACTTCATATTCTTTCCATCTCAAGGACTAAATTGATGCACAGTCATTTTTACCTGAACAAAGTAATAATAATCCATATGCAGGTACTGATCACTGTGTGGGGTGTTCTAAAGTACTCTGGAGAATTTTCCAAAATTTGCTGCTGTGAGAAAAAGTAAAAATATATATTGATATGTAAAAGTAAAAATATATTTTGGGTTTCAGATGGAGCAAGACCTTATGATTTGTCCTGGAATTTTTAAGGAAAAGGAAACAAGATTTTATACCAATGCCTGCTGAAGAAATCTGAGGTTGTCATTATTCTTCAATAGAACAATATTGGCCTATTTAAACATTTTTTCTTTTTTTTAGAAAAAAAAGGCTTTTTTTAATGTATTGACAATTTTCTTTGAGTATACTATAGCTAGACAATTTGGTGGTTGTGTGGTTTGGTGTTTTTTAACTTTAATCAGCTTTCTGATATAACACATTTGTTATGATAGAGATTTGATTTAGTTTAAGATATACTCCTGCAGAAGCAGACTAATTGATCACTGCAGTGTTTCAACTCTACATATGCAAGTTATTGAATAATCATTTAAAAAATCTATTTTACTTGAATTTTTTTAAAGGCTGATATGCAAAAATGCTGAACAACCAATTCTGCTTCTGAGGTACTGCAAACACCTTTAGAAGGGGTGTATACCTGTGTTTAGAAGGGGTGTATCTGTCACAGTCACTTATTTGTAAAATAGGACTGGTTAGACCTTGTTTTTCTTGTCCATTTAGGCTTCAGAATCTAAGTCAGTCTCATCTATCTTTAAGATCTAAATTGTAAGCTTAGTCTAAACTGAGGGTTTAACCTCTTCCAGGTGGTGTTTCTTTCCATCTGACATCCTCTGAGCTTTTGGGGCAATGCCAACATCTGATACATGCATTATAATTATGCAAATTGTAGGTCTGAGCAGGTGAGCAAGGTATCCAGGCCCTCAGTTTTAAGTATAAAACCACAAAATACTTTAGGGTTCTACAGGGTTCAATGTCAACAAACAAGGCTGGCATGAAGGAAAGAAGAATGTGAAGGATAGCTTGGAAACACCTTGAAAAATAGAATATTAGGACAAGAATGTTGTTTTAGACCCAGCCACTGATGACTGAGACCAAAAGCTGCATAACCCAAAAAGACAAGACCTAAACCATATAAAATGCATAACAAAAAGCCTTTCTTTTAAAGCAGTGTCAGTGTGGCTCATTCAGGCATTGTGATATTGTACCACAGACTCCACAGCCTGCTTCTGATGTTCCATTTTTTTTTTTTTTTTTTGATGATAAGACAATGTGCCTTCTGAGGAGTTGTGTTCACACAGATTTACTGTGGCTTCGGAGGCAGCCTGCACAGATTTGTATTGAAGGTATTGCAAACGTTTTCTCATGTGGTGCTTCCTTTTCCCCCGAGTAATCTGAGATTCAGCAGAAGTCTATTTTATGAGATGATAAATGCCAAAGGTTGAATCCCATATTGTCTTGGGTTA
>VWYO01016964.1:4809-16228 GCA_013400275.1 Rhadina sibilatrix | reverse complement strand
CCTTCCCTTCTCCAGGGGAACATTCCCAGCTCTCCCTGGAGCCTTCCCTTCTCCAGGGGAACATTCCCAGCTCTCCCTGGAGCCTTCCCTTCTCCAGGGGAACATTCCCAGCTCTCCCTGGATCCCTCCCCTTCTCCAAGGGGACATTCCCAGCTCCCTGGCCATGGGTTACCAGAACATTCTGGAGCACTTCAAGCCATCATCACTTTAATCAGCCCCTTGCAGCAGGGCTGGGGAAATGTCAATGCCAGGAATAGCTGGGAGCTGTTCCCGGGGAGCTGGAGGTGCTGGAGCTGCAGCCCCACAGCCTGGGGAGCCCTCCCGGTGGGCTCTGCGCTTCCCAGGCTGCCAGCTGAACCTCCATGGAAGGACAGCAGCACTGCAGGGGGAGAGGGAGAGCCTGAGAGCTGAAACCCCCCTGGTGTGGGGGCTGACCCCCCGTTTGTGTCCCCACTGTCTGGCTGGTGGCAGACCTCATTCCAGCTGTGAACATCAGGATTTCCCGGTTTTCCTCAGGTAAATGGGAAGAACCAGCTGCCATCCCTGGATTTGGGGTGAAGCTGTGGCTGCCCCTGGATCCCTGGAGGTGTCCCAGGCCAGGCTGGAGCAGCCTGGGGTGGTGGGAGGTGTCCCTGCCCGTGGCTGATCCTTGGTTTCCCCTCTGACCCAAACCATTCCAAGATCCCACCGTTCCCTCAGCACTCCTGGAAGAGCAGGGGTTGCTGTGGGAATCCTTTTCCCTCCCTCAGTCCTACAGGAGCCGAGGGTGAGCCTGGTATGTTTTTATCTCAAGTGCTAATCAGGCTTTGCTCTTCCCTTGGTGGGCCTTCAATCACAACTCTGAATTAGCTCAGTTGTCAGAAACCCGTCAGGCTTTGCCGTGTGATTCATGTCTAACTGCTGTTTCGGAGCTTTTACAGGTAAAGCTGCAGGTTTAAGGCAGATCAACCCCCAAAGTGCACAGGGACGAGCCCCTGGCTCTGCTCCTGCAGGGCAGGAGCTCTCCCTAAGGAAAAAAGTTAAAAGACCTGACAAAGAGAAGGATATTTGTGCATTTTGGCCAGGAATTCCTGCTGCAGAGTCCTCTTCCTCCCAGTCCTAGGGCGCAGAGGTGCCCTTTTTGTGGCTGTTGGCACCACGTGCTGCTGGCTGGTTGTAATCCCCAGTTAATTCCCAGCTAATTCCCTCTTTCCCCACTGGTGAGGATGAACTTTTCCCTTTCATTGGGAAGGACACCCGGTGTCCCTGTGTCCAGCAAACTGCATCCCAACGGCTGAAGGTGAAATTTCTGGCATTCCTTTGGAGAGGGGAAAGAGCCAGGGAACCTTTGGGTGCCAGAATTGCTTCTGAGGCCTCTCCCAGGGCAGGGGGGGAGCTGTGAAAAGCTGATGAATGACCCGTGATTTCCCAGGCAGGCCAGCCTCGGGACTCAAATGGGATAAATAACAGGGCTGGGATTCTTTTCAAGGCAATTGGTGATGAGCTCTGGAAAACAGCCGGCTCCATCTGGGCCCTTTGGAAATCTGGAAGTAATTGGAGGATTATTAGAGGGTGGGATTAGTCAAGGCATTTATTTACAGCTTTTTTTAAAATTATTATTATTATTTTTTTGGCCTCCACCTGCTCCCTGGTTAATCCGGGGATGTAGCTCCGAGCTGGGCTGACAGTGAGTCACAGACTCATGGAATGGCTTGGATGGGAAGGGAATTGAAGGATCATCCCATGGAATGGCTTGGATGGGAAGGGAATTGAAGGATCATCCCATGGAATGGCTTGGATGGGAAGGGAATTGAAGGATCATCCCATGGAATGGCTTGGATGGGAAGGGAATTGAAGGATCATCCCATGGAATGGCTTGGATGGGAAGGGAATTGAAGGATCATCCCATGGAATGGCTTAGATTGGGAGGGAATTGAAGGATCATCCTTAACTCTTCACACCTTTCACCATCCCAGGGTGCTCCAAGGCCCATCCGAGTGGCCTGGGACACTTTCAGGGATGGGGCAGCCACAGCTCCTCTGGATCCCCCATAGGCATCAAAAGCATTCCCTGTTTCTGGAGCGATGGAGAGGGGGATTATTGGCTATTTGGGGATATTTTTGCTGGAATCCGTGCACTGCTGTCCCTGCCCAGGTGGGATTTGTGTGCAGGCAGAGCTTTGCTGGCTCCCACAGCCCTCGGTGAGGGAGGCCGAGCTGGGAGCAGGGAACAGAACAGCTCCAAAGCCTTTTCCTTTGACAAACGGCTGCTTAATTCCATAACAAATAACTGCACTGCAGGCAGCCTGTTTGCTTCCAAGCCAGAGCTGGGAATTTATCCTGCAAATGAACGTCAGTCGTGTGGGGAGCTGGGGCACAGGGGAGCGGGCCCACGGGCAGGGTGGAGGCGTCACAGGCTGCACAGGCCACGGGTCCTGCTGAGGGGGAAAAAGCTCAAAAATAAAAACCCTTCCATGGCAACAGCAGGCACTGAAAACTGAGAGCCGGGAGGGAGCGAGATCCATCAGCAAAGTGAATGGAAAATAATCCTGGGGTGGTTCTCAGCAGAGGTGGCGAGCACGCAACCGATCCTGTTCTTTCTGTGGGAAAACGTGGGAATAATCCCGGGTTTGGGGTTTGGTGCTTTCTAGGAGGTGTGGTGGGGACACAGGTTCTGGTGTAGGATGGAGCCCCTCTGCTCTGGAGCCAGCCTGGGAGAGCTGGGAATGTTCCCCTGGAGAAGGGAAGGCTCCAGGGAGAGCTGGGAATGTTCCCCTGGAGAAGGGAAGGCTCCAGGGAGAGCTCCCAGCCCCTGGCAGGGCCTGAAGGGGCTCCAGGAGAGCTGCAGAGGGACTGGGGACAAGGGCTGGAGGGACAGGACACAGGGAATGGCTCCCACTGCCAGAGGGCAGGGCTGGCTGGGAGATTGGGAATTGGGAATTCCTGGCTGGGCTGGGATTCCCAGAGCAGCTGTGGCTGCCCCTGGAGCCCTGGCAGTGCCCAAGGCCAGGCTGGAGCAGCCTGGGATGGTGGGAGGGGTCCCTGGGTGCACTGGGATGGGATTTAAGGTCCCTCCCAATCCAAACCTTCTCCTCCCTCCCCCTGCATGGAGACACTTTCTGCCTGATACAAAATTCCCCATTTTCCCCAAGACTGAGCTTCAAGCAGATTTTGAAGGATGAAACTGAACTGGACACACAGACCTGGATCCTTCCAAAGGGCCCCAATGTCCTTTGCTTCCTAAAAGCAAACCCTTCCCAACCCCTCCCTAACAAACCGAGTTCCACCCTGGCCCATTCACTGCCTGGTGCCCTCATCCCCAGCCCAGCCCCTGGGATAACGGGAATGCAGCAGGCAGGGCTCTTCCCTGCCATGGGAATTGAAGGGGAGGGTGTCCCTGCCATGGCAGGGGTGGGATGAGATGATTTCTAAGTTCCCTTCCCACCCAAACCGTTCTGGGATTCCGTTGTTGCTGGAATACAGGTGTGGAACAGCAGAGCAGCACTGAGAGCTCAGAGCTGGGGCTGAGGCGGTGCTGAGAACACGGAGCACAAAGGGAAAGCTTGGAAAAGGCAGCAGAGCTGGAAGAAAAGCTGGGAATTGATTTCTTGTAGCACCTCTCAGCACTGTCTGTTGGCTGACACGTGTTCCCACGAATGTTGGGAATATTGGCTGCTGCTCTTCATCCTGTGAGGCTCTTAAATAATTCGTGCCCTTGGATTTGCTGGGGAAGGAGATAAATGGGTTTGAAAGACAAATGATACTCCTGCAAATATTTTTCCCTCCACTGAGCTGATGTTGGAATGAGACAGAATCCGGTTTTCCCGAGATTCTGCTGATGCATTTTTTCCATGGTAATAAATTGGGTACAAAATTCCTCCTCGGAAAGCCAAGGAGGGAGAGGCAGGAGGTGGAAATAGCCCTTGGGACCTTGCCATGGGATTGCCTGGGATGGGAATGTGGAGGCAGAAGGGGATGGGGCTTGGGATGTGAATTTGAGTGGGAATTTAGATGGGGATGGGAATGCAGGTGGATCTGGGTC
Source organism: Rhadina sibilatrix (assembly GCA_013400275.1). Taxonomy (NCBI): domain Eukaryota; kingdom Metazoa; phylum Chordata; class Aves; order Passeriformes; family Phylloscopidae; genus Rhadina; species Rhadina sibilatrix. The sequence continues at coordinate 12,208 of VWYO01016964.1, read as the reverse complement.
TGGAGATGTGGATGCAGAAGGAGATGGGAATGTGGATGCAGACCCAGAAGGGGATGGGGGTGGGAATGCAGATGCTGACAGGGGTGAGGACGCAGATTGAGATGGGAATTTGAATGGGAATGTGGATGGATCTGGGTCTGATCATGTGGATGCAGAAGAGGATGAGGATGTGGATGGGATGGGAATGCAGCTGTGGATATGGAAATCAGCGTGAATGGGAATTGGGGTGGGGATGGGAATGCAGGTGGATCTGGGTCTGGAGATGTGGATGCAGATGGGGATGGGGATGTGGATATGGAAATCAGCATGAATGGGGATGGGGATGGGGATGCAGATGTGGATGGGGATGCAGATGTGGATGGGATTTCAGATGTGGAATCCCATGTTCAGTCCCTAAGGAAGTCCCAGTTGGAGTCAGGGCTGAGGCACGGGAGGGGAAGCTCTGGGATCTGCTGCTGAAGCTGCTCCTGAGCAGCTGCAGAGCGAAGGGCACAGCTGGAAGAGGGACTCACTCAAATTGCCATTTCTCTCAGAATTGCAGGCTTTCCCTAAACCCTTTAGGAGCGGGATTGCTTCCTCTGCACTTCATAAACAGGAGCAGCTGGGCTCTGGGTGAAAATTCACTGGGAAGTACAAAATATGTCCTGGGGTGGCTCTGGGTGTGCTCCTGCAGGTGTGAGGCCTCCCTGGCAGTGGGAGCAGCACCCAGTGCTAAAATCCCTGGATTCGTATTTTCCTCCCAAGAGGTAAAGTGGGAAACAGAGTTTTGTCTTGTGATCAGCAGCAAAACCAGCACTGATTCCATCAGCAGTGGCATGGAGCGGGATAAACTGGAATTTTCCTGGCTGTGTGTCACATTCCATCCCACTCCCCCTCGCTGCTGTTTTCTCCTGTGCCTTCCCAAGTTCCTTCCCTTTTCTCCTGGCTCCTGGTGAGCCAGGCAGGGGATGTGTTTGCAGAGGTGGATGGAGCTTCCTGAAACCCAAATGTCACATTTCCACTTGGCTGCGTGAGGAGCAAATGGCAGCGTAATTCTATTTACAGATTGCTACAGAGAGTGGTTAAAAATAATTCTAATAATACTGATGATGATTAAAAAAAAAAAAAAAAAAAGAAGAGCAGGGTTTCTTCTGGAAGCCTCCAGCAATCCATGAGCATCACCTCCCTCTGATTCCCAGGGGTCACCAGGGTGGCCGGGTCTGGTGCTTGAGGGGACATTTCTCCACAGTGGGAGGAAGAGGAAGGGCAGTGTTGTGCCTCTTAGTCATGGATTTTATTCCCTGGTAACCTTTTGGAGCTGGAGCCCAGCCTGGCAGCGACGGACGTGGGAGCAGATTGCTGCTGAGGCCTTTGAGGAGGAATAAATGTATTTTGTAGGACTGGCTGCTGGCTGAGGGCTTGGCAAGTGCTGATGAGGGGCTGGGCTTGTGTGTGTTCATGGATACGAGGGAAATAGGGAATAACTCAGGAATACTTCAGGGTCTGACAAGTCCCATTTGCCCTTACAGCTCCTGCTGCTTCAGTGCCAGGGTCCTCAGGTAGCCCCGATGTCCCTTTGGCAGCAGCACCTTCCCAAAGGGTCTGTCAGCGTGTGGGAAATGGATTTGTAGGGGATCCTCAAAGCCTAACTGGAAGCTCACAGGGTTCTGTGCAGTTGTGTGCAAACTCTGAGATAAAACAGGCTGGCTTGGAAAGGCCATGGGACAGGATGGATGTTGCTGAGAGAGAAATGGGGCTGGAAACAAGTTTCAAACCATGGCCTTGCAAAACAGAGCAGATATTTTGGAGAATTAGAACTGAGGAGGGTGCATTGTAGTAGGACCCACGGAGAAATAGAACTGAGAAAGATGCATTGTAGTAGGGCCCACAGATAAAAAGAACTGAGAAAGAGGCATTGTAGTAGGACCCACGTGGAGTAGTTTCAGATGATTGGCTCAGAAGCATTAGCAGCACAGTGTGGCAAAAGCTGGTGGGCCAAAAAATGCTTACAATGGATTGGAATTAGGAAATGGTTTGGCTTCTGGTTGTGATGGCCTGAGCTGTGACATCTGCACCATCTCACCCTTCACATGAGACTGAAAATGGAATAAAATCTTTTAAAACGCCTCTCAGAAGCCCCTGGGTCAGAGTCTCAGGAGTCTCTAGGTCAGAAAAAGGGCTTTTCTGGCAAATATGTAGGTGGGGATTCCTCAGCTCTGTCCCTTCCACTGCTGTTGGCCCCTTTCCCCTTGGGAATGACGATTTAACAGCTGTAGAATCCTAAAATCACGAAATCCTTACGGGAAAGGGAAAGACCTCTAAGGCCATCAAGTCCAACCATCAGGCAGCACCACTGCCCCACGTCCCCAGTGCCACATCCACAGGGCTCTGAAATCCCTCCAGGGATGGGGACTCCACCACTGCCTTGGACAACCCTTTCCATGAAGGAGCTTTCCCTAAAACCCAACTAAGCCTCCCCTGGTGCATCGTTTCCTCCAAACAAGGGCAGGCCAATGCTTTTTTTTTTTTAAATACGTTTAAACCCATAAAATCCATTTCATGGAATTGCTCCGGGATTTCCGTGCATCCCCAGTTTCCTGGCACTGGTGGAAGCCTTTTCCTCCCTTCTCCTCGCAGGGATGACGTGCCAAGCCAGGACGTCCTACACGGAGGACGAGGTGCTCTGGGGCCATCGCTTCTTCCCGGTGATCTCCTTGGAAGAAGGGTTCTTCAAAGTGGATTATTCCCAGTTCCACGCCACCTTCGAGGTGCCCACCCCGCCCTACAGCGTGAAGGAGCAGGAGGAGATGCTCCTCATGTCCTCGCCCCTGATCCCGCCCGCCGTCAGCAACAGCAAGGAGAGGAACAACTCGGTGGAGTGCCTGGATGGGCTCGACGAGGTGGGCACAAAGCTGCCCTCAAAACTGCAGAAAATCACCGGGAGGGACGACTTCCCGAAAAAACTGCTCAGGATGAGCTCCACCACCTCGGAGAAGGCCTACAGCATGGGCGACCTGCCCATGAAGCTCCAGCGCATCAGCTCGGTGCCCGGCAACTCCGAGGAGAAGCTGGGCTCCAAGACCACCAAGATGATGTCGGATCCCATGAGCCAGTCGGTGGCGGAGCTGCCCCCCAAGCTGCAGAAGCTCTCGGGGGGCGGGGGCAGGATGGAGGGGAACCTCCCGCCCAAGCTGCGCAAAATGAACTCCGACCGCTTCACATAACGCGCCGGGGCCGGCGGGGGATCCCACAGGGCTGGGCCAGCGGGGGCTGCCGGGGCCGCCCCGGGGCCGGGATGGACTCGAGGGAGCCGGGATGGACTGGGGGGAGCCGGGACGGAGCCGGTGCTCCGGGAGGCGGGAGCGTCCCGCGGGATTCCCAGCGAGGGCCGCGTCCTGGGCGTGTAGGATCCCAGCGCATGCAATAATAGTGTGCAGTCCCTGCATCTAGTCCATGGCATGACTCCTCCTGTATTTATACTCTGTATCCCGAAAAACAGGCAGAGGGGCCGTCCTTCCCCCTGTATTCCCCAGGGAGTAGGGACAACGTGGAGCGGGGAGCTTGCAGGGTAAGTTGAACTGGAGTTGAGAAAGCCTTTGGGGTTTTGTTTTGTTTTTGTTTTTTTCCCCCCCGCTGCGGGTCCGTGGTTTGCTCACCCAAGTTGTTTGCTGCATGTGTTTGGTTTTTTTGTTTTTTTTTTCCTCCTCCAAGGAGGTGTTTTAGTTCACTCCTCATACCAAATCTGCTCGCCTTAAATCCACTGCTGGTTTCTAGTTTGGTTTCAGGTTTTTTGGGGTTTTTTTGGGGAGGGGGGGTGTGGGAGTTGTTCCCTGTGTCAAAGCCACTGGAGGGGAAAAAAAAAAATCTGTATTTCATCAGGCTTTGTTTAGAGAAGAAACTTGTGTTCTTAAGCCTGGGCAAAGTGATAAATAAATGACTCAAGTTCACACTTTAGGTACAATTAGTAACATTTTTATGAAATCTTTGCCATTTATATGTGGAAGAAAATCAGCAGGACGTGCTTGATTTCTCCTGATGCTGAAACGGCCAACGATGAAAAAAAAAGCTGAATGTGCCCGTGGTGCCAAGCAGGCTCTGCTGTTGGAGGAACTGCACCCCAAAAGCAGAGCCCCCATTCCCCCCATCCCTCTGGGCCTGGATTTCCCTGCCAGGCAGGGGAGGGTGGTCCCAAGCCGGGACCTCATTCCTTCCTGCTTTTTGCGCTGAAAACCTTGGTTTGGTTTGGTTTGGTTTGGTTTGGTTTGGTTTGGTTTGGTTTGGTTTGGTTGGCCATCAAACCAAGGTTTGACCTTGTTCTGAGCTGCTGGAGGCCACCCTGGGGGCTTCAGAACGAGTCAAACGTTGGACGAATGTTGAAATGCTGGGGTTGATTCCTCTCTGGTTGTGTTTGGGTCTCCTTTGCCCACCTGGTTTGGGATGGAGCCAGGGTGGGCTCTGTGGTGAGGCCTGGTGGAGCACCTCCCCAAAAGCCAAAGGGTTGAGGTGCCCATGGACGCCCTGGGCCGTGTTTGGGGCCCTCCCAGAGGCTCCCTGGAGGAGGTTTGGGGTAGATGGAGGGATGGGTGGGTAGGAAAGCTGTAGCTTTTTATCTTCTTTTCTGTTGGACCGGGATTAAATGCTCGAGAGACGGATTTCGTGTTGGGACTCAGATGTTTATTGATTCTTATCCATGTTACAGTCTCACAGGCTGGGAGTTCTGGCTAACAGAGTGAAAAATGGCTCTGTCTCTGTCTACAAGGCCTTTTGAGCACAAACTGTCCAATTATGAAATGACACCTGAATTATTTTCACTTTTAACCCAATCACCTGTGGCCCACAACAAGGATTTTTCTCCCCAAGTACAAAACACCCCCCAGCCCATGGAGAAGAAGGTGAAAAAGAAGGGCTCAGCCTCTGCCCTAAACCCTCCACCTTGCTTTATATCCATCCCTGTGTTCCAAACCCTTCAGCTCTGAGTTTTGCCCCCTGTGCTGTCACACACTTCCATCCAAACCACACCCCCACAGTCCCAGCGCTGTCACTCGATTTTGGGAGCCTTTTGCAGGGCCTGGGGTGGAATGCAGGGTTTGCTGGGGGGTCAGTGCCTGGCAGCACTGAAAGCCTGGAATCCTCACAATCCCAGGTTCCAGCAGAACTCCCTCCCAGCAGCAGCCAGGGGCAGGGCTCCGAGTGCCATCCCGTGGGTGAAATCCCTGGGATCAGGTCCAGGTGCTCCAGGCGTGGCCAGGTGTGGTCAGAGGAACATCCATGGATGGGCACCTCTGGCTCCTGGCCCGCCCTGCAGCCACTGTGGGATAATTAATGACAGAGCTGAGGGGTTTTGAGGAGAAAATTGGGATTTTATAGATGCTGATGTGGAGCAAGGAAGCCCAGCCCTGCTGGAGCTGGCTCAGCCCAGATTCCCTGGAAGTGTCAGTGTGTGGCTGTCACTGTATTCCCGAGGATTTTGGACAATTCCCAGAGTTCCTTTCCACGGTTTATCCTGATCTTGCTCTTACTCTTTCCTTACTCTATTCTAATTCTATTGTTTTCCCTTACTCTAGTTTGTTTTTTAATTTATTGTTAATGTATTCTATTTCCTATTCTTATTCTTGAGCTAGTCTTGTTCTAGTCTATATCAACTCTATTTTAACTTTAATTCTAATCTGATTTTAATTTCTAATTCTGTTCTATTTTCTCTATTCTATTCTAATCTATTTTCTCCTTTATATTTTCCATTCTCTATTCTCTATTCTCCATTCTATTTTCTTTTTTCTCTTTTTTCTCTTTTTTCTCTTTTTTCTCTTTTTTCCCTTTTTTCCCTTTCCCCCCCTTTTCTCGTTTTTCTTTTTTTTCTCTTTTCCTATCCCATTTTATTCCATTGTATTTCCTGACTCTGGCACAGCAGCCCAGGTGCAATTTGGGGTCCCCCAGGGCTATCTCCACAAATCTGTTGAAAAACATTCCAGGGAGAAGACCTGGAGCTGGAAAAAGCCCTCCAAACACCCCAATGGAAGTGGGGCAAAAACTGGGAAAGGAGCCTCATTTATTCCAATTAATAAAGTTGGGATTATCTGGAAAATTCTGAATTTTTTTTGCCAAAAAAGCAAATATTAAGGGAATTATTGCTGTGGCAAAAACCAGTCTGGGTGCTGGAGGGGCTGGGATTGTTGGGTTTTGAATCCATCCCTGCTGGATGCAGAATTCCCGAGGTTTGTGGCTGGGATTGAGGTACAAACACAGCCACCTGTATTTATTTATTTTAGGGGCTTCCTCGTGTTCATATTTCATTTTTTATGGTGTGGCTCGCTTGATTTTAATGAGTTAATGAACATCTGAACCCAGCCCTTGCTTCTGCTCATTAAAAAAGGACTGTAATTAATGATTGATTGATTGATTGATTGATGGATTGATGGCACAGCCGGTCTGTGTTCTCTCCTGCTGAATTCCCGCTTGGTTTCTCCTGGAAATTGTAAATATTTCAATTCAAATAAAAGAAATAAAAGAAATAATAAAAGCAAGGTTTTTTGGGGCATTCGGGGTGTCTCTGTGGATAAGTGTTGGAGTTTGGTTTGAGTTCTGGAGTAAAGCCAAGCCCTGGATTAAGGCTGCAAAGCTCGGCTTTGTCTCCAGCTTTGTTAAACTTTGTAGAAGTGGGGCAGTTTCATGGCCTTTGTCACTCGTGTCCCCTCCCCACTTTTGTCACTTTAATAAAATTATCAGTAATAACCTCTTGGATTTCCTCCTCTCACCTTGGGGGGCGGGGGAGGTGAAAATCAAAGTTTCTTTGCTCAAAAATGCAGCAAAAAAAAAAAAAAAATAAAAGCTGGGTTGGGTGGAGCCGTGTTTGGAGGTGTTCAGAGTCCGTGGGGAAAGGCCTTTCCCTGGCCATGGAAAAGTGGGAATTCCCATGGGTGTTGGCCAAACCCAGCCCCAGGAGGCACCGGGAGCTGCCAGAGCTGCCCCTGTGGGTTGGTTGGATGTAAATTCGGGGTCGGAGGTGGGGTCTGAGGGGAAGTTTTAGTGCTGGGCACCCAGCACCTGGGGAGCAAAATAGGGATAATAAAATTAAAATGTCAGCAATGAGAGTGGGTGTAAATGTAACAACGATAATAATAAAAATACAATTTGTTGATAATAAAAAATATNGCTGGGCAACCAGCACTTGGGGAGCAAAATAGGGATAATAAAATTAAAATGTCAGCAATGAGAGTGGGTGTAAATGTAACAACGATAATAATAAAAATACAATTTGTTGATAATAAAATCATATATAATATGTAATATATAATATACAATATGTAATATGTAATATATAATATATAACATAACATATAATACATCATATATAACATATAATATATACCATAAAACATGTAACATATAACATATAACATATAACATATAACATATAATATAT
>VWYO01016963.1:13132-45407 GCA_013400275.1 Rhadina sibilatrix | reverse complement strand
CGCGCACCGGCTGCGCGCAGGGAGGCGGGCCCGCGCGCGCTGCACGGACGGCGTGCGGTGACACCATGTGCGACCCGGGCTATGACAGCACAGCCGCGGGCGTGCCAGGGGGTGTGGCACGCATGGCCCCCGACCTCCCTCCTGCAGCTGGAAGACCTTTGTCGCATCGAGAAGTCGCGGTGGGTTCTGGGGACACAGGCAGTCAGTCCCAGCTGGAGTTGCCCACGTCGCCCCCACCCCGCAAGGACCTCCCATGGGAGGGCCAGGTGGGCTCTGGAGATGTCAGCAATGAGCCCCATTGGAGAGATCGCCTCCCTCGACCCCTGCTCAGGAGGACACGCCACACTGCACCAGCCCTGTCCCTTTGAGGGCTCAGACCTGGGGGATGGTGCAGACGCAGAGGGAAGAAACGTGTTCCTCCAGGACAAGCAAAACTGAGACAAGGGCACACCACTGTCACCCCAGCCTGAGCCCTCAGGACGTGCAGATGCCCTGTCTCCCTCCTCCAAGAGGCAACAGCTGCACAGGGGCAGGTCCAAGTATTGAGAGGAACTGGGAAGAACCTGACTCATTGCACTGGACACTCCCACAGAAGAGCTCTGAGGACCAGCCCCTCTTGGGGGGTACGAGACACCCCCAGAGCAGAGCCCCAGGGACCAGGGCTCTGGGTCTTACCCACTCTGGCAGCAAGCAGCCCCCAGACCCTCATGGTGCCAGTGCCACCCTGGCATGAGGCAGACAAGGACTCCAGGCACCAGTATGGGATTGACAAGATCTGTAGTTGAGGGAGGGGGAGGCGAGCGAAGGACAGACAGACAGACAGAGGAGCATGCTGCGCCATGCTGGCGCTCAAGCCAGGTCCTTGAAGGCATCGAGGTTGAAGGCCGTGTCGAGGAGCCGCTGCAGCTCTGTCAGGTGGGTTTTCTTATTGCCAGTGGCAGGAGCAGCTGCTGGCTCCCGCCCTGCATACCTGCCAGGGAGAAGGTGGGCTGTGAGAAGGGTCTGTGCCGGCCAATTCCCTCCCAGCCCCACAGCCACCCCCTGCAGCCTTACCAGACAGGCTTGGCACGGTTGATGGTGGTGCGAAGCCGGGGTTTGACGTAGTCGTAGTAGCCCTGGTTCTTGTGCTCCTCCTGGCACCACACCAGCTCAGCAGCTGGGTACTTCTGGGCTTCCCGCTGGAGAAGGTCAAAGGGGAACGGGGAGAGCTGCGGGGGACACAAAGTGGCGTCACACAGGGGGCGTGGGGCAGCCTTTCAGCAGCTGCAGAACCCCCAGCTTGGTGGCACGGCGGTGGCAGGACCCTGCTCACCTGCTCCACCCTGGTGATGGCCACGTCGGCCTCCATCTGCCGGGCCTTGCGCTCGCGGGTCAGGTCGTAGTACACCTTGCCCGTGCAGAACAGCACCCGCTTCACCTGCTCAGGGTTCTGGGCCGCGGGGCCACTGTCAGGGATCACACGGAGGAAGTGGGTGCCTGCCAAGGGAGAGGATGGCACCCTGAGCCACAGCAGTTCACAGCACCGTGCCAGCAGCCACTGTATCCACATCCCATGTCAGACCCTTCCAGAGGCAGAGTCAGGACTCTCAGCCAGAATCAGCTGACCCAGGCACAGGAATAACTCCCACTGCCAACTCCCGTGCCACCTGGGGCGGCCAAACCCCAGCGGCAAGTGGCTGCTGGTGGAGGAAACACCGCTGAGCCAAGTCTCCCAAGGGTGCCAGGCTCAGCCCTAATGAGGTGGGGGGCTCTCTTGTGCCAAGGAGAAGGCCCTGGCCTCACTCGGCCACTCTCCAGCAGGGGGAGGCTGCTGCCAGGCAGACTTTACCCAAGGCCACAGGCTCCTACCCTTCACCTTGCAGGGCAGTGGGGGAACACGGGCAGCTCTGTGCTGCTTGTACCTGGCAGCATGTCATCGAAGCTGGAGCGGGCCTCGGGGTGGCGCAGCAGCGACTTTGGAGTGAAGATGATCAGCTGGAGTAGGGGATAAGAGGCAAAGCAAGGTGGTCAGCCCTGTCAGAAACACCTCCCTGCAAGCCAGTGCTGGAGCAGTCACCTGCCTGCCCTCCCCTGCCCATCCTGCCTGAGCAGGGGAGCAGCTGCCAGGCAGATTTGCTTCTCACTCAGCTGCAGGGCTCTGCCAGATCGGGCACCCGTTCCCAACAGCACCAACCATCCCAGTCAGGATGTCCCCTAAGGAAGAGGCAGAGGGGCTACCAGGGATTTGCCTGTCCCACGGCTGGAGCTGACTAGAAGTGGCTGAATTAGGTTATGTAGCAGTGTCTGTTGGCTCCAACAGCCCTGACCTCCCCATGGAGTTTGGGAACAGTCCCTGCAGCCCACATCAAGCACCAAGCCAGTCCTGAGCACCGTGGCCAGACAGAGGCCAAGTGCCCGTGTCTGAGGTGCAGGAAGAAGCTGCCCCAGGCCCATACCAGCCCAGCAGGGACACAGAGCCCTGCCTGGGCACCAAGCTGGGCACAGGGCTGCTGGCACTGACCGGTTTGCGGAAGGGAAGGAGGATCTGGCGCCGCAGGACGTGGAAGAAGTTGGCTGGAGTGGAGCAGTTCACGACGATCCAGTTACACTCGTAGAGCTGACGCACATCAAAGTCATCCAGCTTCTGCCTCGGCCAGCACAGGTGAGGGGATTTCAGGAAACACAAGGTACCTCTTGACCGTGCGCCTCCAGCAGCAGGGAGGAGTGGTCCCCAGCCCTCCCTCCCTCCCTTTCCTTCCTTCCCTTCCCTCACACAGAGGAGAGCACACAGAGACCCACAGAGACCTGTGAGGGGCTCCAGGGCTGTACCCTCCACCTTGGTCTGGCCATAGGGGTGGCCAGCAACCCCGTCTCATGCCACTTTCAGGGCCATCTCTGCCTCAGACTATGCTGCAGCCCCAGGTTCTGTGGAGGTCCAGCCTGGGCACCAGGTTCAGGCCCTTTCCCCAAACCCTCTGGGCAGCATGAGACCAGGGCATCCCATGCCTCCTGCCATCAGCTCCCACTGTGCTAAGCCCACATGGGTGTTGCCACCCTCCACCCAGCCCAATCCAGGGCACAGGAGGGCCAGGCTGAGCACCACACCATGGGGGCCACCACTCACAGGGAAGACATCAGGATCATCGTTGCACATCTGCAGGAATCGCTCCGGGCGGGCAGAGGAGTGCTCAGGGCCCTGTGGGGACCAGAGAAGGGGCATGGTCACTGTGGGCCAAGGCCAGCATGAGAACCTGATGTCAGGCCCTGCCACGTCGTGAGCAGTGCCACTGCTGTCCAGGGCTCTGCCTCCAGGGTGAGCCAGGGGAGTCCTTACCATGCCCTCCATGCCATGGGGAAGCAGCAGGACGATGCCATTCTGCCTGACCCACTTGGCCTGCCCGGGACAGATGAACTGGTCGATGATGCACTGAGCAGTGTTGTGGAAATCCCCAAACTGGGCCTCCCAAAGCACCAGGGCGTTGGGACTGGCCATGGCAAAGCCCAGCTCGAATCCTGAGGAAAGGAAGGGCAGTGAGAGGGTTGGGTTACCCTCCCAGAGTCACCTCACCCTGGGCAGTGAGCACAGACCTACTCACTCACCCAAGACACCGTACTCTGACAGGGAACTGTTGCAGACAGTGTAGGGAGCCTGGTTGGGCCAGAGGTGGTTCATGGGGATGCAGATCCTCTTGTCCACGTTCTGATCGTGCAGGACATGGTGGCGATGGCTGGAAAAGGGAGAAGAGTCACTTCATCGTCAACCTTTGGGTCCCTTCCAGAAGGGCTGGAATTGCCTTTAAAGCCTTCAAAAGCAGGGCTTTACCTAAATGTCCCCCTCTCAACGTCCTGGCCACTCAGGCGGATGTGGATGCCCTCTTTGAGCAGGGAGCCAAATGCCATGTACTCTGCCAGGGCCCAGTCCACTGTCCGGTTCTTCACCATCTCCCCACGAGTTTTCAGGATGCGGTTCCACTCCCCATGGAGTTTGGGAAGGTCACAGCCAGCAGGGGACAGAGCTCCAGTGACACCAGGTCTGGTCCACAACCAGCCCCCTGACTGACAGACTGCAAGTGCTGTGGGCAGAGGAATGGATTCACCTCTTCTGGAGGGATGAACCATGGGTGAGGAATCAGGACTGCAGAGAAGGATCAGCTCCAAAGAAGAGCTATTCCCTTATCCACAGCTTCTTTGTGAACAAGTTCTCATAGAGTCTGGGTGAGAAGGAACCTTGCTCCAAGCTCTGTCCAACCTGGCCTTGAACACTTACAGGGTAGCCAGGGTAGCCACAACTTCTCTGGGAAACCTGTGCCAGGGGCTCACCTCCCTCATAGAGAACAATTCCTTCCCAATATCCCATCTAACACTGCCCTCTGGCAGCAGGAAACCATTCCCCCTTGTCTTGTCATGCCCTGGTGCAAAGTGCCTGTCCATCTCTCTGGAAGCTCCTTTAGGCACTGGAGGAGTCTCTAAGGTCTCCCTGAAGCCTTCTTTCTTCCAGGCTAGACCCAAGACACCCTCAGCTCTCTTGGAGTTCCTGCACAGGGGCTCCAGCACTGGTATAATTTTCAAGGCCTCTTCTTGACCTGTTCCAACAGGTCCAGGTTTTGCTTGTTCTGGGGCCCCCATTTCTGGACCCCTGGTCCAGGCATGGTTTCAAGAATGCAGCACACGGGGAGGATCCCCACCCTTGACCTGCTGCCCAGTCATATTGAAGCAATCCAATATGTCCCTTCCTTCCAGGCCACGTCCCAGCCCTATCTCACATCTCTTTGGAACAAATGCCCAGTCTGGCACAGCTTCCACAAGCTCCTACCTCCATGGATAGTGAAATCCTCCACTGGCACCGAGCTGGCCACTTGACCAATGTGTGTCAGGTCCTCTTCATTGAGACCAGTGGAAGGGCAGGTCATGCTCCGGGGCTGCCCATCCAAAGTGAAGAAACCTGGCAGAGAAAGAGAAACACCATGCTGCAGGAGATGTGCCAGATCCATGGGAGGACCTCAGGTCATGGACACCCTCAAGCAAAGGTGAGGACACCAAGAACAGGAAGAGCACCACTAACCTCCCCTGAGGAGTGGTTTACTAGAAAATCTCTGCCATGGCTCTAGAGAGGCCGGGTGCTTTGCTATGGCCTCCAAATCACTGCTAGTGCCTTACCTGGCCAAGGTGAGTCCAGCCAGTGCTTGATGTGCAAGATCTTCTCATCCTTGGATCTGGCATGGGCCTCCTCACAAATCTTATCATACTTGGCAATTTCCTCCTAAGAGGCAGAAAAACATTAACAGGGGATCTTCAAACAAGGGTGTTGAGCCTAAGAATCTCAGTGTAAGCTTGCAAGGGTGCTGGAGGGCAGAGGGGGTCCCCACAGCAGGAAGTCCCAGAGCTGTGCAATTCAGCCTCAGAGAGCACAGCCACAGCTGGGACTCATGCATCCCAAGGCATAGCTCTGCTATGCTCAGAGCTGACATCTTGTATTCAACCCTACTGATGCTGAAAGGTGGTGCCAGGGCGAGCAGGAGCCTCTGCATGGCAAGCTGCCCAAGCAGCAGAACCAGGACAGGATCTGCCCCAGATACCTGTGGCCACAGCAATCCTGAGCACTGGGACCTGCCCGTGCTGCAGTGGCCCAGAGCACTGCATGGCCTGTTCCACACTGATCACAGAGTGATCCTTGAACCAGATGTTCCTGCACTTTTCAGAACTGGCACAGTTCAAGGACGAGCCTTGGCTCCCAACTCCATCACTGCCAGGTCTGCAGCGTGCACCCCAGTCCAGCACAGCTCTGCCACCTTTAGGTTATAAGCTCTGCCACCTTTAGGTTATAAGCACAAGCACACGGTTTCTGTAGGCCCAGGTGGGCCCTTCCTGTGGTTCACACCCAGGTCTGAACCACGTCAGTAGTTTTCCCTGGAGATGCCAGCAGCAGTTTTCCTTTCAGGCTCCACAGATGGTAGGTACCTCGTACTCTGGCTGATTTACCACCCCCTGGGAAATCAGCAGCTCCGCGTATTTCTGCAACACCGGCTTCTGTTTCCGGATCTGTTTGTACATCAGGGGCTGTGTGAACATGGGCTCATCCATCTCATTGTGCCCATTGCGCCTGTAACAAACCTGCCACGAAAGGAAAGAGGCTTTGAATGCAGCTGCCTGTCACCTGCCGCTCCAAGCACTTGGCAGCTACCTAGGCCACGGGAGGGAGGGTCCCAAAGAGCCTGGGAGGGACCCTGGCAGAGTCCCAGCTTCAAAGACTTGTGCCACCTTCCTTACCAAATCCACCACCACGTCCTTGTGGAAGGTGCTTCTCCACTCTGCTGCCACGTTGCAGACGTAGACCACGGCCTCGGGGTCGTCTGCATTGACGTGGAAGATGGGCGCGTTGACCACACGGGCCACGTCAGTTGGGTACGGGGAGGAGCGGGCCATCCGTGGGTCTGTGGTGAAGCCAATCTGGAGCAAGTGGGGGGAAACAGGACGAGCACAGTGTTACCAACTGGATTTGAGACACAGCTTTGCTACGCAGCTCCTTCTTTGGACGCTGATGTCACATCTGGCTCGGCGTGAGGCAGCGGCACTTTGCTGCCCCAGGAAACTGTCCACACAGCTCCAAGGGCAACTCAGCTGCTGCAGCTGGGCTATAGATGCACAACCTGCCTGTTTCCCGTGTCTGGACACAGTGGCACATTCTGGTACCTGCTGCAGCCGTGGGGACAGGCTGGTTCCACTGAAACACCTCTGGTTTCCATGGTGGCAGAAAGGCTCAGCCCTGTCAGACCTTGTACCACCTCTGCACCAGCCTGGCCTCAAAAGCTGCTGCTGTTGAGCAGCTGCCTGAGAAGGACCCCTTGTTGAGCCCAGGTTAGGGCTCCTGCCAGGAACACTGGCAGGGAAGCAGCTGCTGCTGGTTCCAGCTACGCCCTGCCCCAGAGCCTCCAGAGACAGCTCTGCCAGGAACCCACAGGCACAGGGTATTTGCTCCTCACCTGGTTGTTGACCACAACATGGACAGTGCCGTGGGTGGTGTAGGAGGGAAGGTCACTCAGGTGAAACGTCTCATACACAATGCCCTGCCCTGCAAATGCAGCATCTCCATGCAGGAGGATGGACATCACCTAGGAGAGGGGAAGCCATGGCAGTCAGCAGGGACAGCAAGCAGGGCATTACCACAAAAAGGCCTAGCTCTCCTCCCATGAGCTTTCAGCATCCCAGAAAGGACAAGGTGCAGCTCATCAACACATCCAATGCTTTCCCAGGGGATGGGAGTGGAGTCAGCCATGGCTGACACACCACTGGGCAGAGACTGTGGCCACCAGCCTTTCCCCAGCAAGGGCAGCACACTTAGAGCACCCTGAGCAGACAGCAAAATAACACCCAGTATGCCTCAGCTGGACAGCAAGTCCCATTCCCAAATATATACATCCCAAAGCAAAGCCTTTTTCTCACTGGGGGAAGAAGAGCAGAAAGCCCTGTTCCCTCACACTTTCAGCCCAGAAGCCCCACGGGCAGGAGTGGGCCCAGGAGCTTCAGAGGCACTGATGTTATTTTGTCACCACACCAGGGGCTGCCTGAGGACACTGCCTGCCAGGCAAGGACAGGACCTGTCTATTTATATCCAGTCCTGGGGATGTAGGAGGGAGGGAAGACTTTGGATTTCACTTTTCCACCTCTTGGAGTGGAGACAGGTCTGCAAGGAATCACACAGCAAACAGCTCCCCACAGCCCCTTCCCACTGGGGTGTGGAGAACTGCCCCCTGCTGCCAGCTCCAGCTTTCCCAGTCCTAGGAATGGTTATCTCTAGTCACACTGAGATCCTGCTGCCAAGCCCTCCAAGGTGTGGTGCTTGGATCGCTTTGGGGTTCCCCTCATGTCCCTGTCTCCCAGTCAGGGGTTGTGCACTTGCTGTACCCACAGCCCAGCTCTGTCAGTTCACACATGAAGAAAGCAGCAATAGGAGCCCAGGGTGGGCAAGCCCCTCCCAAAGTTATCTCCAAAACCAGAAGGGAAGGATGGGGGAGCAAAGTCAGAGTGGCAGCAGGGGAAAGAGCACACCAAACAGAAAGCAAACAAGTTACACTTCACTTCCCCAGCAGCCTGTCTCTGCCTGAATCCATCCAGCCTAGGCCACTTCACTACACATATTTGAGCAGCACTCACCTTCTTCCCCTCCGTGTCCCCACAGTAGAACTGCTCTGCCTTAGTCTTGCCTTGAACAACTGGATCAGCTGCTTCCAAATGAGAAGGATTTGCCACCAAGGAAAGGGTGATGTTCCTGTCAGTGACGCGGTTAATCCGCCGGTGGTACATCCCCAGGTGGTACTTCACGTCACCAGAGCCCTGGTGGAGAAGAGAAAGGAGTCACCCCCAGGAGCATGAGTGGCTTTTGGGTCATGGAAGGAGACAGAGGAGTGGCTGGCCCCAAGGCTGGAAGAGAGGGGCATTTTTTGGTGGTACTGCCACAACACAGCAGGCACTCACTGCAGGAGCTAAACTGGCACCCAGGAACACCTGTGCCAGGTGCCAAAGCACCAGCAGCTTCAGACATGCACCCAGCCCATGTAAATACAGCTGAAGGTATGGGGGATGAAGCAAGTGTGGTGGGTTGGGCAAAGACCCTAAATAACAGGTAATGCTCCCCTGAGCTCTACCCACACTGCAGCAGCACGGCCATCCATGGCACCATTCCCAATATGCAGCCAGGTACCCCATCAGGACACCTCGAGGCCTCAGGCTGCTGCTTTCTCACCTTGAAATCCCACTGAAGGCCATGGAAGGGATCAAGCCAGCCCAGCTTCCCAAAAACCAAATCATCTCAGCTTATGATGCTGAAGCTTTGGAGCATGAGTTTATTGCAGTGACAGAGCTGCTTTTGGAGCTGCTTTAGAACCCAGACCAAGAGCACAAATTAACTTCTGCTCCTGGCCACCTTCCCGTGCTCTCAGCATCTACCTGAAGGCTGCTTCATGCCCTGGAGAGCTGCCAACAGCCAAGCTTGTGCTGTAGACACCAGCACACATCACCCCCAGGACAGGCAAAGACAGAGCAGCACTGGCACCTCTACAAGGACTCCCATCACCCAGGTGTACTTGCAATGTGGAAATCCTTGCAACACCAGTGCCACCGAGTGACACCAGAAGCAGTGGCACAATCCAGCCACAGCCCTTGGGGACTGTTCAGGGACAGGCAGCAGCAGCCTGCTGCAGGCAGGGGAGAAGCTCACCTCATCAGCAGCCTCCAGCTTGGAGTCAAACTGGCAAAAGATCTGCTCCAGCTCTTTCCTGATCACATTGGCAAGAACATTCAGGCGTCCCCTGCAAAAGCAAGGCCACTGCTGACAGCCATTGAGTGCTGATGGTGATCTACAACCCCCACTGCCACAGCCCACACCTCCTGCTATGGCTGTGCAGTGACCCAGTGAACTCCCCAGGAGTCTGAAGATCCCTCAGCATGGTTTGGCCAACACCACCTCCTACATAATTGCTGTGATGCCCCAGAGTGGGCAGGTGCTGGGATTCCACCGTGATTCCAGCTCTGACCTCAAGTCACCAGCCCTCTCCAGATGAATTTACAAAGAAGCTGGAAAGACCCTGATGAGCAGAGAGCAGCCAAGGCCTGAGCTCTCCAGGTGAGGTTCATCACCAACCAAGATCAATTAGGTGATGGTAGAAAGCACTGTGCTCTCCAGCATCAAACCCCAGCAGCATCCCCCCACCTTCTACCACGCAGCACCACGGCTTGACGCAAGGTTACCTGTGGGGCATCCCCATGATCACATAATCCACTCCCTTCTCACTTGACTTATCAATAATGGTCTTTAAGGCTGGGATCAGCACTTCACATCCCTCCAGACCAAAACGCTTCTCTGAAGACCACTTCCGATGGAGGAACTCCTCAAACCTAGAGGGCAAAGGGAGGGAGGGATCAATGCCAGACACCAGAGAAGGGACAGGGACTGCACCACGGGAGCCACAGGACTGACTGATGCCCAGAATGGTACCATGCAGCATACAATAGTCACTTCAGTGCCTTCCCACAGAGCTCAGCTGGCCATTTCCCCCCACTCCAGCAGCATGCTGCACTTGATCTTCACTTTTAGACCTTTTCTTTCAGGATCATCCACATTTTCAGGCTGTTTGCCAGCACCTGAGCCTGCCAGCTCACTGGCAGTCAACCTGCTCATTAAGCTGATGGCGACAGATGATATCAAGATGTGACTCAGCTGGTGACTGCATGGCTCTGGCTGGGAGCAAACCTGCTGGGGAAGATCTGGGAAAGGTGGAGCCCCCCAGGGTACCTGGTGGAGCGGACCAGCCTGGCCAGCAGCGTGCGCTTCTCCTCGTTGGTGAACTGCATGATGCCTGGGGTCTCAAACTTCTGCCGGATCCACTGGCACTGCTCCAGGTCATTGATGAACATGAACTCCACACCAATGTGCTGGCAGTATGCCATCTGTTCCAGTGGGAAGTAAGGGGGCCATCAGACAACAGCCAGGGCTTCAGCACCTCAAACCCCCAAAGGGCTGGCATTTGCAGCACCCCACTGGGTTACAGGGCCAGGGGCTCTTCATTTCCCCCTTTACCCTTTCAGCCAAAGAGCCCCTTTGACATCAACCCTCATGCCTGGAGGGGGGTCCTGGGGGGAACCCAGCTGCCAGCTCTGCAACAGCCCGACTTTAGGAGCCTTGTTTGAGTGGTATTGCCAGGAAAAGGGGTGTGGCAGGGCTTGTTCCAGGGTGCTGCAGGGCAGCTCGGACCGTGTACATGACCCAGCATCAAGCTGTTAATTCCCCTTCCCTGAGAGGCCTACAATCATCCCCTCAAGTCCTTTACATCCACCTCAGAGGAGAGATTTTCCCTCTTGGTGGCATCACCTGTGAGCAGTCCAAAATCCCACATCACAGGCAGGAGAGAATCAGAGGAAGCTTGTCCCACAATGAGGAGCCCATTCCTGCAGCTGAACTAAGATGCTAGCACAGTTTTGCTTCTTCCAAGGTCAACTACTCTCAGCAGAGAGCATCTGAGCAGCCTGCAGCATGCTTGAGAGCTGCTTCAGATCAGTCCAAACACAGGAGGGGATGAAATTTGGCAGAAAAGGGGAACTGCCTGCACAAGCTGGAAGCCCCAGCCCCAGGGGTCTCAAAGCTGCACCAAGAGCCTCTGATGGACGTCCATGCAGGACAGCAAGTCCTGCAGTGCCTGCAGGGGATTACTGGCCTCCAGCCCACTCCTGTGCTCTGCCAGCACCAGCTGCTGCTTCAAACTGGAAAGCATAGCTGGAGAGGTTAAGTCCTGCAGTGCCTGCAGCTGCCTGGGGTTTGCTCCACCTTGGGCAAACCAAGTGTGTTGCTGCAATGCAGCAGAAAAAGCTGGAGGCAATCAGAGCAGGTTACTCAAGGCAGCTCTTGTGAGTGGGGTAAGTGCTGAGAAGTAGCTCCTAAACTGAAAATCTATTAATGTGCAGGTTAACCCAGGACTTTTGCAAAGACAACTGCTCTGCCCCTGCCCCTGGCTGCAGGCAGGTCTGGCAGGGAGCACTGCCCTGCTCACCTCCAGCCGACGGATGATCTCCCGGAGGGGAAGAGCCGATTCATTGCCACCGATGAAAGTCGTCGTGGGCAGGTGGAAAACTTTGTCAAGGTCAGATTCATCCAGACCATAAAAGCCTGCAGGGTTTGTCATGGGTGGGACAAGCAAGAGAAAAAAAGGGAAGGAAGAGGGACAGGGATACGGTCACACGGGGACCAGGTACATTTGGGAGAGGTGGGGAAGGGCAAAAAAAAAAAAGGCAGCATAAAAAAAATAATAAGCGTGGAGGAGGTTTATATGGATAAAAAAACGAGCCGTAATTAAACAAAAAGACATTAAGCACAGGACAATGAGTTATTATGGAAGGCACCACAGGAAACGAACCACAAAGCAATGTATATGCATGGAAATGGGCAATTAAAATCCAGGGTGAGTCAGGGAATTTGGAGCCCCAGGAGCACAAAAAATACACAGCAAATTATAACAGAGGGGAGAGAAAAGAAACAGGAATTGAGGAGTCACTGAGCACATCAGAGGTGGCGGGGAATTAAAAATTGAGAGTCAATGCAGAGAAGGAAACAGTTAAAACAGACACAACCAAACAGACAAAACCTCAAGGAGGGAGAGACAGAGAAGCAAGAGAAAAAGCAACAGGGCTCTGATGGACTCTCCTGAATAGCTCAGCCCGGGAGCAGGGTGGCCAGCAGCCACTCATGGGTTTGGCTGCCCTGGTACCCTTTCACCCCAACCAACAGCTTTTTAATTAGAGCTTTTGCCTAGCTCTGCTCAGCAAACCTCCTCCCTTTGGTGCTGGCAGCACCTACTCACGTTGTGGGGGCTGTGGGGAGCTGAGCTGGGGCTGGAGAAGGGCCAAGCAGGCCTGAAGGGCTGGAGATTGGGATTTAGGGCTGTAGGTAGTCCTGCCATACCCCAAGGCCATCAGAGGTGCCTCACTACCCACTGAAGCTCATGGCTGTCTTTGGGGAAACTGAGGCACGGAGGAGGAGGGACAGTGCTGACCTTGCTAAACCGATGCAGAAAGCCAGAAGCAGGTCCAGGAGCTGGAGAGTCCCATGACCCTTCTGAAGCAGGAGCTGGGATGAAGGAGTGGCTCTACAGCCCTGGCACCTCTTTCAGGCTCCTGCTCATCCCTCCCGCACTCCCAACAAGGCCTGGTCCCAAGGTGTTTCCTAACCCCAGGGCAGGTGCTGCAGAAGAGACACACACCACTACTCCTCCCAGCTTCCCCCAAACCAGCCCAGGACCTGTGGGGTTTCTTTTAGAGAGGGGATGGGGAACACCATCTAAACATGGCAGGGCAGTGTAACCCACCTTCCTCAGGGGAATGGGAGGCAAAAACTGGCCCCTCGTGAGCTGGCCCCTTCCTTGCACTTCATTTTAGAATTTTATCCCTTGCTGCCTGGTCAGGAATGGACAGTGAGCTGTAGGACAGCCTGATCCCTGAAGTGTTCAATGCCAGGCTTGGAGCAACCTGCTCTAGTGCACTGGGTAGCAGGAAAGGCCCCTGGCAGCCTAAGCCAGTCTGTGATTCCATGATGACAGGGCTGCTCATGGCTTATCCCTGTGCAGCCTTGGGGGGTGAGTCCAGAAACTGGGAACACTCCAGTCAGCCTGTAGTGGACACATTCCTGGTTGCCACTGCTGTTCTTCCCCTCTGCTGCTCACACAACCCTCCTGGACACCAGAGTCCCAGGAGAGGGAATGAAACCAGGCCCCAGCACCTCTGCTCCGGAGTTATGCCTAGGAACACTGAACCAGACAGGAGTTGAGAGTTTGGCCCCACGTCTCTGGGGCTTCTCTTTGGCTCCCATTCAAACAGAAATCCCAGAGAGAGGCAGCAGGGAGCATCCCAGACAAACTGCCCGTGGAAGCAGTTCAGGGAATCCTCAGTAATTTGCTGAAGCTTGCAGACCTGCAGCACAGGGCTTTGGCTTGTTCTGCTGCGATGCTTTGAAGACGCTCTGGGACACTTTGGGGAGTATCAGATTTTACAAGAGAGTTTAAGGACATCTAAGCATCTTTGCTGCTTCTTCTTTGCTGCAGCCTGCCAGCTCTGACAACACTCAGTATTTATAGGCAGCAACACCATCGGATGGAGGAAGACAAGGGACGAACTGCCAGATTTTCCCTGTGACGAAACCAGGAGAAGACAGCTTGGATTTTTAGGAGCCTTGAACCAATGAGGGAGATTGAGGCCTTGAAAAATTAATATTCACAACAAAACATATACTCTAGCAAGCCAGGCATGCAAACACAGTATAGAAAAGGCCAGCAAGCCTCAAACTGAGGATTTATACAAGGCAAAGTGTCACTAACCCCACACCTACGTTAAGACTTTGAGTAGAAATTAAAAATAAAACATCACAAAACTCAGGAATGGTAGGAGATGGGAGGGGTCCACTTTACCAGCTGAGTTCATGCCCAGAATAACCTATTCAAAGAGAGTCCTGCACTCCAGAGGGTTAAGGGCTCATTAATTGCATACCTCCTACTGTTAACACTCTCAGCCGCTCCTTGAACACTGCAAGGTCTGGGGAGGGGCAGGGAGGGGGGTGCAGAAAGGGAGAAGATAGAGAGATGCAGTCAAAGTTAGTAAAAAAAACCTGGAACTGTGAAAACTAGTCATGGAAAGCACAAGTCAAAAAAACCACAGTATTAAAAATGCAGTATTTAAAACACAGTCAAAATCCATCGGAGGCAAAAGGGCAGGGATGGAGGATGACTACACGCTAGGCAGAAGAGAAATCTTGGTGGGAAGTCTGATGAGAGGAGGGAGGAGCAGGAGGGAAAGGGGGGCATCAGACACTGGGGAGCAGTTGAGCTGCATGGTTTGAGATCTCCTCGTGCACCTTGATGGGAGAGAAGGTGGCCTGGCATCTTCACCTGCCACAACCAAAAGCATCCTGCCAAAGCTGCATCACAGGGAGCGGGAGGGACCCTCCTGCAGAGCTGGGAGCTGCCTCCCACCAACACCTGCTTGCTCTGCTCGTGCTGCTGGGAGGATTTCAGGGGCAACCCACGGAGGTAAGGCTGCTGCCTTCACACAGAGGAGGAGGACTGGGGTGTTAGCAGGCAGGCAGTTCAGGAGGAAAGCAGCCAGGAGGGTGGTTTCTGAAGCGTGCTTGCTGCAGGCAGGAGTGCTGCTGGCACACTGGAGCAGTGGGCAGGCATGCAGCACCAGAGCTGCCTGCCCAGCAGGGTTAGGTAACCCAAGTGCCTCAATCTCACCTGGGTTACAACAAAGGCCTTGGAAACAACGTTTGGGTCAGCAGGGAAAATCAGACATTTCCCCAAAGCGGGGAAAAGGAAGGTGGGAGCACCTCAGGCTCAGCTCCCTGCAGTGGCTCTCCTGGCTCTTCCTGAGCTGGAGGAGAATTTCCATCAATTCCCCTTGGCATGAGGCAGAAGCAGCTGCCCTCCACAGGGAGAAAGACAGACAAGACAGACACTTAAGACACAGACAGCCTTCCACACGCCACCCAGATTTCAGTGTGCTAAAGTAGTATTTCCTTCTTTCTGTTTCCAGGGTCATACTGAGTTCCTGTAGTTATCCTGTCCTTGTTTTACACATCATGCCAGACCAGCTGCAGTGGAAGACCAGGATGAGATTACTTTGGTTTTTTCAGAATAACAAATAAAAGACGAGAGAAAGGGGAACTGGGTGGCTCCAGCCCCACCACCCTCAGACTTAGTAGCCCTGGGCAGGTCTTCTCCCCCTGACATTTTCCCCAAAGACTGCACTGCTTAATCCAAAGGGAGCTCCCAAACCAGAACCAAACCAGTTGCTAAACAAAAGGTAATTGAGAAGAAGGATCAATTTCTGAGATTAACCATCCAACTCCTTTGAATCACAGCATTGCCCCTTAAACTGTTAGCAACTGTGATCATACCACAAAAGCTGACCTCCAAAGGACTTCACTCTTCAGAAAGAGGAAACAAGATTGTTTCCAAGGTTCAAAACCACTCCTGTTATTAACTGCCCTGTCAAGTGCTACGTATTCTTTGAAAGCAAAAAAAAAAAAAGCCAGCAGGATCTGCTTAGTTGGCCTGTTCTGCCACAAGCAGGCACCACCCAACCTCAGGACCAGCCAGACTTCTGTGTTCTGCACCACTGCATCTCCTTCCCCACTTCCTGAACACTATCTGCAAGCTAAGTTCACCCAGTTACAGTAGGATTGATTAGATGAGATTTTCCAAGAATACCAGGGGAAAATCTACTCAGTATAAATTATAGCAAGATTAAAAATAAAGAAGTCTTTTGCTCAGACCTAGCCACCTGACTCCGGGGTTCTAGCATGAGATGCAACCCCAGCATGAGCTGGCAGCTGCCACCATTAGATCTTGTTCCCAGGACTCATTGTTTTCTATGAATTCATGGATTTCTGGGAAGCAAATCAACACCAGTAGCCACAATGACAGGTATTTTAATCTTAAAGCCACAAAGGAACAGAGATTAAGCTTAAGGGCTTGCTCAGACACAAGAGATCCCACACTGAGGTTCCTTCCAGCCAATGCCCAGGGACTAGCTATGCCTGAATGCTTCCCAGCACAGTGAGCCACACCGGGACACACTGCTTGCCTTGTGGCAACTGACCCTGGGGAAGTGGGAAAAAGGGAGCCTGGACTGCTTTCCCCCAGATGTTGTCACAGCTGTACCCTGCCACCAGCCCAGCAGGCTGGCACTGCCAGGGCTCTTGGATCACACTGGGCTCTGTCTCCTCTGAGGCCAAGACATGGCTGGAACACACCTGGTTCCTGAGGGATCAGCAGACTCAGCACCTCTCTGAGCTGACTTTCCCTCTGAACTGACCTTCCCCTGCAGCAGACCTGTGAGTTTAATGTACAAGCAGAGGGCAGTAAGGAGCAGTGCTCTCTCCAGGGTCTCTGCTGGGATCAGTAGGGTTTAAATCCTCCATCAATGACAGGGACAGTAGAACGATGGGCACCCTCAGCCAGGTGACACCTGAGTGTTGCAGTGACCTGCTGGAGGGACAGCATGCCACCCAGAGGGACTCAGACAGGCTGGAAGAGAGGGACTATGGGAACCAAGTTCAGCAATGCCAAATGCAAGGGTTGGGGCAATCCCCAGTCCCAGCATGGAGGGAGGGGGGGATGGAAAGTAGTTCTGTAGAGAGGGATTTTGAGGTCCTGGTGGATAAGAGCTGGACACGAGCCAGCCACATGCACTGACAACCCAGAAATCCATACATGTCCTGGGCTGCATTGGAAGTGTGACCAGCAGGCTGAGGGGGGCATTCTATCCCTCTGCTTCACTCAGGTGAGACCCCACCAGTGCTGCTTCCACCACTGGAGTCCCCAAGACAAGACAGATGTGGAGCTGCTGGAGCAAGTCCAGAGGAGGCCACGGAGATGCTTGAAGGTCTGGAGTCCCTCTGCTATGGAGAGAGGCTGGGAAAGCTGGGGGTGTCAAGCCTGGAGGAGAGAAAGCTCCAGGAGATCCTGTTGTGATCTTTCAGTCTATAAAGGGACTTAACAGAAAGGAGCAGAGACTTTTTACCAGGGTCTGCAGTGCCAGGACCAGGGACAAGGGTGGCACACTGACCAAGGGTATGTCAGTGATTGGACAGAACAAAGAAATTCTTCCCTGTGAGGGTGGAGAGGCCCTAGCACAGGCTGCCCAGAGCAGCCACAGATGCCCCATCCCTGGAAATGTTCACAGACAGGTTGGACAGGGCTTGGAGCAACTAGTGAAAGGTGTCCCTGTGACACTGGGGTTAGACTAGCTGACCTCTTGAGCTCCCTTCCAATAGCTCTGAACACAGACCACTCTGTGATCCTACGACTTCCTGAGCAGCACAGCAACTCTGCTCCCCACACCCAGCTCCCTTTCCAGCCAAGAGACAGCTGTCACTGCCACCACTCACAGCTGATGAGCTCTGGGTTTCATCCAGACCCTGCTCTACTCTCAAAAGGGATACACATCCACCAGGCATAAGGCTTCAGGGCTCTCCTCTCCTGCTCTGCTTCAGAACTGTAGTGCCCACAGCAGAGGCCAAAAACCCTGAGTTGGAAAAGCCTTTCCTCATCCTCTCCACTACCCAGCCACAGTGAGTGGCTTTAAGTTCACCTAAAAAGTCTTCCTGCTTTCCTCGCAGTGCTGACTATGAGCACTTGTGTCTCCTCCCACAGCTGAGTTCACAGCCATCATCTCCCCAACCTCTTCCCATCAAAATATCTCAGGCACAGGAGACACTCCAAGCTGAAGCTGGATGGCTCCTGAGGTTCAGCCAAAGGTTCTCCAGAGCAGCACGTCAGAGTCCAGACTGTGGGTGGGATGAAGCAGCTTCCTCATCATCCAGCGAACTGGTCCAACCAAAACCTACTCCCTTCCCTGTAATCCTGTCCCAGGGTGCAGGGCTGATGTCCCTGTGCTGGCAGATGGATAAGGAATCAAGGTGGTTTACATGCACCGTGCACTCTGATTGCTGTTTCCATTGGCAGGTTAGTAATCATCACTGATGCTCTACTCTACGTTAGGAGCATGAGCATGCCTCTGGAGCACCCAGAGGGCCAGGGAACCACCCTGGGAAGCACCAGTGAGGTGACAGAGTTCAGCAACCTCATCCTGGCTAGGAGAATGGTAGCAAACTACAGAAACCAGCTCTAAAGCACATGGAGAGGTGCTGGGTTTAAGCACTTTCAGATCAGGATTTCATGTCCTGGGCACCACACACGCTTCTGTACAACACTCATGCAGCTCTCACTCAAATGCATTGGGAGTTCCACCTCTCTACTTGGACAGGAATGCATCCCAAAGCTTCCTTGTTATGATCACCAGTAGGGACTCATAGCTCAGTCTTGGAAAAAGAGCAATTAAAGGATTTACAGACACTGGGGCAAGCTGGAAGTTCAGGAGGGCACCCTCAGCCCTGCAGAGGTGAACGCAGTACATTCACCCCCCAGCTCTGAGAGTCCCAAAGGGCAGCAAGAGGAGCTGAGAGAACAGACCCCCAGCTCTCATCAACACAAAACCTCTCTGCTTTGCATCTCCAGAAGATGCAATTGCTTCCAGCCCTTCTGGGTTTTTGCTTCTGGCTGAGCAAGACCAGTGGTAACACTGATTGGCACTGGTTGAAGAAACGTGAGCGAAGCACTGGAGCGACAGCCGGCGGGCCCGCGCTGCTGCTGCTGTGATTCTCAAATCACAATTTCAGAGTGATCATTACTAAGGAAACTTCAGACCCCTGGCCTGTGAAGCAATCTACCTACGAAGCTGTGAAAGAGAGGGGAGCCCAAGCAATGCAGCACCAACTGCTCTCAAAGCCCTCACCCAGTTTGTCTGTGGATGTGATAATATCGGCTGGAAGGGAGGAGTCCAGATCTGCATCCAAGATGCCCAGTGGGTCGAGTTGTGCTACATGATGCCCTCGAATCTATGAAATGCACCAGGAATGGAAAGGAGAACAGGAACCAAAAGGGAGAGAAAAAAAAAAAAAAACAAAACAAAAACAAACAAAAGAGGGGAGGGGTAAAAAAGTTAAATTACATTAGAATTAATTTGCAGAGTAATTCTCACCGACGTTTGGAGAAACAGTTACTGGCGCATCATCAAAATTTACACAACTAATGCCGAGAGGATCAAGCTTTGCAATGTGGTGACCCCTGACCTGGAAGCAACAACACAGATTAGTCATTAAAACAAGTTAATTGAACAGACATTCCTTAAAAAAAAAAAGTTAGAAAATTTCATTCATCCTCTTTACACTGACATTTTCTGCAGAGCTACCCCAATTCTAGCTTCAGCTGAAGCCTGGAGAAGTTGGGTTTACTGTCACCTACAGCACACAGGAGAGTGCCAGGAGCCATCAGGACTGCTCTGCTCTACCTGACACCAGGTTTGGCAGGGGTACAGGGGGATGGCAAGCTCCTTCACAGCAGAGGCAGGGTCTAAGGGTCTCCTGATGCTTTTCCAGTGTCCAACTCAAGCAGCTCCTTTCTACAGATGCAGTAACCTCATACTGATTTCCTCCTAAGAATCACAGGCACATGAAGAGGCAATTTGACCAGAGAAGCTGTGGTTACCCCATCCCTGGCAGTGTTCAAGGCCAGGCTGGATGGGGCTTGTGAAGCAATTTGGAAGGTTTTAGTGGTGTCCTTGCCTGTGGCAGGGGGGAAGCAGGGTGAAACAAGATAAGCTTTAAGGACCCTTCCAATCCAAACTGTTCTGGATTGTAAGAATTTTCCAGATTTTGGCAGATATAGGTGTTCTCTTGCCAACAGAGCAGAGAAAACAGGCATTGCCACCAGCACTGGTAGTTCCTGAAAGGCCAAGGAATGTGTGTCTGAGGAACATTTGCCAAGCTCTGCAGCAGGTCACAGCATCCTTCTAGAGAGAGGAGCCCACAGCAGAACCTGGAGCAGGCTCCTGTGAAGGGCCAGGTGGAAATAATTAAGAGCTTTTGAAGCAAAGGAGTCCTGGCAGCTCCTGGCAGCAGCAGTCAGGCCAGGAATTCCTATGCTGGGTCCAAATCCACACTGGGTGCCACGGAGTTCTGGGGTTTTGCTGCCACAGAGGTAGGTACCCATGGACAGATCCCAGCAGATCTCACTGGGCAAACTCAGGTCATCTTGGTGGCCAGCACTCTGCAGCTGGTGAGCCACAGGGCATTCCTTGGCAGTGTCAGGCTCAACAACACTGGGAATGGGGCAGGAAATACAACTGCCATGGTATGGGTGCAGAGCCTTCCATGCAAGCAACGTCCTGGGCATCCAATCTGCCACCAGTCAGGAGAAGCACTCCAATCCAAGTGCATCACTAAACCTCTTGTACAAACCAGACACACTGATCTGACCTCATTTACCAGAATGCATTCCTATTCAGAGCATCCCATGGGGATTTCAGGATGGGACTTTTGTGGTTTTACCAGCCAAGGGTCTGGAATCAGCCATCAGCATTAAGGCAAACTGTGAAGAAAGCACCATTACCCCTTGCTCTCTACAGGGCCAGGTGACACCACAGCCTTGAGCACTGATGGCCACAGGAAAGCTCTTCTGGGCCAGCTCTGTCTGTGAAATATTTGCTACTCCATCTTGCAGCAAACCACAGGGGTGAGCCCATCACATAACAGTCAGCAGGATGGAAGCTCACCATGCTGCTCCCCACGGCCAGGATGCTCTCAGTGGGACCAGGAGGCCACTTAGTCCAGCAAACAACAAAGAGCTGGGGATACCTGGTGGCTTACAGATTACCTCAGCATTTTGCAGGTACACACAAAATCCTCAGATCAGTGTGGGAGCAAAGAAAGCACCTCTTTCCCCAGAGGAGCCATGCTGTTTGTTAGCATCCAGATGCAACAAAAGCCAAAACAAGGAACAAGAAAGATGCCCCAAGGGCTGGAGCCTCTCTGCTCTGGAGTCAGTCTGGGAGAGTTGGAGGTCTTCAGCAGGGAGAAGAGAGAGCTCCAGGGGTATCTCAGAGCCCATTCCAGGGCCTAAAGAGAGCTGGAGAGGGACTTTGGACAAGGACCTGCAGGGACAGGACATGGAGGATTGGCTTCCCACTGCCAGAGGACAGGCTTAGATGGGATGTCATGAAGGAATTCTTCCCTGTGAGGGTGGTGAGCCCTGGCACAGATTGCCCAGAGAAGCTGTGGCTGCCCCATCCCTAGAAGTGGGATAGTGAGAAGTGTCCCCACCCATGCCAGGGGGGTGGGAACAGGATGGTCTGTAAGGCCTCTGCCAAGCCAAACCACTCTACAACTTAAAATTAATAATGACTTGAACATGCAAACACAGTTGCAATTAAGGAGCCATCACCGATGCTGCAGCAGAGTAGTCATTGCTCACCTATAATTGTAATTACAGGGAAAACCAAGCTTGATCCAAGTAAGAAATTATTGTGTGGTGTTTTAAGTAGGTTACTAATCACATGCAGGGCTTCCTTCACCTTCCCACCCTTTCATACCTCTAAATACTGTCGTGAACCTGCCCACTTGGACATCCCACTGCAGCTACTGCCCTACTATGACACCAGGGCAGGGAGGGAGGGTAGATTTCTCACTATGCACAGCTTAGAAAAATATATCCAAGTCATCATCTTCCTGTGCTGCCATTCAGAGCCTGAAGAAGAGATGGCTGAAGAGGTTATGGATTTTGTGTTCAAATCACTGACTTCAAGCTTCTGTTTCCAATTACATCAGTCACTCCACGTTCAAACTCAGCATCTGCCCACTTGTTCCACTGGCAGGGGCTGCCTGAGAGCTGGCAGGGTGGTAATCTCTCACCATGGAATCAGCCACGTGGGTCCTCACAAACAGGTCCCAGTGCTGGCATCAGCACTGCAGTTGTAAGCAGTAGGCACAGCAGGGACACTGTCTTGGAGCCAGAGAGCAGGGCCAAGGCTGGGCAGACCTTTGGACTCTCCCAGTGCTACAGTTGCTGCTGTAACTCATAGCCTTTCACACTGGATTTTCCCCACACAGCAGCAGGAACACACCTGCACAGCACAGCAAGTGCCTCGTCACAGGAACAGGTGAGAAGCTCACGGTCACAACTGCACAGCACCTGAGTTCATTAACTTCCCACCACAGCCATTAATTACAGCCCCCACACTTGATAAATCAGAGCACAACAAAAAGTAAAACAGTAACACAGATGTAGAAACACACTCAAACGTTCTCCAGAGTTAAAATACTTGCTGGCCTTCCCTCAGCCAGAGGATGTTTCCTTCCTGCCCCGAGCTCGTTTCTCCCAGAAGGCTGACTCGCCCACCAGCCCCACGGGCCACTTCCAGCTTGCAAATCACATGGAAATGTTTCCTGACATTTCATTTTAGGACCTCTGAAGCTGTGTCAGCAACAGGGGGAAGCAGGATGGGTGCTCCATGTCACTGCTAAGCATGGCAGGAGCCCTTGGCACAGAAGCAGCATTCCAGACAACAGGAAACCACCCAATATGGAGAAGACCTCCCCCTCCCCACCACCCTCTTTGGATGACAATAGCTTTAATCCTCCTGTTGTCCAGCAAAGCATCACTTGAGCTTCTGCCCCAACAGAGCAGCTGCTCCTCTTCCTAACAAGGCAGCCCAGCTCCTATCCTGCATGCTCTCCATGCAAACACCTGCATGCATCATCCACAATAACTCCAGCCCACCTCAGCCACCACAAGCCCCTCTACAAAAGGACGTGACCCTCCTTGGCACAAAGTCCCCTTACCTGATATGCCCTGATGAGAGATTGCACTGCAAGGTGGTCCTCCACCAGTTTATCCACGTTAGGCTGTGCCTGAACCAGGGACTGGGCCTGGGACAGGGTGGAGAGGCTGGTGGTCAGTGGAGGGGGGCTTTGGTAAGCAGTGCCTGGAGCAGCTCCAGCATTGGCGTTGCGAAAAAAGATGTCCCATGACTAGGAAAGAGGAAAGAAGAGAGGTGACCAGGGTCTTCACTTGCAGTCCAAACACCTCCTCAGCCAAGGTTACAGAGGTCTCAGCTTTACTGCCAAAGCAGGGAACAGGGCTGCCTCCTCCCCTGTACCTCAGCTCCATGCAGCCACCACGGAAGACACCCACCTGCCTTGAACAAAAGAGCACTAAAGCTCTCCCACTATCCCACTTCCCATCCATCTGGATTGTTTCTTTTGGCATGAAGCCAACACCAGAGGCACCCTTCCCTTGGCAGTGGCATCAGGAGAGGATACAGTGATACCCCATCCCTTGCCTCTGCTTTTGGAACCACTGCTCAGAGCAACAAGCCCCAGCCTGGACTTCCAGCTCGTTTCCTTCTCCCGCTGCTCTCTAAATACCTCAATATTTTCTGAAAAATATCTCTGCCCTGTAAACAAATACACATCTTCCCCTTTCCATGGTCTGACCGGCCAGAGACCTAAATTCCAGCATAAGCCGTGTTGTTCAGCCCTCAGCCAGCAATGTTTTTATTCTTCTATCTCTTCTTCAATTCTCCCCCATCCTTTTGGTGACACCAATGACAGTGCTATGGAGGTACTCCCATCCCAGCTCTCCCGTGCTGAGAACGAGGCAGCTGCCATCCCTGCTCCTGCTCCCTCTGCAGATGGGCATTTCCAGGTGTTAAGAAAACAAATTCAAACACTGGGAAAAAAAACCAAACAAACCCTGGATGGATTTCGTGTACTACCATACTTTCCCAGCACTGTCTGAAAAGCCTGGAAGTGTCCCAGGCCCAACCCAAGTTAACCAGTCTCCTTGCAGCAGCACCAACAGCTCTGGGGAAGGAGAGAGCCTGGCCAAACAAAGTCCACACTTGTGCCTTGTCTCACGTGCCTCCAAATGATGGCCAAGGATGAGGGCAGAGTGGAACAGCAGCTGTGTGCCAGCACAGACCCAGAAAGCTGGCACGAGCCAACAGATCCCGTGCTGGTTTGCTTGGGCTCAAGGGTCTCTCCCAGCGACTGGGAGCTTGGCACCCTGCACCTTGGAGAGCACCAAACACAGCCTTGGCAACTGGAGATGGGCGAAGCCCAGCCATCCCCAGAGAGCTTAAATCAAATAGAAAAGTACCCTGGGAGTAGGGGTTGCTTGGGGCAGGGAAGTTTTTGTCCCCTGGAGGCAGGGTGGAGAGGACTGAAAACCTGCCCTTTGCTGGAGTCACCCCAGCTCAGCTGTTCCCCCCAGAGCTCCTCCAGTTGCAGCACCCATCACATGCCCCAGGAAGGTATTTCCAGTCCCAGTTTACCCAAACACCCCATTGTCCCCTCACATGACTGCACAAGGTGAATAAATTTAGAAACAGGTCACGCTAAAGGAACATAAATAAGATCTGGAACATTTTGACATTGTAACTGATAAACAATCACTTCCCCAAGGAGCAAAAAAAGGGAAGACAGAAAACACCCAACCCTGTTCTGAGTGCTAAAGGGAATTTCAGTGGGGAAACAAGGAAAGCTGCTTTTTGTTCATTCTTTTCTCTTTCCTTCCCCAGGCTCACAGAGCTCCTGGATGTCCTCAAAGCCATCAGCTCCTGCAAAGGGAGGGACAAGCACCCAGGGATGGGCTCTGTGCCCATCTTGGGATGGAGAGGAACCTGGCTGGCTACTTTGCTCCGTGGTTTAAGGTTGTTTCATGTACTGGCAAACAAAGACAGGCAAGAGAAAAGGAGCACTTATCAACGGGTGGGGACAGAGCCAGGGGTGTTGCCTTTATAACCTCCTCCCTTCTGCCATTCATACCTCTTGGAGTTGCAATCAGCTTCTGTTTTGGAAGAAAAGGTTTACTTTAAACTCTGCAAACAAGGTGGGGCACGGGCTGGGTCACCTTGGCCACTTTCACTGAGTGCTTTATTGCTCCACAGGATGATGTCTGGATGGCACAGGGCAGGCTAGGGCCCTGATAAGTGCCATAAAAACATCAGCTTCCAACCTGCTGATGTGGTTTGGAATTCAAGAGAAGCCAAAGGCTATCCCATGGGCTTCTGGGGAGCACAGAGGTGCCCCTGGAGCTCACATCTCCCATGGGAGAGGCTGAACAGCCCCATCAGTGTTATCCTGCCTTATCATAGCAAGGAGGACTTTGCCTTAATCCAGCACTTCCCAAAGGTAACAGAAGTAATAAACTTACAGGGTTATTCCTCTCTGACTTCTCTGTGCCTGTGGCAGCTCTATGAGCACTCCACTTGCTTTTACACCCTGTATAGATGCATACAGGATATAAGATACATAGGCACACATTTTGAGCATAAGACAGCTCAGATTCAGGGCATTTTTAGACAGTCCCACAGCTGCAACACAAAGCATTAGCCTGGTCTGGCTTTCCCAGCACTCCTCCATGCACTGGCAAAGTGGGATTGGTGAACCAGCTGCCTGCCACAGACTGGCAGAGTTCAGGCTTCAGAGGGATCCTGAGCTCAGTTCTGTGAGTGGAGCTCAGGGCAGGCTGGGAACAGTCCCAAAACAGCCCACCAAACCAAACCAGCACCTTCCACCAGATTCAGCTTCTGAAGAAGGGTGTGGGCTCAAGCTGTCATGTCCCAGTGCCCCAGCTTGGAGGTGAGGCATGTACAGCAAGGGAAGAGGGGTGACATTTCCCATCCCCTGCAGGCACTGAGGGTGCTTCAAGCTGGGATGTGCCTAAGGGACACACAGTTTCCAGCTCAGGCCGCCTCCTGCTCCTTCCCTTGCCACAGGGTCCAAAAGAATCAGCCCTGCTTGGCATGGTCTGCAGGTCTGACAGCACCTCCTGCTCCAGCAGGGAGGAAAAAATGAACACCAGAACTTAAGGCTGAAGGAGGAGGAAGAGGAGTAGCCTGAACCAAATTGAAGGCAGGTAATCTTGGCTGAGAGCAGGCAGCCAAGTAGCAACCAAGGGCTCATGCTATGCACATTGCTGTTATCAACCTAGGCAAGGACCTGCAGTTTTCTGAGGTGTGATGGGGTCATCAAATCCCTTTCAATTTAAAATCCCAAACACTGGCAAGTTAAGGAGCCTGTGTTAAGGGCTCAGATCCATGGGGAGAGCTGTGTCCCTGTCCCCCAGTTCAACCCAAATTCCAGGACTGCTGCTTAGGGAGGCTGAACCTACCCCAGATGTATGCAGGTACCACCCACCTGCAGCCACAGCTGTTTGGCCACCTTCCCTGAAGCACCCATGATGTTGTTTGGGGTATGGGGAAACAGTGTGGGCTGTGCCAAGCACCCAAGCTGGTCAAATGGAGGGCAGGAGGATGGCGTCCCCACTTCCAGGGGATGCAGTCCCAGAAGCAAGCAGCACTGACCCTGTGGCAGCCCACTGGCACCCACCCCCAGTGTCCTCACCTTCTCCTTCTCCCACTCTGCTTTAATTTTTATTATTCCATTGCTATTATCATCCAACTCTGCTCATCCGACTTGAAAACTGGAGTTCAGCTAAAGGATTCCATGCAGAAAATGCTGTAAAAGAACCTATTTTTTTACCTCCCCTATTTTAAGCAAGCACTAAAGCTTGTTCTGCAGTTTAACTACATGGAGGAGATGCATTCAGTGTGCTCAGCTGGGACCATGGCACCAGCTGTAGGCCTCAGAGGTTTCTGGTGACAACAGCAAAGGCACTCCAGCTCTTCCCAGCTGAACATGTCCCTCCTGCCTGGTGGGACACAGCACACCAAGGAGCAGTTGGTTTCTGCACTACACAGGGATAGAAAAACCTCAGCCAAGTCCCCGTGACAGCCTGATTCCTCCCATGAGCTCCACCCTAGGATCTGACCCTCCAGCTGGCAGGATGGAAGCCAATGATCATCAAGGACAGGAGGGGCACTTTGCTCTCCCAGGGAGGGCACACAGGCTGCTGAAGGCTGCAAGCCAACACGACCAGAGACAGCCACAAACCCAGACTGAGCACAGCAGCTCAGCATCACAGCAGCAACAGGGGACCCATGAGAAAGTGCAGAGAGGAGCTGGGAAGGAATCTTGGCAAACAGGTCACTGGAATGAGGTGGAGTCCACACAAGAGACAAGGCCTAGAATGAAGCCAAGGGCACCAGGAAGCACCAGTGAAGTCCACATCAACATATGCATCCAGCCCACCAGAAGCTTTGGGAGTGGGGGCTGGATTTTGTAGGGTCACAGAGTGGTTTATGTTGGAAGGGACACTCGAAGGTCATATAGTCCCATCTCCCTGCTCCAACCCCT
The DNA here is from genome assembly GCA_013400275.1 of Rhadina sibilatrix. NCBI lineage: Eukaryota > Metazoa > Chordata > Aves > Passeriformes > Phylloscopidae > Rhadina > Rhadina sibilatrix. Next base: position 18,295 of record VWYO01016963.1, on the reverse strand, counting down.
TTCTGCCAAGCAGGACCCCAGCTTGGTTTTGTTGGAAAAGCAGTCCCTAATACTTGCTTTTTCCATCATGAGTCTCAGGTTTGCTTCCTGGAAAAGGCAAGACCTCATTTCATTTCATTCCATTCCATACACTGATCTTCCTGCTGTCACAAACGAGTGAGTCCCAGCCAAGCAGGAGGAAAACTCTTATGTCAACTGCACTGCTCTCTGAACACTTGGAAGTATTTCCAAAGGTGTTGATTTCCAGGGAGCCAGTCACCCAGAAATCACACACTTGCAATTCTTCACCATAAACACTGGACTTGGGGCCTGGGAAGGTGGTGAAAGCTCCACCCTTATAGGGGCTCAAAACCTGACTGCACAAGGCCCCTGGTGATCTGGTCCAGCCGTGGAAGTGGATGTCCCCCACAAGCTAGAGGCCACCTCCAAGCTGGATGCCAGGGCACAGCCTAAACTAAGATGTTTTGTGATTTCCAAATCTATAGTTTGGCTCACCCACCTGTTTCCCTCCAAAGAAGCATGGAGTCAACATTTCTGAGAAAATCCTACGTTAAGAACTTCTTAGCACCTTCATTTTGGATGGGTGGGATCAGTGCCATTGAAAACACATCAAAACTGCCATGAGTGCTGGGGCATAGGACTCCTTATACCCCCAACTGCTCATTCACTCCTTCCATCCTGGTCTGCACACGGCTCAAAAATAAAAAAAATCCCTGCTCCACATCAGGACATGTTCAAAACTGTCCTGAAAATCCCCTGGGTAATGCTAAGACTTAGTCATTGGAGGAACATTTTCCTTATGAAACACTGGGGATGGGGGAAAAAAATGCTGTCGGGTTTCAGAAACACCTCCTGGCAGCTGAGCCCTCACCTGTAGGCTCAGCCTTGCTGGAAGAGCTTCAGGAATCCAATCAGGACAGACCTCTGCACACGCTGCCCACAGCTGGATTGTTTTGCCAGTTGTAAGTTCAGGAGCAGATGGTCAGAATTCCTCTGGCCACCACACCCCATCCCCTTCCCCATCTGCACATCAGCAGCCTGGCTTTACACACACCAGCTCAAAGCCAGGCTTAGCTACACCTGCCACAACACAAAACACCCCCCATGCCCGAGACAAAGAGGAAAGCAGCTCCTCCACTCCGGAATCAAGCGTCTTGATGAACCACCAGAGATGGAAAAAACGCAGCATTGGCAGCTCGCTACAGGTGGACTGCCAGAAGCCATTCCTTGTATCTGCTTTGGATCCAGGATGCTGCCTGTGTCCCAAGCCCATGGCGTTCCCTCTTGAACAGAAAAAGGTTCCTCTTGGTTCTTGCTCAAGGAATCACTGCTGTTTCTTTTGGGCAAAGTGAGGCGGAAGGACCATCCACAAACATCCAGACCCTACGATGAATTCACTCCTCATCAAGAGCTGGCACTTACCTGCACCCACTGCTCAGACACACAGAGAAGTAAAGGTGATGTCCTGGCAAGGTCAATCCTTACCTTATGTACACTTTTGGGATTTTCCAGCCAAGCATAATACATTTCCTCCACATAGTTTGAACTAGTCCCACTCAGAAATGGCTCGGCAGCCACCGGTGCACTGTAGCACCTGAGCTGTTGGAACGTCCTGGGTGCTGCCAGTCTGTGTTGGGAAATTGTTTTTACAGTCTGGGAGGCCGTCAACGGCCTCAGCTTTGCTGCACAAGTCCTTAAGTTAAGCATTTTTGTCCTGTTGCTTCACACAAGTTCCTGTTGAGGGAGAGCAGAAAAGTGGGTTACGAACGACTGCAGGAGAACACTGAACAGAGACCACCTCCCCCGAGCACGGAGAACTGAGTTTAGGATCAGTTTTTAACTTGAATTAATCCATCCACCCTGTCCCGCAGCCAGGTCCCTGATGGCTTGGAAATGCAGTTTTTGCTCAGTACATTTGGCATGGCCAAGCTCTGCCTCTCCCATCCCTAGCAGCGTGGCATCATCACCTCCCCAGTCACAGCAGTGCAAAGCAAGTTTGTTTGGTGGGTACCCAACACCAGCCTCCAGTGAGCTGCTGCACACCAAAGCCACCCACATCTCCTGATTTCAGCTGCTTCCATCACTCTCCCTCCCAGGTAGGCCTGGGCTTCCATTTCTCTGACCACTCTGCTTGGCCCAAGTTTTCTTCTTGGTTTGTTGTGAGGTGCACCGGGATAAAGCTGGGAAGAAACCATCTACAGGGAAAATCGTCTGCAAAGTCGGGGTACAGCAGCACAAAGCACTTGAGAAGTGGGCTCCAGGAAAGACTGCTTCTCCTCAAAAGCCCAGACCCAGGAATATCAGCACAGATAACAGACAGAGACGGGCTCTCCCCTGCTCAGAGAACCCAGAGAAGTAACCTGAGTCAGTGTTGGACCTTTGAGAGGTCCCACCTTGCAGCTTTCAGTACAGCATGTACCAGGAGGCCTGGCAGTAGCCAGGGGGGTTTGCCACAGGGTCGGTCAGAGCATTTTACACACATCCAACCAACCACTGCAGCCCAAGGAAAGCACTGGAGATCACCCTGAAGGAAGTGCAGGCTAACAGAGCAACTCTTCTTGGAGCTGCCCTTTCCACCCAGCTCCTCCTGCAAGAAGCGAGACCCAAGGCTAGAGGTGACCCAGCTGGCTGGTTTCCATCTCCCAGACCAGTTTAATGAGCAGCAGCCCAACGTCAAAGCAGTTATCATGTGTTCACCAGATTAAAATTAAATTTCACAAGGGACTAGAAAGAACAACACACCTTCATGGCCAGCATTTTGCTAGCCAGCCTTCCAGGTTTGTCTTGCTGAATCTAGTTCAGATAGTGATCTCTTCCCTGTAGTGACCAATAACAGGATCCAAGGGTTGCATCAGGGGAGGTTTAGGTTAGATATTAGAAAAAAGGGATCTTCACCCAGGGGGTGTTCGGGCACTGGAACAGACTCCCCAGGGAATTGGTCAGAGCACGAAGCCTGAGAGTCCAAGAAGCATTCAGATAACAATCTCAGGCACAGGGTGTGACTCCTGGGGATGGTCCTGTGCAGGGCCAGGAGCTGGATTTGATGATCCTTGAGGGTCCCTTCCAACTGAGCATACTCTGTGATTCTGCAGTTCTGGCTGCGTAGCACAGCAGGTGCTACAACTCCCATTGCAAACCAGAAGGATTCAGTTCAAAGAGCTTGAGCAAGACCTAGAGGCACCTGAATTCTGACAAAGTGTTTGACAGATTTACCCACAGGAAAAAGAGAAGCACTTGTCGCTCCCACCCTGCCCACAACCACACCTGGCAAGAAAGGCCAGCAGGTGCAGGACCACCAGTGCCACAGCACTGGGGATTCTCCCAGTTCACCCAATCATCAGATCTACAAAGCAAAACACACACTGCTACTTTTCTGATAGGCTGAGAAAGTCAGGGATGTTCAGCCTAGATAAAAAAAAGGCTCCAGGGAGACCTCAGAGAGCCTCACAGTCCCAAAAGGGGCTCTAAGAGAGCTAAGGAGGGACTTTAGACGGGGCCTGGAATGACAGGATAAGGGGGATTGGCTTCCCACTGTCAGAGAACCCTGTTAGATCAGATATTGGGAGGAAATTCTTCCCTGTGAGGGTGGGCAGGCCCTGGCACCGGTTGCCCAGAGAAGCTGTGTCTGCCCCTGGATCCCTGAAGTGTCCCAGGCCAGGATGGATGGGGTTTGGAGCAACCTGGGCTAGTNGGAAAAAGAGAAGCACTTGTCGCTCCCACCCTGCCCACAACCACACCTGGCAAGAAAGGCCAGCAGGTGCAGGACCACCAGTGCCACAGCACTGGGGATTCTCCCAGTTCACCCTCATCAGACCTACAAAGCAAAACACACACTGCTATTTTTCTGAAAGGCTGAGAAAGTCAGGGATGTTCAGCCTAGATAAAAAAAGGCTCCAGGGAGACCTCAGAGAGCCTCACAGTCCCAAAAGGGGCTCTAAGAGAGCTGAGGAGGGACTTTAGACAGGGCCTGGTATGACAGGACAAGGGGGATTGGCTTCCCACTGCCAGAGAACCCTGTTAGATCAGATATTGGGAGGAAATTCTTCCCTGTGAGGGTGGGGAGGCCCTGGCACAGGTTGCCCAGAGAAGCTGTGTCTGCCCCTGGATCCCTGAAGTGTCCCAGGCCAGGATGGATGGGGTTTGGAGCAACCTGGGCTAGTGTAAGGTGTCCCTGCCTATGGCAAGGGGGTGGAACTGGATGATCTTTAAGATCCCTTTCCACTCAAAGCATTCCATGATTCCGTGATATTTCAGAGAGCCAACTGAATGAGGTGCCAGGGCACAGGCATGCATATGGCAGGGGAAAAGCTTTAGGACAGAAGCAGCATCATCATCTCCAGTTTCATGTCCAGTTTTGGTGCTGTCACTCAGCAGCATCCAGTGACCTCTCTGGAAAACAGTAAGGTTAATGCCAGAGTTTGACCCAAAGTGAGCAGAACTAGCTTCTCTTTGAGGATCTCTTGCAGGAAGGGTCAGCTAGGAGCCTGGACAGAGACAGGCAAGCTTGGAGCTGGGATGATTGCAAGTTGGATCAAAATAGAGAACCAGAAGCAAGGACGTACGAAACCAAGTCTGAGATAAGGGATATCAGGGTCACACAGGATCGCAAAGGTCACACTGGGAGTGACGACTGAGGAGAGTGCAGAGGGGCAGCCACAGCCCAAACCTCACCAAAAGGTCAAACCTTAGGAATGCCCACAAGAGATGACGGCCCAGAGCGCACCAATAAGCAGATTAACGTGCTAAATACGACCCACCCGCAGCCGGGATGGGGCCGTCAGCCTAGACGGCAGGTACTTGCTAACGACTTGAGTCTTAGGAATACTTCCTCGGTTAAAAACAGCCCAAATTCCACCTTCCAGGAAGCGGCGGGGCCAAAGCCACCGGCTGCAGCCACAGCTTATCCAGCACCGGGAACCTTCGAGCCCGCGGCGGACGCGGGCCTCAAGGCGGGCGGGGGCGGGGGCAGACCCTCTGTGGCCGCTACACGGCCGAGGCCGGCCCGCCAGAAGTCACCAGCCACCTGCCCGAGGCACGGCGGGCCCGGACGGCACTCCCCGGCCGGGCAGACGGAAGGAAGCGGTCCCGCGGCGGGGCCCAGGGAGGGCGCGGCGGCCCCGCGTGCCCGGGGGCGCGGGAAGGAGCGGCGAGACCCCCCCGCCC
>VWYO01016958.1:54591-66278 GCA_013400275.1 Rhadina sibilatrix | reverse complement strand
ATTTAAAAAAAAAAAAAAAAAAAAAAAAAAAAAAACAACCCCAGAGATTCTCTGTCTCACTACACTGCTCCCATCTGAATGGAGCATTTCTTGCCTGTAATTTTCTTTTAAGTAAAAACTGCGTGGCAGTTACTTGTATTCTGAGCAAAATGGAGGCCTAGCTTGTGTAAAGATTGTTTAAAATACTGTGGGAATTGGCTAGAATTTTATCATTTAAGGCCTGTATTAGTGCTGGTGTCCTTCCAGGACACTTGCCATGTTAGGTAAGGCTGTGGATAACATTTTAAACTGTGTTGGGGTGTATGGAGAACTGTTTGCAGCTGTTTGTTATTTTTTTTTTCCTTTCACTTACTCTGGGTGCCCAAATTAATCACTCAATATATGATAAGAATCTGTGCAGAGCTGATAAAGAAGGAATATTACAGCATCTATAACCTATTTTTATGAGCCAGTTTTTCTGAGATTTTCACTCTCCAGATGTCTCTCAAAATTACCTTCCTGCTACCTGTTGCTGCATTACCATTCTTTTAAAGCTCCTGGCATTTTCTTAGGGTCTGGTCTGCTACTACAGGGGTAGGAGGAGCCTCAGCACAGCCTCTCTGCAGACCTCCAAGGGGATGTTCTAGTTCTCCTCAGTTCTGTCTCTGTTGATTTTCAAAGTGTTTGGTTGAAAAAATAACCTGTCTCTTACGTGAGTGGCTTTCTGTCATGGCTGTGATATTTGGGACAGCTCTCTCTTGCTTTTATCAGTCACAGGAGGAGCTGATGCCTTGAGTGACACCAGAGGGAGAGGTGGGTTCCTTGTCAGAGTTGTTTACCATCCTCTCCCTGGCTCTCTTCTGGTGGGATGCTCGTCACTGTAATTCCACCATCTGTTTATCAACTCACCAGGTACACACTGAAATCTGCTCGGGTGATTGAGTCTCTTCCTAAAAGCAGGCACCAGGATTTATTAAAAAAACCCAACCCCAAACCACAAAACAAGGGAAAACAACGTAGACACAAGCACTAAACAGTGAACTAAAAAAACAAAAAAACAAACCTGTCAAGTTGTTGGAATTGAGATACTCAAGTGTGAAAAACATGATAAATAATTACCTATTTAAAGAAATCCTTACATGGAAGCTTCTCCAGTATGAAATGTGCTGTGAAAATTTCAGATTTACAGTTCTGAGACAGGCTCACCAAGGAAAAGCTCGATGGGTATTTTGGCCATCTCAGTATCTATTACTGGAGCTGACTCCAGAACAGTTTCAGTTAATTATTTAACAGCAGGAAGTCCTACTAGGAGAAAGAATTTTCTGGAGCTTAAAAGTTGTAAGCAATGAAAAACATCTTGGGCTGGAGCTGGTTCCAGAAATGTCACATCAGGCTCTGCATTGATTTCCTTGAAAACAAGAAGTTCAGTGTGGGTATGAACAGATATTATTCAGATGTGTGTAACATATTCTGGAATGTATTCCTGGGATGAAAAAATCTCTGTCCTCCATGTAATTATAGAGGAGTCTCACCAACTCCAAAGCTTTTCACTTCCTATAGAGCTGTTATGTGGTGAATATGAAAAAGACCCTTTCAGCATTTTCTGTATTGGTTTGTTTGGGGTTTTTTTTAATATTTTCATGCCTGATACACAGATAGTTCTCCAGCCTGAGATATTTATGCCAAAGGTGCTCATTAAAACAGACATAACATCCTTGCCATCATGGGGTGATAGAACCTCTGTTGGTGATGCTCAAGTCCCCATAGTTCACCCAGGAGATGGGGGTGTTGGTAGGAAAAGTAGGTTCTGTTCTGCACCTGTCCTCTTTTTGCCATCAGGGTGGCTGGAGGACCCACGTCCCTCTGTCCTTTAGAACTTCTTGGGAGACAAGCTCAGCTGTGGCACACCTGGCTTAGATTTTACTGTTAAAACAAGCATTCTTTCCATGTGCATTAATAATTAGCTGGCAGGTGTGAAGATTCCTGTCTGAATTCGTCAGGTTCATCCCGATCACAGAAGTGTCTGGGCACGTTTGAATTCATCTGCCTGAGTTCTGCACATTAATCAAGGCCCTCAAAGTTATCAGCTCGTGGGCAGGAGTCAGTCCCTGGCTGCTGCTCCCAGCAGTGTCAGGACACTGATAATAAGGGTTCCCTTGGGCTGCCTGCTCTCTCTTTCCCTGTCTTCTCCCAGTTTACAGGAGTTCAGTCTGTTCAGGAGGTCCACGTGCTGTGCTCTGAGAAGCTGAGCACAGATTTGATAAAGCACATAATGATGCAGCTCCTTTGAGCACCACACCAGCACAGAGTGGGAGATGCATCCAGACTGTTTGTGAGGGTTGTGCTTGCCTGTGAAATAGCTGAGTGAGGGAGAATGGCTCTGTCATTAATAGAATGCTGAAAAAGCCACTTCTCCATTTATTCCTTTGCAGTCACAGTGATGTAGGGAATGTAACAATCCCTTTGTTGGTGTTGGCTGGTAATTGAACTTGTCACTGCTCTGTTTAATTCCGTGCACTTCAGCAGCAGTTGCTTTAACTCAGTTTTAATCATGGGGTGGGAATGTGGTAAGAAAGGGGGAGGCAACGAGATTACAAACACTCACCAAGAGCTGTGACTCCAATTTCTCTTCTTTCCATCCAATGTAATGTCTGTGTAGCCAGTGAAGACAAAGCTGTTGTATTGTAGATTTTCAGTAGTATGAAACATGAGTCCTCTCAGAAGGAAATGTTTCCCTCTCCTGATGTTTAACTTCCAAAATAGAACTGGGAAATGAAGCCATTTCCTTGAGAAGTGATAAATGTGCAGTTTGTATAAAAGATCCAGTTTTCAGCATTGCACCCAGTGTCACACAGACTTGCAGTAATGGTCCAGAATATGCTTTCCTGATTTCGTTTGTTTGTATTAATCAGCAGAGTGTAAACAAACATATTCAGGAGGAATATGAAGCTACAAGTTGTGTAAGGCAAGTTCATAAACTAATGGTGTATTGGCAATTCAATCTATATTTTTTTTGTTTGTTTCTCTCTTCAGCAGCTGCTTTGTTGCTGTGTAAGATGAGCAGGGAGTACTGGCTTAAACTTGACTTTATTTCCAACAGCCTGGGAAATGGTAATGGCTCTCCAAACACATGATATACATGCAAACCTTTTTTGTTTCTAGTTAGAATTATTAAGGAGGTTTAAGGCAACTGCATAGAAATTAACTCAGGACTGTTAATGCTCAGAAAAGAACATAAACCACCAGGAACACATCCCCGTGCCTTTGCTCCCTGGAAGTGTTCTTGCAGTGAATGGCCACCAGATATGTGCCATTATCCAACAAACCTGGCAGCTTTTCGTTCTTTGTTCCTTTTTAACATAGAAATTTTCATGCAAGCTGATTGTTGATGATGCTGCAAACCTATTAAAATTCAAAATCACACTTTTTTTTTCTTTTTTTTTTTTTTTTTGCTTATGACTGAGCTTAAAGACTTAGCAGGAAAGATGGGTCACGTTCATTGTTAACTCTCTTCTGCTCATCCTTCCTCTGCCTGCTTAATTGTAGGGAAGTTATTAATGGGCTTCTCCTGAAAAATAGCATCTAAAGCTGTTCCTGATTTATCCACCCTGTGATTGCAATGCTGTTAACTGCTTTCCATTCAAGAAAACTCCCTTGAAGTGTCACCTTCACCATTCATGGATGGTGGTGAAGATTCTGGTATGGTTCAGTCAGATTTTGGCTCTTCTGGGATGTAATTATTGAGCATGAGCAGTTATCAGGGCAGGGATACCTCTTTCACATCAAAATATATTTCTTTTGCAGCAGAAAAAACCCCCCCAAACACTTAAAAAGTAATGTTTTACTTGATGTGATGCACCAGATTTCTTAGTAAGAATGGATGACTGTTAGTATGAGACTCTTTAATAATAAACCTGAAAAAAAAAAAAAAAAAAAAAAAGAGGGTGTATAGGGTGTATTTGTAATACAGATCTGTGGGGGAGAAACCAATTAATTTCCAAAGAAAGCAGAAAACTGTTCCTGTAGATGCAAACATCAAAGCCAATGTGGTTACTGCAACTTTTAAAAATTTTGCAGCACCAGATGCTGAAGAAGCTCAGCTACTGATCTCTTTCAGACATGCAGTAATTCCTGCAGCTGACAGGCTTTCTGCAAAAGTCTTGCATTTGTTGTAGGACACTGAAGTAAGAAGGTGAATATCACCTTTGGCAAGGGACAACTTCTGCCCTGAGCCAGGTGCTGAGGAATTCCCCAGCTGTCTTTGCCTTGATCTGAGCTTTCATTTTTTGCTGGCAGCATCGTGTGAGCCTGCACGGTGCACAGTTGGGTTTCTTGGGATGTGTGAAACATGTGCCCGGAGTTTATTTTTATTGTGTTTAAACAAACTGCAAGGCAGGATATATAAAACAGTTGAGATTATTTGTTGTTTCTTTACGTTGCCCTGACTTACTGAACTTAGCTTTCTTTTGCTTTGTACATCTTGAAGCACCTTGGGGTTGTGGTGAGGTTTAACCCTTCCTTAAACAATCTCTTCTTGTGGGTGTTCATCCATCAGAGATTCCAGGTGCCACACAAACTCTTCTCTCTCTCTTCAACACCCCACTACAGGCTCTGCAAGGCTAAACCCCTCTGCTGCTGTAGAGATTGGCATTTACAAGATGAGCTTCTAGTCCTAAAGTAAAAAAGGTTGAAAGTTCATGGGGAAAAAAAAAATGATGGGAGCTCTGTAAACACTTGACTGATGGGGCTAAGGATACTGGCATTAAGGCAGCTCCAGAATCTTCTTAGCTTCCAATCTGGGAGGTGGCAGAAGGCTTTTGGAGTCTGTGAGTGGTGCTGAATGGAGACCATTGTGGGGGTTTGTGTCAGGAATTCAGGTGAATGGGATTTTTAATGCTTGCACAGCGTTTAGCTGTGAATGCTGGAGCTGAGCTGATTTGCTTTCTGAGCCCGTGTAACTGAACTCCAGGGAGCAGCTGATGTAGCTGATGTTTGCATTTGTCCTATCTGAATGAGGAGATTGAAGAGCCTGTTGTGGTGTTAAGGGAAGAATGATCACTGTGGTGCTGGTTCACCATTCAACACTGAGATTGTGAGACAAGGAAACAGCCAAAGCTGCACTTTGGAGTGGGGGTTTTGCAGCCCTCCTTTTCCATCTCTCCCCAGCTGAAGAATGCTTCATTTTTCGAAGCAGATAATTTCCCAGCATCAATTCTAGGTGCAAGCTGATGAAATACTCTTCCCATAGAATCCCTCCCTCAGACTTGTTGCACTGCTTCCCAGCTTTGATGTGCTGATTTTCTGCCATGGTAAGTACCTCCTCTGGGACTGGGAGACTGGTTCAGCTCACACCCTCCCCATCACCCCTGTCCAGCTGTGACTTTTAAAGATGCTTTAGCTCTAAGACCAGAAACCTGCTGAGCAACAGGGTGATGGCTACAGGAAGCCCTGCAACTATTTTATTAATTGGCCTAGGAACTTGAGAAGAAAAACCCATAATAGATGTTTCCTAGCTCCCAAAGGTCCACACTGCCTGCTGAACAGCTGCATTATTACACCTTCAGAGTGAACAGGAATGGTTTTAAACTAAAAGACAAGAGATTTGGATTGGATGGTGGGATGAAATTCTTTACTCAGAGTGTGCTGAGGTTGTGGCACAGGGTGCCCAGAGCAGCTGTGGCTGCCCCTGGATCCCTGGCAGTGCCCAAGGCCAGGCTGGACAGGGCTTGGAGCAGCCTGGGGCAATGGGAGGTGTCCCTGCCCGTGGCAGGGGATTGGAATTAAATGATCTTTAAGGTCCCTTCCAGCCCAGACCCTTCTGTGATTCTGTGATTGTGCAGTGCTCTGGTGCCAAGATTGTCTAAAGAAATTATTCCAGTCCTCTTTCACCATTTTTTTTCTAAAAAACCAGGTTTCTCTCCAGTGCATCTCTTGTCTCTCTCTCTTTCTCAGCAGGAAACTTTCCATCAGTGCTTGTTTGCATGTGAGGAAGATGCAAATAGCTGCAAGACTTGGGCTCTCTCTGTTTGGATCCCATAAATCAGACTTTGCATATGCTTTACTGTCCTATTTATTACCCTGCAGCTACTACTGACTTACATGACAGACTACAACTTACAAACTGTTTGTTCCCTCAGCAGGGTACAGACACAAATTAAAATGGAAGAGGCTTGGATTACTTGCTTCTATAATTTTCCCTTTTCTTTCCTCCACATTGCAGCAAAACCTTCTTGTGCTGCTGCTGCTGCTCATGACATTTTGACTGACCCTTGTGAGCACTGCTGACCATATCCTGCTGCCTTTTGATCAGCAGTGTGGTGGTGTTGAGTCCTCTGACCCAGATTGCTCACCAAACAGTGATTTATCAGTATTTCCCATGATTTTGAGGTTGAAACTCTAAATATAAACACTTTCATGCTCACTCTTACATTTTCTCCCACCTCCCTTTTACTTAACCTTGCCTGTGCTCTACTTGAGGAGCCTTGCAGATAATTTGGTTTTTTACTTGTGTCAAGAATATGGTGCTTCAAGGATGACCCAGAATTTTGGTACCTTGATTTTTTTTTTTGCCTTTTGTCAAGGCCATTCAGAGCATGCAGCAGTCACTCAGCTTGTGGAAGGTTTTATGCTCAGTGTGGTAGTCACAAACCCAACTGCTCTTGAGAACTGAAATCTTGTCATAAACCAGCATTTTATATAAAATTATATATATATAACCACCAGGATTCCTTAAGACTGAATTAAATAATTAATTCATTAATTTCTCCTACAGAATTTAAAATGGAGTAATTAGGAAAAATGCATTTGTTGTCTCCAAGATAGAACTTTTCCCCCAGATACGTGGTCCTCTCCAAGCCTGTCCAGTGGGATTTGATTCAGCATTAGTTGACACTGCACTTAGTCAAGGAGATGAAGGAAAATCATTCTGGTATTGAATTACCCTCAAATTCACCATAATGCCTTTATATCTCATCTTCATGGAATCACAGTACTGTTACAGTCTTTAGAGTGGGATTAATGGTGTTTCCTGAGCAAAAAAAAGGGAATTTTAATAGCCTTCATTAGAGCTGTGATAGTTTCAGTAGGGACTAGAGTATTCTCTCTTCCAGGACTTGCTTTCAACAGAGAGGATGAGCATTTTCTGTGTGGCTCAGCCCCAGGTGTAGCAGCTCTACACTCATAAGGAAGTTTTACTGTTTTTCATGTATCTCACCTCAATTACAGCTGTCATGACAGGAAGAAAAAGATGTTTAATCTCATCTGACCTGTTGCAGAATCCAGGCCACAGAATTCACAAGTCGCTCTTGTCTCATGAGCGCTACTGTAAAAATAAAGCAGAAGAGTCTTCAGAAAAGATTGTGATTGAAAGGTTTTAAATTACAGAAAATCTCACCAGCCTTAGATAAGCTCTTTAAATACTTGATTATCTTCCCTGTGTAGTGTCTATACTTTGCTTGAGTGGGATGTTTCCAGCTTTCCCAGCTAACATATCTTAAGCCTTTCTTCTAAATATAATCAGTCTTGAAGTATTGAATGGTGAACTCGTATTGACCACGATCTTGACTTTCTTTGGTTAATTTATGTGTCTTAAGTGTCTTTGCAAGGTGCCTTGTTCTGTTGAAGAACTGCTGTCAGTTCTGGGGAAAATATATCAATCTGGACTCGCAGGTATATTTGTGAAATATTTTCTTCTGTTTCCACAATCTTTCCACATGTTTCCTTACCAGGTTTGTTCTCTTTCTTGCTGTGGAATGGGGAAACCTTTAAGCACATGGATTTTATTAATCCTTCTTTCCCCAATTCTAACACAGACCTCTTCAGCAGAGACAAGGAGAGGCACTATAAACATGTTAAGGAAAAGCACTTGTTCCATGTGCAATGCTTCATGTGACAGGAGATCATTGCCTGCATGGTGAACTTCTGCATCAAACAGTAACTAATGATACTTGAATCATTGAGAAACTGTCCTGGAGACCTCAAAAATAACTGATGGAGAGTTGATGGGAGTCTGGTTTTCAGTTCAGGTGTGGTTAAATGTAAGATTATTTTTAATCAGAGAGCCTTTTGGTGTCAGTCCCAGGAAGAAATCCCTGGAGGCCACCCCAGAAGGGATTTCTGTGCCACAGAAAAGCTGGGACATGCAGGATTTCATAGCTGGGACATGCAGGATTTCATAGCTGGGACATGCAGGATTTTTGTGTGTGCTCCTGCACCACGTTTCTAACCCTGCCTGCACACCATGAAGGCTGAACTTGTTCCTCAGCACCAAAAATGTGTTCCCTGGCATGTTAAATTTGGGGTATTTTGAGGGAACATGGGGGCTCCTGCTCCACCTACTGTCCCAAGCCTTAGGATCTGTACATGAGGGCCTGGGGAATCCTGTGCAGTTTTATCCACACTGAGCTGTCCAGCAAAAACGTGAGCAGAAGGATGAGTGAAGTGACATTGTGTGTGACCTTGTTGTTCTGAGAGCTGTGAACTCCAGCCCTGCCACCTTTGTTCTCAGCTCCACAGCAAGTGCTGGGCAGTTCAGGAATTCATCCAGGAGGTGAAATTCCCAGGTTTGTAGTGAGATTGTAGTAATTTTTTTTTTTTTTCTGAATTCCTTCTGCTTCTCTCCATATTTATGTCTTTTTATACTCTGATGGGAGTAAAGCACAGAAAGTATTTTGAGATCTGGCAACCAGACTGTCACCAGCAGTGAGCTGAGCTGGTAGTTTGGCCATTACACAGATCCTTTTGGAGTAAATGAGTCTCAGATTTTGTTTGTGCTGTCTCTCCCACCCTTTTCCTTTCCTTTTTTTTCAGGAATATTGAATGGTAGTTTCGATCCTCCCCAATTTCTCGCAGGCTCTGGAATGCTTTTTGTGAAATACCAGCACCTATCACCCATCATTGCAGCTCTCAGGGTGAACAGCACACTGTGCAGCATATTGGAATTTCTAGCATTTATTACTGCCTCAAAATGCATTTTCTGTAAAAAAAAGAAAGAAATGATCTTTTGGTGTAATACTGTGGAGTCTCTCCGAGGGAACAGCCTAAATCAAGAAGTATGTTTCAAGGCTGAGCTTTAAACTGGAAATAAACAGAGATACAGCCCAGGAGAGGGAAAGCTGGAAGGAGTGTTGTGGTCTGCAGGGTATTGTGAAACTCTCTGTATCATAAAAACCTGAAATAAAAAGAGAAGTATTGAGTGGTAAGGAAAGATTTGCCTGGTTTTCATGTGGCTTAACTGGTTATCAGGCACCTCTGGTGTGTCTGCCTGCTAGGTCTGGGACACTGGATTACTAGAGCTGGCAGTAATTGGCAGCTACTATTGTTGACTTTTTATGGGAGGTGTGGGGGATTTTTGAACCAAATCCTGAAGTTTGCTTCATCCCTGAGGTTTTTTTTTTATGTGGGCAGGGAGAGGGAGGGCTCCCAGCCAGAATGATCCCTTCTGGTTAATATATGTTGGGGTTTTGTTTGGTTTAGTTGTTTTTTGGTTGTTTTTTTTTTTTTTTACATCCAAAATGTACTGGTGCTTAACAAAAACTCTGCTTTTATAATTTAATTTTCATTTTTGTTGCTTACATCTCAATAGGTTGCCAGCCTTAGCTGTGAGTTTGGTTTTTTTTTTTCTGTCAAGTTTACCTTGATCATTTCAGAGAAGTGAAACTGCAACCTGACCTTGAATGTGAGGGCTTTTCCTGTGGCTCACAGTGCTTGAGACAGAGCCTCCCTGGTCGTTCCAGCTAGAAGATAATCAAAGGGAGTGAAACTGGGAGCGGGGAGGAGCTGAACAGATGTATTTACTTGGAAAATACAACTTAGTGCTCACTCTCCCAGCTGGCATATGAATAGACATATGTAAACCACGGAGTGTCTGTGACCTCTGAGCACATGCAAAACGCCCCAGAATATTTTTACACCATGTGCTCACAGGATTTGCTTAACTCTGTAAAGCCTGAGCAACCTCAGAGCCATCTTTACTCTGTGGCAGCTGAACCTGCTTTAGGGACCTGCATTTTACTCCTGGGATTTTTGGGGTGGGGGGATGTTGTAGAGGTTTAGCAGAGAGTTACATTTCTGCTTCAGAGGCAGGAATGAGTGGCACAGATGGATCGGATTGATCTGAGGCATCAGCAGGAAAAAGTGAAATTATATAAATGTATATCAGCAATGGACTTGCTTCTTAACTGAGTGTGGCTTCCACAACGATGCTGCCAGGAACTACAGGAAAATAAACTTCCTAACACAAAGCATGACCTGAATATCACGTGAGAGCAAGAAGAAACTGCCTCCTGAGGTTCATACTGTGCAGCTGGGGAGGTGTTCTAATGAAAGCTGTTTGAAGTGGCTGTGTCCAGTAAATTAGCAGCCTCCTGTATTTACTGCACTCCGTGGTATGTACTGTACTGCCTTCTTGAGAGGCTGTAAAAAAAGGGGGAGGGTTCTGTCTTGGGTAAAAGCATTGTAGGTGTTTGTGTCAGCTCTGAGATTTTTATAGGCAGCTGTTCCTTGCCTTTCTCATTAGCTGCTCTCCAGGGCAGCAGTTGGAGTGACAGCTATAACGTTATCCACTCACAGACACCTCTGCCCACATCACAATGTTTTGCTGCAGGTGAGGTGATAATTTTCCTTGCATCAATCAAACTTCTGCCAGTGAGATCAGACAAGTGGCCCTCTGGTTCCTGCAGCAAATATTTACCCTGTTTTCAATCTGAACGAGAGAAAGTACAGTAGGTAATTGCAGTAGAAGGGAATGCAGTAAATGACTAATAGTTGGCCAGTAAGACACTTGCATTGATAGGGTTACTCCACAGTAGTGGAGGTTTATTTGCAATTCCAGCAGTGTGAGTCCTTGCATGGGGCTCTGCACTATTGATACCTGTGATTTTAGATGTGTTTTTGTGGGAAGCAGAAGAGGAAAGGCAGTTTATTTCAGAATGTCATGTTCATATTGTATGTAAAATATGTATATTTTTAAATTTGTTTCTTCATTAGGCTACAGTCTTTGCTATGTGTGTGCTCTTACCATTTGTGTTTGTTGACCAAACCAATGTTCCAGGTGGTTGTGTCACCTACCAAGAGCAAACAGAAGTTCAGCTTGTTGTTGGATATGAGATAGTGTGTTTATATTCTTGGGGAGAAATGGCTCAACTTTTATGATCAAACTATGAAGTGCTTTGTGACAAAATGTGTTTAAGTAACACAAACCAAACCAAACCCCAGTGCTGTATCAGAACAAAGCACAAAAGCATGAGTGTGGCACAACTTTGATTACGTGCCCGTGTTCTTCTTGTCCCATTGACCCCTGCAGACACCACCAGGTTTTGCTTCTCCCAGCAGTTAGTTTTAGGAGAAAAAGCCAGACCTGGACTGTGTGTGTAGGGAGTGGCCACTGGCTCTGTGCTGGGGCCAGTTCTGTTCAATATTTTTATTGTGGACATGGATGAGGGGATTGAGTCTTTCATTAGTAAATTTGCAGAGGACACCAAGCTGGGAGCGTGTGTCAATGTGTTGGAAGGTAGGAGGGCTCTGCAGAGAGACCTGGAATGGTTGGATGGGTGGGCAGAGTCCAATAAAATGAAGTTTAATAAGTCCAAGTGTTCAGTTCTGCACTTTGGCCACAATAACCCCCTGCAGCGTTATAGGCTGGGGATGGTGTGGCTGGACAGTGGGCAGGCAGAAAGGGACCTGGGGCACTGCTGGACAGCAGGCTGGAC
>VWYO01016958.1:19432-47445 GCA_013400275.1 Rhadina sibilatrix | reverse complement strand
AAAAAAAAAAAGAAAAATAAAATAAAAGGAAGAAGTTGTAGTTTTGTTCAGTTCTTTATGCACTTCTGGCTTCTACCAGCTCTTCCTTGGTTGTATTTGGAAGTCTCTTGTGTGGTGAACACATTTAGCATCATTTAAGATGGGAAAATGGCTGGGTTTGTGATCAGGAAAGCCTAAGCTCTGACCATTTATCCCCAGCTGTGAAGCGACTGGGCAGAGGGCAGCACACAATCCTTTGGGAGGAGGGGGCAGAACAATTCCTGTGGCCCCAGGAATGAGTCCCTGTCCATTCTGAAAACCTTGTAGGGAAAAAGAGAATGGACTTATGTGTTTAATAGAGGTGAGATTAATCATTTAGCAGGGCTGAATCCATTTGACTGCAGATTGGACACACTGACATGGATTAATGAGAAGCTGTAAAGACCAGGTAAGGAGGAGCAGCAGAATATAGATCCTGCCAGCTGTGCCTTTTTAGGCTAAGGCACATCACAGAATTTACCTCTGGAAGCAAGTTTTTGTTACCATCCAGTCCTGGTGCTGGAAGAAGAAGGTTTTGTAAGTGTGTTCCATATTCAGTTTGCAAATCTGACCCGTTCCTTGGGTGGCTTGTCATTTGAACCACCAGAAGTGATCCATAATCACATTTTCCACTGCTATTCCCAGCAAATGAAACAACAGCAGTAAATCCCATAATACAGATAATCCTGGGACAAAGGTAAGGAGGAGATCTTTATCCCACTCTGAGCCCTGCTGCAGCTCTTGATGCATTTTGTGTCTCAGATCACACCTGTGCCATGTTGGAAGGGGTAGGACCGTGTTCAGCACTTGTGCTTGTACGTTGTTCATCAGGATTCTCCATCTTCTGCAGGGAGGAATTGTGAAGTTTGCCATGAAATTGGCCCCGTGTGGGGGAGCTGTGATATCTAAGTGCTGGTTTGAGTCATTGCATTTGCCTCCTGTGGTACTCTAGGCTGCAGTTAATTCTGCTGAATACGTTGTAGTGACATCCTCAGGGGTGTTTTCTAACAAGGAACACAAGAACCCCACAGCTGCAAACTGACTGCTCCTCATGTGCAGGTACTGAGCATTTTTGTTTGTTTACATGTAGGGATACAATGCCTTTAGATTTATTTCACACCTAATTGTGAGATGCATGTGCTGCTATCATCCACATAAATTACTTCTCATTGAAAAGCCTTGTCTGCAAACACAGCTGAGTTTAATATCCAGGCACTTCAACTGAGCCATGAAGAAATATGTCCCAGCTGAAGCAAAATAATTCATTGTCTCTTAATTCCAGTGAAAGTGAACACAGGACAGGCTGCTCAGAGACAAGCTGGTGCTGCTGCCCTACCTCAGCTCACCTGCACCAGTTTGTTGTCCTGGGAAGGGTGAGATGTGTCTTGATTTTCATCACTGGGTCTTCTGATGTCTGAACACTACAACTCCTTTAGAAAATGTAGATTCACAGGCTGAGAATCTAAATCTATGCTGTGACTTTTGAGGATAGGAATTGGGTGCAGTTCAGAGGCAGATTAATCCAGCTGAGTAATTAATCGTATCAGATGAAACTTCTAAAATCTCCACTTCCATGTGCCTGTATTCCTTTCGGGTGGTTACCTTGTGTCTCTCGAGGGATGCTGCTGCTGATTGAAGAGGCAATGCTGCTGGTGCTAAACATGGGAAGGAGATTGAACTTAATGAGTCAAAGAAATGAAGGGGTTTGTAACTCCCAATCCAACTAAAAAGCCGCTTAAGAGACACTTGAAAAGGGCCATGTGGATCAAGTTAGCCAATCGTGGATACCAACCTCTGGATTCTATTCTGACCACAAAATCCAGGCACAGCTTGGGGTACCTGTGGGATTGTGCCATGGGAGCAGAGTGTGCTGTTTTCTTCATGATCTGTTATGTTGCCTGCTGTGTTCACACAATCAAAGCTTAGCAAGAGCCTGTGTGGACTTTATGTTGATAAGATAAACTGCACCACAGCCTGGTTTTAATTCTTTAGTATGTTTTGCTTCCTTGTGTTGAATAATGCAAAGACTTTTTTTTTGTTTGGTGTAGGTTTTTTTGTTTGTTTGTTTGTTTGTTTGTTTGTTTGTTTTTTTAATGGGTTTTTTTCAGGTAGCCTGGGGACCTGCTGTTAGTTGTTGAGAGTTCCTTTTGGCAGGTGTTACAGGTAGATCTTTAAAAGTCAAAGATCTTTAAAAATCAAACCCTTGTTTATGCCTGCAGTGAAAACAAGCTTAGAGATACAAGTGTAAATTGCAGCAGCAGCTCTGATGAACACGTACACAAAACCTTTATGAAAATATTGGTTTTCTGATGAAGAGAATCTTCAATGCAAGCACAAAATTGACAGTCTGTTTGTGCAGCTGCCAGCAACTCCCCACACCTGCTTTGACCCCTCTGTGGCTTTATGAGCACAGCACTGCCCTAGCCCTGAGCTGTTTCAGGCTGCTGTTGTGTTCATTTCCTTGGACTTTTGAGCTCTGTGTGTCACCATGAGCTGAGTGTGCTCTGCAGAGCCCTGGAACCAGTTCCAGCAATTCTGTTGTCAGTGGTGAAAACTGAGCAAGCAGCTTAGCAGGGAACATTGAACTTTGACAAGTTGCTTCTTGAAATCCAGCAGTTCTGGACCACTCTTCTGTCCAGGACCTTGAACAAGGCAAAGCCTTCTTTCCTGCTGCCTGGGGTTATGATCCTGTTCAGTTCCCTGTTCCAGTTTCTCAGGACCATGAACTACTGGAGGGTATCCAGCTTCACCTAAAGCTCTTGCAGATGCATTGTGCTGGATTTCCCAGCAAAGGAAATGCTGCTCTCTGTAGCAGGGGATATCACCTGCTGACCTTCCTGCTGTCCCTGGTCCCCCTCTGGAATTTCACCTGTCATTTCAATGAATGAGATGGAAGAGGCAGCAGTATCCTCTGGTTTTTGTCTGTTCCTGCCTGCTGTGGTAATGCCTCATAAATACGGACCTTAAACTCATGGTTAAATTTAATAACTGTCTGTAAAAGTCATTTCAGTACTCAAACCCTTTGTTGTAGGCCAGAGCTCGCCCAGAGCCTCTCTTGTGTTTGTGTTTCCTTTACAAAACCTTGGGCAGTGTTCCAGCACAAGCACCCCTGCTTTGGGAGGTGTGATGAAATGTTAACAAAGTGGATTCCACAGATCCACAAGATTATCTGAGTGTAAGAGCTGGGATCCACAGGCAGTTAGGAGCTGTAAGTTAAAATTGCAGGGCTTGGTGTAATGGATTGACAGTAATGCAGCACTTGGAATTCATTTGGCATTTACATGCACAGTAAATTCCAAATGAGCTCCTAAGAACCCTATAAAAAGAAAAAAAAGGGTGTATGTGAAGCACTTGTTTCTCCCTGTAACATATATCCTCTTTGTTCTAGGTTATAACCTGGCTTTGTGTCATTGGGAAGATCTTTTAATTTATCCAAAGAGGTGATTTACATTCTTAGATAAAGTCCAGGCATTTCCAATAACATCAGGATAAGTGGACCACTGTTTTCTTTGCAGCTGAAGCTTGGAGATTCTGTGTGAATTCATCTCAGTTTTACTGCCCATGTTTCAGGGCAGCTTGCTTTTATGCAGTGAATATGGGTAGATCTCAAAGAAATATAGCCCCAGATTTTATTACCAATGAAGGGAATGCCTGCCAGTGGCGTGGCAGAGCGTGTTCTAACTGGCAGCTGGTGACAGATGTGGCTGTAATGGCTCTAAATCACTGTGTGGACTCACTGTGCTCCATATTTTACTCAACTTCCAATGAGAGTCGTGCAAATAAATTAAAGTGCAGCTGTCAAGATCAGCAGCAGAGTTGAAGGCGTACGTATAATATAAAGTGTTCAAAGAGCTGATGCTTTTTTTCCTGGAAAAATGTTGAAGTGTATTTTGCTTAATGAAAGCAGCAGATTTGTTTCCTCCTGTTTGTTTTTCTTGCCTCGCTTTTAATAATCAAGAGCACTTGTAATCAAGTTTCAGATCTCAGAGGGGTTTGTTACAGTTTTGGGCTGGTTCTGTGTCTGTTCCATTACTCCCAGTGCACCCTTTTCTGGTTATGCCATCACTTAAATTCTGCTGGAAATGAAATGCTGTAATGCTCTGCTTAGGCAGTAGAATACCTGTGCATGATCCAACCATAGCTGCTCAGAAGGTCCAGGTGGGTTTAGCTCAGTTCTTGCCTTTTATGAAATTACTGCACACTTCTTGAAATCAGGGGTTTTGGTGATCTTATCACAAGCCATCAGCAGACAACTCTATTAAAACCCCTGCTATTCCCTCTGTGCCCCAGAGAGGCCAGCTCTGGGTCTCACCAGGATGTGCCTGGCAGACTGACGAGCTCCACAGCAATTCCATTGGTCTCCAGGCACTTTTTATCCAGTTGGCACTGCCTGTTTTGTCAGTGAGCTGCTGGCTCTGCTCCTCCCGGGATTTGGGAGGGATTTGAGCCAGGCTTGGAGGCAAGGCTTCCCTCTCTCTCCTTGCAGCTCCTGTGTTGGCTGAGCAGTTCCTTTCTTGACTCTTCCATTGCCTCCTGTTTCCTGACACCCCAGGGTCTGATCAGATATTCACCTTGTGGTGGAAGGCACAGGCAGAGGTTTCTTTTCCATCACCCCCACATTTTGCTCCTGATCCTTGCAGAGTTTTTGGCAGCCATCAGTTGATGGAATTAGGACTCTTGGAATTGGTCTGTGCTCAGATCCACGCAGTTACTGTTGTTTAAACATCTTTAGAAAACATAAAATATTTCCACCTAGCATAGAGTGCTCTTCCCTCCAGCCTGGCTACAGCCACCTGTTCAATGAGCTGAATTCATCAAGTCATTTTTAATCATGTTCACTGGACTGTGGAGCTGTGCCAGGGTCCTAATAAGCAGCAAATGGGTTCAGAGCAGGCACAGAGCAGATTCTTTTAGAAAATAGTTCCCTGTGGTGCTGGTTCTTATCAGCTTGCCTGTGAAGGATAAGGAATCATCAACATTTCAGATTACTGAGGAACAAAAGAGCAGAAACTTGGCTTATTTGCATCACAGTGGTAACTGCATTTATTTTGGACTTGTACCAGCATAAACTAGAGAAGAATTGGGCACAGAGCCAAATAATCATTGTACTTCTTCAATAATTAAGTGAATCTACAAGGAGTTAAGTTGGTGAATGGCTAACAAGCTATTCATTAAAGCCAAGCACTGCACCATAACCTGGGTCTGCCTGTTCTTAGCTCCAGAGGTGTTCTACTGTTCTTAAGGACACCTTGGAAAGAGGAACTCTTAGAGTCCAGCATGAAGAATTTGGCTTGAAGCAAAAAGAATTGGTTTTAAGTAGCCTTACCAAGCAGTAGAACTCTTTGGTGCAAGTAATTTGGGCAAGATTTGACCTCCAGTATTGCTCCTCTGAAGGTGATGATTATGTCCAGTAATTCACTTCTAGAGATTTGTATTTGAGACCCATACAGGGAATGTAAATGTACAAGTTGGAGCAACAAATGGTTTTCTGTGGCATTGAACAAAGATTTCATCAGGTATTAACTGGAGCTTATTTGGACAATGGAGCTTTCTGCTTGTAAAGACAGGAAGTAGAAGGAAAATGGAAGAACTGAATACTTTACTGTGCTTATTTGGGTCAGGTCCTTTCAGACAGTTGCACAAGACTGTTTGAGGTGTTTGTGTTGCTGTTCTTCCCACAGGTGCTGTGATTCGATGAAAATCTGCAGTCCTGTTTGGTGTGGAGATGTGTATGGGTGGAATGCTTCCCCAGGCACCTGACAGGAATTACTGACAGGATGAAGGGTGAATTTTGACCTCATGCTTGGCAATTATGTGATAAAATCACTAACGGGCATTCCTGGTGATACAAGTTACAGCTGACACAGTGCTTAAAATTTTGCTTTGATCTGCATCAACAGGAATTCCACATGTACAAAGTAATGGGAAAACAAACCCTTATGTGTTCTAGCTCCATTTTATGTATGTAGCAAATGCACAATCAACTTCTGATATTTCTTTTCAATGGGAAAGGTGCAGCTCTAGAATTTGAAAATTTAAATTTCCAAGCTGTGGCACTTCCTTGCTGATCCTCCTTATCCATCAGTGCTTAAAATCACAGAGTAATATAATCAAACGTAATGATTCTCGAGAATGTTCTGAGTGAACATTCCTTGGTACAGTCCTTGTACCAAGTGATAAGCATCCCTTGCAAGGGAGAAAAAATAATTTTCTAAATCGTGATTTGAAACTCTAACGTGGGAAGAAAACTTCTTGCACCTTACTCCTGTGTTGGTCACTTTGCATTTTTGCTGCTGATTCCTCAGTTTTGCAGGATGACAACTTGTTCAGGCTGCTGCTAATTACGTGCTCACTGTTATGGTAATTGGCATCTCTCAATTTTGTTGTTATGACTACAGAGTCCTTGGTAACAGGCTGGTGATGCAGGGAGGCTGCAGCCTGTCCTGCTGGCTGACTGACACTCACTCCTCTCTGCTGCTTTCTGCTCTGCCTGGCCACGTGTGTGTGTGCTGTCACAAACTGCTGCAGAGGCTTTCCAGAGTGCTCAGCACCAGCATGTTGGAAACGTCCCAGAAATGCGAGTTCTGCAGGTCTGTGCATGTGTAAACACACACAGTGCACTTTGCTCACTCAGAAGTGACCTCAAATCCCACTCTGCAGCAGTGAAGTCCAGCATAAGCCTTGGTCTCTTGCTCAGGTAGTTCTGCTGTCCTCATTTCACCCAGAAGTGAGGGTGAGTTGCTGTTCCCTGATGAACCTTGACCTGTTTGGCAGCCACCCTTAGGGAAAACAGATCCTGGGAACTGGCAGGCTGTATATCAAATCTTGTACAGATGAAATCTTTCAGTGTGCATCATCCTGAAAGGGTGACCAGTCAGTATAATCTTTGTACTGCATGATCAATATTAAATGTAAAAGTTTTCCTTGTGTCCTGCTAGGTTTCCCATCCTCTTTTCCCCGGTGTTTTTAGCTTTTGCAGCACATGCAGAATGTCAGGAATTTAGTCAATGTATGCCTGTGGGGGACCAGACTATGTAAGGAACTCTCAGCTGATTGAATCAGTAAATCCAAATGAAATCTGGACCTTCTCAGGAAAGCCCAGGTTCAATTTGCATTGATTGGGAGAGTGATAATACACTGTGAGCAGAAAGCTCTGCCCAGGGAAGTGCTTCAGCACTGATTAGTCATATATTCAGATATTGCCTGGACATCTGCAGCCTCTGCTTTAGGAAGATTGGTGGCACAGTAAATATTTGTCTTACAGCTCCTTGGAAAAGCTTTGAACATATAATTTCTACTTTTAGGACGTACATTTTGTAATAGGACTTTTCTTTGGAGGATCCTGACTCTAGACCTTGGTGGATCTGCATAAAATTTGATATTATGGGAATGAAACACAGCTTCTCCTCTAGATGGACAGATTTTTCTTACATAGCCCCAAATGCAGGAGGATCCAGGCTGTGCAGGACCCAAAGTGAAATTAACACTGGTTTTGACATAAAGACCCATTAAAAATCATTTCAGTCCTGTAATTTAAACTGCATAAGCCATAATGCATCTTTCAAGCCCTGTCTGGTGGTAGGAGATCTTGTTTTTTATTAACTGTCCCAGGGGTGAGACAGCAGCAAATAAGAAAGAATAAAGAATTCATTTACTGACTGCAGATATTCTTGGATATACTGGGAGTCTTATAAAAAGAAGTAAAACTGTAACATCCAGAATCCTGGATCTCTGGTGGCCTCAAAGCCTTTAGGGTTAGTAGGATTGACTCTGAAGTATTTTTTGCATTCAGAAGCAGGATGTTTGTTCTTTCCATTGGGGAAATAGAGCAGCTGAAATACATCAGCTCAACTGCAAACATTCACTTTTGGGAGTACATCTCTGTGGAGCAGGCAGGATTTCTCTTGGGTGTGTTGCACACTGGAGATGCTGGTTCATCCCTTACAGGTGGAAGAGATCCCTTTCTGTTCAGGGAGTTGCCATAGAACTGCAGATTTTTTTCTTCCTGGCGTTTAACTACCTGGACAATGATTGTTTTTGCCACCACAAGCAAGGATTGTTGCCATGCAGACTTTGTAATAAATCTGTGGGTTGCTTATGCAGCTGTGTAAGCAGCATGGCTTTTGTGGCAGCAGAACAATTATTGGTAATGGACCTGTCTCTTTTGCACACTTTGTTGTCAATAAAAGTGGAAGGATGATTAACCTTCCCCTTGAATTTCTGGGATTGTAGGTGGTATTTCTGGGATGTTTTGGAACCTGCATGAGGAATATTTAACTACCCCTGATATCCAGTTATTCAAGTAGTTTCTTCAGGTTTCCTGGGGTGCCCATCTGTTCTTACCCCAGAGAAAGGTGTAAAATGAGAAAACTTTTAAATTTGAATGAAGCATAGCTGTGATAACAGCAAACCCAGCTCTTCCCTTGGGCTATTAATGTTCCCAGGTCTGTAATTTCAGTCAGTTAAGGCAGGAGCAATGACTGCCCAAAATGAGCACTTGGCAAGGTACCTTTGGAAATTAGTCATGTCTGCTCCATCCCAGCCTCACCCTGAGATCAGAGCTCAGTGTTCTTGCTCAGACTGGTACCAAGCAAACCTGCACTCAGGTGACCACCCACTCTGAGACTTGGTTGCCTGGATTGTTTGTTAGATGCTGTTGCAGGATATGGAGCTGAAAAAGCTGAAAAGTTCCTTGTGAGGGTGTCCCCCTGAGATCCCTGTTGGTACATTTATTATCTGCTATTCCAGCATCAGCTCTTTTTTTTGTATTAAATTTGACTTGCTTCCTCATGGTCAAATGTGACCTGTGTTTTTCACTTATCTGTCACAGGAAAATAAATGCTTAAGTGAGAACATTTTTCTTTATGGACTGAAAAACCCTAAATTTGTATGTCAGGCCTGGCACACGCTTCTTCGTCGGAGGTCATAAAGTCTGTAGGCTGGAACAAAAGTCTGCATTCAGTCTCTGGCCCTGCAGCCATCCATTAATCATCACTTCCAGTTATAAAACAATATATTCCTAGTTGCTTCACCAGGGTTTTGTGGGGATTAGCTGTGAGCAGAGCCTGGAAGTGCCCTGAGTGGACCCAGCTCTGTGTAGAGGTTGTGTCTGAGAGAGGAGGGATCAGTGTCAGTGCCTGGGGACCCGGCTGAGTCTGTGCCTCACTGCCATGCTACTCTCTCCTGTTTAACTCCAGCCTGGCTGTTTCCTCAGTTTCCTGGCTGCTCCCCATCAGCCCTGCACACCCCAGGGGGTGGACAGGGATATAAAGGACAATGTGATTTTTACTGCCCTGCTTTGCCTTAAATGAAGTGAAGCATCCTGCCTCAGGCTTTTCCTGCAAGCCTAGCAGGTTGCTATGGATTAGGCTCCTTAATCAATCCAGACAAACCATTCCATGCTGCTTCCTGGTGGTCAATACCTCCAGTCACTTGCCATTTCAGCAGCTTAGAGACTAATGATCCTTCATTCTGCAGACAGAGATGTGCCAGAAAGCAGAAGTTGCTAAATAGCCTCTCTAGACAGAGCTGTAAAATCCTTTTGCCTCTGTCCTTTCCCACCAC
This sequence comes from Rhadina sibilatrix, assembly GCA_013400275.1. Taxonomy (NCBI): domain Eukaryota; kingdom Metazoa; phylum Chordata; class Aves; order Passeriformes; family Phylloscopidae; genus Rhadina; species Rhadina sibilatrix. The sequence continues at coordinate 37,863 of VWYO01016958.1, read as the reverse complement.
CATCAGCTGGTAGCATAGCAACTGCTGAAGCTGCTTGAACTTGAGTTGACCTGAAATTACACGTTTCTCAGTTTACGTGTTTATTAACGCCTTTCTACTTTTTTTGGTGCTTGTTGAGATTACATTTTTCAGTCCCTGTGGGAGATTAGCAGCTTGTTCATGCAGAAAGCAGAAATAGACTTAATAACATGTGATGGATGAGCTCAGATGGACCCTGGAATTAGAAACATGAGGGAGAGCTGAAGGTGGCCCTGAGCAGTGACTGGTGGAGAGACCCTTGGTTCTGGTAGGATGTGGATTTTCCATACAATTGTACAGACTTGGAGGAGCCTTGAGGGAGAGCAGCATCTCACAGGCTGCTTTTTCAGGCTGTAAAGATGGAGAAGTGGCTGTTGAAGGAAGCAGAGTGAACTGGAAATCAGCAGAGATTGTAGCACCCCTGGGATTTCTCACCTGGGGGAGAGAGAACTCAGGCACAGGTTCACGAGTAACCTGCAGCTTGAATGGTTGTTGGTGCAGTTGCAGCAATTTCTAGTGGAGGAATCAGTGTTTCGAGCAGAGTTTCTGCAAAGCTCCTTTATTTTCATCTCTCTTGTTAAAGGAGAGATGATGCTTTGTTCTCATACTTCTGTAATTACTGGATTTAGATATGTTCTTATGTTAAAGTTGTGTTTCTTCATGGGTCATTTCCAGATTAATATAAAACCTTAGTCCACACATAGCTGATGTGCCTGTCATCAAGTCCAAGAAATGAGGGAAGCAGCAAAAATTAAAAGTTACTAATTGTTGTGTAAGGAAAATACAGCAGAGACAGGTCTGGAGAACAGGACTTGGTTCAGGCATGGTTCATGCTCCTCGTGGAGCAAAATGGAGCAGTCAGATGCTGCAGAGAGAAAATCATGGTCTTTTTATTTTTACTGGTGTTTTGGTCAAACGAAACCTGAACCATTTCTCTGTGTGTGACACAATCTCAACAGATGGGACTAAGACACTCCATTCTCAGAGCAGCCTTAGTAAGAGAATGAAATCCTTTCCCTGACAGGCACTTAGAGCATTGAATGATTACATCAAAGAGCATCACTGTCACCAGTGCATGCTCTGGCTGCATGTATATGGGAAAAAAAATATATATATATATATATATATACTTTACTGCATATAAAAGGAAAGTGAGTTGTGCTCCCCTTTCCCAGCAAAAGGCATCATCATTTATCTTCATCTGATGGGTTTAGACTGCAGCACCTGAGTTCTGCTGCTGCCAGTGAGGGCTTGCAGAGAGAATTCAAGGGGCTTAGAAGTGCTCAGTATTATTTCTTGGCTTTCCCCTTAATAGAATGATCCAGTACCTCTGTGTGTTTCACACTGAGGGCCATGTGCTGAGACAATAAAGAGGAAGGAGGTAAAATGTGTCTCACCTCCATTTTCATACCAGTCAAAAGATGGGGAGTTCAAGGAGCAGTTAATTTTATCTGTCTTAGAGATGTGCCTTAAGGTGGGCCCAGTCCCTCCACTGACAATTAAGGAAACCTGAGATAATTAGGGCAGGCTGGAATGTGGAGAAGCTACACAGTGAAAGTCAGGCTAATTGTAATCAGCTCATGGATGCCCAAAAGTCCTTGTGCTGGGCCTCTCATGGTCCATGGAAGATCCCTGTGGAGAGAGTGACATCCCAGAAGCAACAAGGAACGCACCACTGCTCTTCTCTGTGACGTGTTCTTGTAGCTATTTTGCAGTTGACAAACTCAGAGAATTGCATGTGCTTTGAAACAGAGAGTTAATTGTCCATGATTCCAGCCCTGGGGAGCTGGTCATTCCTGGGGATGCCCTCCAGAGCCTGCCTGGGCACTGTGGAGGGCAGCACTCCATCCCTGTGGGACAGGCTGCCTGCAGGCACTCACAAGCAGTCACAAGGCTTGGGAATGTTCTGCTGCAAAACTGGAGGTTCCTACACATCAGTGCTGAGAGTCTGGAGCCACCCTCTAAACTCTGTTACAGTACAAATGATGACTCAAAGAGAAGCATTCAGGTCTAATCTATGTGAGTTCTTGTAATAAGCTTTACAATTAGAGCACAGACTCTTCCATCTAATTCACTTAATTTACGCTGGGAAATGAGATACTGTTCAACTAATCCGATGCTATTTTCTTTAGTAGAGAATGAAAGCATCCTCTGAGGCTCTGGTGGGATTCAGGCTAAGCTTCTGAGGCACAAATAGTGTGAAATGCTAATGAATTAGCACGCTGCTGTAATTCCCACTTGGGGTCTGGTGCCCCTCTCCTTTAGCCTCTCCCACCACTGGAAGGGTTGGCAGGAGGCACTGGGTCTGTACCAGCCCTTTGTGCACTCAGGCTGACTCTGTAAGTGTTTGTTGGGTAAGATGACACTGATACAGATGAACCTTCTTCAAGCAGGATTTGTTCCAGCTGCCTTGCCTGGTGGCTGCAGTGCTTTCAGGAGAGTGTTAAGAGGTTTCCTCCTGCTTTGCAGTAGCTCCTGTAAACGTTGTTGTGTTCTCTTTAATCCTTAGTTTAGAACACATGTTCAAGTCACCAAGGGACATTTCCTCTTCTTGAGGGGAGAAAATAAAGAGAGAATGTTTTCTCTCTTTCCATCAGGCTGATGGATCAAGTTCTCCCTTCATATCTGTGTCCTACACCTGTGCTGTTGGGGGATGCTGAGGGAACAGTCTGTAGTTTTTGAGGGGATGATAGAAGACAAGCATCCTGCCAGGTATTGGGTCTCTTGCTCCACTGGCTTTCTTTGGTGTCACTGACTGCTGTCCCCTGGGTTCTGCTCCTCTCTTGTTTTCATTGCTGTCGTGCTGATTCTCTGACCACTTTGCTCAGTTCCTTCACGTTTTCTGGCTCATTTTTACTTTCTCCCTTGCTTTTTTGTACATGAAACGTGTGGCGAGTCCCCTGTAGACAGAAGCAGCAGCTCTTGAGGGTAAAGCAAAAGGAAATAAGCACGTTATTGTGGCAAATGAGTATTTTATATCACAGAGTATTGAAGTCACTTATTGCTGCGTTAGTAAATGCTGGGTTGGGAAGAAGCACCAGATGGAGAGCAGTGAGATGGAATTTGTCACATGATCCAGAGAACAGGGTTCCATCCCACAGTACAGGAATCTGGCTCACAGAGGAGAAGAGCTATGCAGGTGATGTTTGCCTGCTGGGAATGCTCTGTCCATGATGGGTGGCTTGGGTTGAAGAACAGAGAGTAAATGCTTTGCACCTCTGAAATTTATAAACCTATGAAACCACTGCCCCTTGGTCTACAGGCTGTAGAAAGCCTAAATCTTCTCTCACTTTTCTGGATTTTTGGCTTTAATTGAATATTCAGAATAGTTGATTTCAGAATTGCTTCTGGGCACTTTCCCTGGGGCTCAGGCAGACCATATCATTCCCTGGTGCAATTTACCTGTCCAGGTGAATTCATGAATCATTTATTGCTGCTGCTGGCACACTCTTATAACACCTGGCACGTGCCACTGCTGTCAGCCTGCTACAGGACTGAGAATGATCTGAATGTCTCTCTTAGACAAAAAACTCCTAGTGCAGTGTCAGCACAGCGAAATCTTCTCATGCTAAACATTGTAAAATCCAGGTGCCTTTTTTCTTTTGTGTAATAAATGGAACTGGAAGTTTCTAGACCATCACTAGAAAACTAAATTTACCTGCTGCATTTATGGCAGTGGTAGGAAGCGTGGAAATGAGCCATGCCAGTTTAAATATTGACAATCAGAACTCTGAAGCATCTTTGCTGTTGTATAAAACTAGAAAAGGTGCTGCTCAGACAGTCTGGATATTGTGTAGAAAATGATATAGATGCTTTTTATCTTATGTTTTCTGTTTAAAAGAGTTTTGAGAAGCTTAAAATTTGGTTTCCTTGCCTGATCAGTTTGACAAGCACAGTCCACAGCTGCTCGTTTAGGACTTGGTGAGAAAAGCTTTTATAATTCCCATCAGCAGGGGCATGATCAGGATCATGCTGGAAAACACAGATCCTGCTTGTCAGGGAAAGAAAGGTCTTTGTGCAGCAGGTCCCATCTTCACCTTTTCAACCCTCAAAGAATAAAAACCACTGCATCTCTTCAGATCTTAGTTACACAACGTGTGCTCTGTCCTATGCATGTGAGAAAACAAAACGTGGAATTGGTGCACTTGGTGATGCACTAGAATTTTGTGACATTGGGGGTCCTTTTTGTCTCAAACCAGCCACAGCCTGCCCCGTGCCAACGAGAGTTTATGGTCACAGTTTCTCAGATGGTTTTGTTATGAAAAAGGGAGAAATTAAAAAAAAAAACCAACAAACTCATATAAAATTCATAGTTTAAGAGGCGTATCCAGCTGTTTTAAGATTGCATTTTCTATAATGTCTTTCTTTATGGGTTATTTCACAGGAGAAAGTGGTAACAGTTGTTGAGGATTTCTCTCTAGTTTTTCAGTCTTCCCAGTGGCATCTTAAGGAATCATGGAGCCAATTATTCTTCCATCATGTAAAAATTGCCTTAGAATTGCCTTGCTTAGAAAGCCAAATAGAGAAATATTCCAGCAGTAGAGTAGAAACACTGAGGAATATTTGCCAAAGAGTAAAGTACATTTGTTATCCACAGTAGTTGGAAAGTAGAGTGTTAATGGTACTAAGGGTGTGAGAGTTTGAGGAAGTGTCTGGATGATGCTCTTTGTTATTGTAGAATCCCAGAATGGCCTGGGTTGGGAGGGATCTTAAAATGAATCTCATTCTATCTCCCTGCCATGGGCAGGGACACCTCCCACTATCCCAGGGTCATGTCCAGCCTGGCCTTGGGCACTGCCAGGGATCCAGGGGCAGCCACAGCTGCTCTGGGCACCCTGTGCCAGGGCCTGCCCACCCTCCCAGGGAGGAATTTCTAACACCCAGTCTATCCCTGTCCTCTGTCAGTTTAGAGCCATCACCCTTGTCCTGTCACTGTGGATGATGGAATTTTAGGTGGTCCTGCAAGGAGCAGGGATTTGGATTTGATCCTTGTGGGGCTTGAGGTCCTTTGTGATTCTGTTTGGTCTGTTCTGGTCCTTTTAATTTGGTTAATTTGGTTTTCTCACACTCTTTGCTTTGCTAGAATTCAGGTCACTGTCAAGCTCTAACAGTGTCCAGCCTTCTGAGCTGCAGGTGGGAGCTGTATTTTCAACAGGAGGAGAAAGGCACACCCCAATTCCCTTTGTGTCTGCACAACTGGACCTGGTTTTGGATTCAACAAAATGTACCCATGGTCAAAAACTCCTTCTTTTTCTGAGCCTAAACTACATATATCTTTTTATTATTATTATTTTTTTAAGTGAGCACCCATAAGCACATTTTTCCATGTCATTCCCAAGTCTGGGGTTCAGTTGGATATTCCAGCTGCAGCAATCCAGTTGCAGATGTGCTGGCTGCTGGGGAGCCTTTGGTTTCCTCCTCTCTGTCTGGAGGAGGTGGGAGAGTGGCTGGAAGGGAGCACCAGGCCAGGCAAAGCTTGTGATATAAAACAGTGTTGGGATGAAATGGGGCTTAAAATATGGGTGTTCACAATTACATGTGTACAAGGCCAATCTGTCGCCGTGTTTATTTAATCAAGGTCAAACAGAGATTTTTAATTAAAATAGTGAGCTCATAACATCGGGCTGCTCATCTGTAACCAGCAAGTGGGTTTTGTAACAGAGAGAGAGAGAAAAAAAAATGTTCTCATTTGTGTGCCAGTTTTGCTAAATAATGGGTAACTTGTTTAGATCACTTGCAGTAATTTGGCACAGAGTGATATTAAAAAAGTAAAAGCTTTTGCTCCAGTTGGTGCTAGTAGGAAATAATTCATTGTTTTCAGTGAGGTGGGACTGATTTTTTAAAAACTACTGGAACAGCTGCTTATCTTAGTTCCTTAAATTCAGAAAACAGGAGCAACAGTTTAAATTCCTACTTTCATTACATTTTACAGCACCTGCTTTTTCAGTGGTAGAGAAAGGGGAAAATAAATGAGGGAAAGAAGGGAAACCACCATCACTTTTTTTGTTATTGGGGATGATCTGGATTTGGACAACAGTAGGGAAGATGAGCATGCTGGGTGAGATGGTAATTTAAATCAGTTTGGCAATAGCAGTTACTAAACTTGCTAGATGAGATCTTCATGTCTGCTTAGTAGGATAAACTGCTCTATTAATTAAGCTCAGTCTCATAAATCTCTTCTAAGTTGCCATCAAATCCCAAAGTAACCTGGATCACGTTGCTATTGGAATCTGCAGCCCAGGAGAATGGAGTTTAATATTTCATTTCTCTTGTGTTCAGCTATGATGCGACTTGTAAGATGTAGTTTTTGCATTGGGAATAAAAATAACCAAGTCTAAATATTAATTGCCTTGCACCAAGAAACAAGTAATAAACTGCTTGTGATCTATAATAATTTGATTTTTAATGAAAATGTATCCACACATGTTTCTCGAAAACAATTTTCTTGGAGAAATAACTTTGTAAGTCAAAACATAATCAGCCTGGCATTTCATATCAGAAAAAAAGATTCTGGCAGGAGTTATGGAATGGTGCAGAAAATTAAAGCAGAAAACAGACATTCCACAGAAAACATATCTGGCATCACTGATTTTTGTTCATGTTGGATGCCAATTACAATTCAGATTGCTTTTTCTTCAGAGGTACAATGCACAACTCCTGCAGTCAGTCTCAAGGAGATGGGATGTTTTGTTGTACACAGTTAAAAGAAATGAAAGCAAGCTTAATATCAGTTGATCCTTTAGTGCAACAGCTTCTTTCTCTTCACTGAGCAGATCTTAACCCACGAGAATTGTCCTGAGGGAAAAATCCAATCTCCCTCCCATCGTGTGGTGCTCAAAGTCCTTTCTTCCACATTTCCCTGGATCCTGTCTTCGGGTTCTTTGAGGAATCACCTTTAGGAGAGAGGGGTTTGGAATGACTCCCACTGAACTCTAAATTTCTTACGTTGCAACATTTATGTGTTTGTTTTTCTGAGGCAGAGATCACAGAATGGTTTGGGTTGGAAGGGACCTTAAAGATCATTTAATTCCAATCCCCTGCCATGGGCAGGGACACCTTCCACTGTCCCAGGCTGCTCCAAGCCCTGTCCAGCCTGGCCTTGGGCACTGCCAGGGATCCAGGGGCAGCCACAGCTGCTCTGGGCACCCTCTGCCAGTGTTTTAAGCCCCTCTTGATAAAAATATTCTTTTTTTGTCACCTGATTTTCATGAGAGAATAGAGTTTGTATCCTCTGGGCTGAGGGCAAACCACATTAGAATGTGGCAGAGGGAAGGCTGGGCAGGATTCAGGAAACTGCTCATGATTTTGCAGAGTTCAGCTCAGGTTTTCAAAGCCACAAGGTGTATGCTGTTCATGTGGTTTCCAGTATGCAACTGTTATTTACACTGACAGAGAGGGGGAAAATAATAATAAAATCAGGCAGACAGCCAGAGCTCTGTAGATTTTTTTTTTCTTTTTCTTTTCTTTATTTTTGTAGCTTCCATCAAAGGTAGCTGCTGAGATGTCTTTTATCAGCTTGCTTTGCTTTTTCTCGCAGAGGTGGTATTCAGTAACTGGTTCCTGCCTCCTCATGCTGCTTCTCAAACATCCAGGCACTCTTCAGGTCTCATGCAGACTTTCTTGAGTACCTTTGCCCATGAAGTTGAGCAAACTTTGCAATCAAGCACCACAGGAGGTGTCGATTTGCTGTTGCCTTGGAGTTTTCTTAATTCTGAGCTCCAAGAGCCCCACTTAGAGCCAGTTCCAGCAGCATCCTGGCTGTTGGGCATGGGATGATCACTGGTGTTTAAATGTGCTAATGTTGTCTCAGCCAGTGCTTTAATTAGGAAATACATCCTGTTGTTTATCTCTAGTTTTGGGGAGTTAAGATCAGAAAATGAACGAGTGAGTTTGAGTTTTCCTCTTGCTGAACTTGAGTTTTCCTCCTGTTGCTAATTGTGCCATGTTAAGCATTAGAATTTGGCTGAACCACAGCACCACGATCAGGGGCTGGGATATTCTGCTGTGCCAGGTCACAGGGCAGAGGAAGGGCTGTGCTGGAACCCTTTTATTCATGGTTTGTGCTAAGGGCACCCAGTTGCCTTTATTTAGGATTTCTTTCCCCCTCCCTCGCCCTCCAAGGTTCTCTTGAGTGCTGTTGTTCATACGCTTAAAAGAGGGAGCAAGTATAAACCTCATCATGATCTAAAAGACACTTTTAAAGCAGAAAGCTGCTTTTCTCTGTATTTTCCCAGGTGTTTTCTCAATTGGTAACACTACCCCCAGTGCAAGGGGGCTGAAATTTAAGCACAAAAAACCCCAAGTCCAGTTCTTTAAAGTAACAGATTGAATTCCTGTAAAAAATTCAGTAAGTGAGAGGGGGAAAGTTGTGCCTTTGTTACAAGAGGTTTTGGGGCACGGATACATGATGGAAAATAAAGGACAGATACACGATGGATAGAGCCTTACTGCAGGGATACACGATGGAAATTTGGACACCATTCTCTGACTCCCTGTGGTTTGTTTGTGTCCCCAGAGCCTCCCACGCCCATCGCCCCTCCGGAGCTGCTGGCCGTGGGAGCCACGTACCTGTGGATCAAACCCAACGCCAACTCCATCATCGGGGACGGGCCCATCATCCTGAAGGAGGTGGAGTACAGGACCACCACGGGCAACTGGGCAGAGACTCACATCGTGGACTCTCCCAACTACAAGCTGTGGCACCTGGACCCCGACGTGGAGTACGAGATCCGGGTGCTGCTGACGCGCCCTGGGGAAGGGGGCACGGGGCCCCCCGGGCCTCCCCTCACCACCAGGACCAAGTGTGCAGGTGAGCTTCTGCTGCTTCCACCCCCTGGCCAGTGCCACACGTGCGTCCTCAGGGGTCTCAGCTGGTAGCGTGAGTTTGGATATTCACCCTGGACTGTTGTGTTTTATTCCACAGGCAGGTGTGTTTAGGAGCTGTTGGTTTGGTGCCGGGGTGTTGTTGTTGAGGGGGCCGAGGTGCCACAGAGTGACCTGGTAAAAGTTTTCAGGAGGCTCCTTTGTTACTCACAAAGCTCATACTTGTAGGAAAAATCAGAAGGCACTGTGTTCCTCAAGCCTGTGGCTTTTTCCTGAGGGAGCTGGGGTTGTTCAGCCTGGAGAAAAGGAGACTCAGGGGTGCCCTTATCACTCTCCACAACTCCCTGAGAGGTGGCTGTGGGCAGGTGGGGTTGGTCTCTTTCTCCAGGCAGCACTGACAGAAGGAGAGGACACAGCCTCAGGCTGCACCAAGGGAAATACAGGTTGGATGTCAGGAAAAAGTTTTTCACAGAAAGAGTGCTAAAGTACTGGGATGGCCTGCCCGGGGAGGTGGTGGAGTCACCATCCCTGGATGTGTTTAAACAAAGCCTGAATGTGGCACTGGGTGCCAGGATTTAGTTGAGGTGTTGGGGCTGGGTTGGACTTGGTGATCTTCTTGAAGGTCTCTTCCAGCCTGGTGATTCTGTGTGATTCTGTGCTAAACTCTTAACTGGTCAGCAGTACAGTGAAACTCAGTTCATTGGTTGGTAGGTGCTGTTGTGTATGTCTATTAAATTTTCCTCTCTCTAGATATGTTTACATTTTTTCTTTGTGGGTTCCTGTGGGAATACACAGGTGCATTTGTTTTTCACCCTCAGAATAGATTGTCGTGTTAAAGGAACTTCTCATTCCCAAAATAGCTTCATATGGGAATTAGCAAATTGCTTGTTAGCTTATGGGAACTTGCAAATTACTTGTTAGCTGCACTTAAATGACAGGGTGGCTTTTTGCCCCCTTCCACACCAGTGGTTTATCTGACAAACTTACCACAGCATGAGGCTGCTTTCTGTTGGAATAGGCAAACAACTTTTTTTTTTCTGACCAGTTCTCCAGTAGGAAAATTGTTCTTCAGACCAGGCTGTGATAAAATTTTCACCTCCAAGTGCAGAACAAAATTTATGTTGTTCTTGGGTGGTGGATCTGCAGTGGTTATTAACACATTGATGCTGATATCAGTTTGAGTGCGCTGTGGTGAAGGGGGAAACATTTAATTTTTAAAATACATTTTTGTGTTCCATTTGATGGAACTGATTCTCCTCTTCATTTCTGAAAAAGGACACTGTTCAGACACTGTGCAGCACTGTTCTTTTCTCTTTCATATTGGAATGGATCAATTCCATTCCAGGGGCAGAAGCAGTCTGTCTTTCTTTCTAAGCCGTATTGGACTTCCCATGAAAATCTGACACATGGTGTTGCTCATGTTTCAGATATATTGGCTATTCATCCTCTTGTCATACATTAATCATTAGCCATTAAAGGAAATCAAGCCCTGTGCCTGGCAGTGGGATAAGCAAAGCACTTTTCTGCCTCACAGTTGATTTTTTTTTTCCACCACACAACTTCATTTTCTTGCCTTTTTGTAATTTTTGCAAGGTCCTTACCATGGTGTGAACAAAGAACAGAGACTAAAAGGCTGCTCTCCTTTTGCTGCAAAGCCATCCTTCCCTCCCCACAAATTAGTGGTTTACAACACATGGATTTAAGTAGTGAAAACCTTGTCAGAACATTCTGTTTCCTGTTACCTTTTCTGATGAAGCAGCAGATCTGAAGTGGGAAGAAGGCATCCAGAACACCCCAGATCATCCTAGGATAGGATTAAACAGTGCAATGTTAGTGTTCCTCATCTACTTCATGGCAGGACCATTTCCAGCAAGGGAACTTGCAAATACCAAGAGAGGAAGCCTGACAGGCTGACTGCGTTTTGGGTGGCACATCCTTTATTAGGAAGGCTGTAAATCAGTGAGCATTTAGTGCCCCTTTGAGAAGATTTGGTTAAAAATCATATAAAAATAAATAGATCTGAGCACGAGGCCCTGACTCGTGTCTGCTTGGTTCAGCACCTGTCCTCTGGTAGAGCACAGATGTTAAAAGCTTTGCAGCAGCTGCGTGGAAAGCATGAAATGACAATGGATGATGTCCTGGCCTGTTTGGGGAGTTGGCACATGTTCTGCTGCTCACCTTCTAGCTTTCTTCTCCTTCCCTAGTGTGGTCAAGCTCTCTGACATCACCAGAAATGACTGCAGGCCTGGCCTGGCACTGTGCATTTGCACAGATGGAAATGTGACTTTCTCAGATTTGGTCTGGAGCTGATGTGTTGTCACTTTGCAGTCACCCTTTCTGCAGCTGCCAAACCTGCACACCTCTCAGCCTCACCTGTAAAAAGTGCTGGGTTTGGCTTAACTCAGGAGTTAAGATTAAAAAAAAAACAAAAAACATTGACTTTGTGCTTAATATTGTCTTGTCCTGTGTCCCAGATTGCTGAGTTTCCTGCCCAGCTCAGGTATTGACTGACACCGAGAAGGATGACATGGATAATTTGTTCAAATTGGCAAAGCTGAGGCACTTTCTGGTTTCCATGCTATTTTACTAATGAAAATCCAACTGGAGAAGGTCATTCTGTTAATGTTAGCTGTCATACAGGCCTTGTTGAGATTGATGGTGATGACATTTATGTTTTGTTTAGGGCACTGGGTAGAAGAAATTGTAATCATCTTGATCTAAGCGTGGACCAGGAGGAAGGGAGAGACTTAATAGCTAAAGATGTACAATTTCACCAAATGCCAACTGAAATGATAGACAAGAAAATGCAACTCATTATTCCAATTTTCATACGCCGTGGAACTCCTTCAAAACACTGTTTTGAGGGTAATTACACAAAACCTTCACGGCGAAGATTTTCAGAAATGTGCTGAACTGAGAAAACACTTCTGCTGCCTTGATTTTCCTAAGAGTTACCTAATGAATGACATCAGGGAAAATTGAGGGGTTTTAAAATAGCTCAGGTATGAGTGATGCTGCTTTTTTTACCTGATTTTTTTGGGCTGTTTTATTGTTTGTCTTTACTTTTTTCTGAACAAAAGGAAAGTACCAAACTCCCACGCATTTGTGAGCAATCAGCAGGTGATAGGAGGAGCTCAGTTTTACTGCACTGTTTGGTGTTGTGCTGTGTTTATTAAGCCCACAAATAAAGCTAACAAAATTGATTGCACGAGTAAGAGCAGAGAATATCACCTGTACTGGAGAAGCATCTACTTATTTAAATTGCTGGAAATCAGTGTAACAATAAACAGAAGGTGGCTGCAACCTTCTAAGAGAAGGGAGTCAATATCCTTTGTGCTGAATACTCTTCCCATTCTTTTCACATAGAGACTGTGTGTCTTTTGTTCTGGGGAGGCTGAGTAACTGCTGGCCTTCAATTTAAGCATAAGTTGCAATGAGATTCTTCTTTGGAGATGAAAATGAGAAGAATTCGGGCAGGACCATGGTTCTCTTCCACTTCAAATCAAGCAGCAGAAGTTCATTTGCAGAGTTGCCCTTGTCTGCCCTGTGTTTCTTGACTGTCAGATTTGCATCAGAGCAAAAGCATGGCCAGGATGGTCCAGCATGAGCCCAGACATCATGACAGCTCTTATCAAAATCATTCATTAGTTTCAGATTTGATCACACAGAATAGAAGGTGTTTATGTGGACTTGAAAGGTTTTTTTGTTTGGTTGGTTGGGTTTTTTTTTTGTTTTGTTTTGTTTTGTTTTTGGGTTTTTTTTTTTAAATTAGATAAAAACCATAAAGTAATTATGGAAGGTCATGCTCTAAATGAGCATAAAGAAGTTGTATTAAACTGGATAATACCTAAGTTTCTCTTAGCAGTACGAGCCCAGGCATGTTACCCCACTGCTGGTGCTTTTGTTGTTCTACAGGACAGCATTACAAGACTAAATTAATATTTGATCTATAGAAATAATACTGAAAATTAAATCCCAGCTTACCTCCTTCAAGGAAAAGCCAAGTGCCAGAAAATATGGCAAACCCTGCAGAAATGATTTGTTTGTTTGTTTGTTTGTTGGTTGCAGATTTTGTGTTTTGGATTGGAGTTTGTTTTTTTCACAGACTGTGATAGGTCTTGACTTGGGACAGGAAAAGATGAAATTACCTTGAGGCATAACCCAGTAAAGTGTCAGTCAGAGGGAAGAGTTGCCCAGCAGGGAATGGGGAAAAGAGAGAGATTGTTTAAGGTTAAGACCAGACATGGGGTTGAAGGTTGGTTAAAGGAAAGATAGATATAAAACATCAGTGTTTATCCCCAAAATAATAGGTTGAGGAGATAACAGGATTAGAATAAAGTGTTTGAACACAGTTCCCAGTAGTGCCTAGTATTCAACACTGCTTCTCTGAGTGTGGGGCCTTTTTAGCCATCCTCTATAGATAAACAGAGCTTTTAAAATCCTTGTTCCATGGCCTTTGTTCACAAGAGTGTGCTTTGGGAAGCTTGAGGCTTATTTTCTTCTCTGCATTTATTGACTTTTCCTCTGCTTTTTTTTCCCCTTTCTTCAGTTTCCACAGAAAGGCAGAAGAGGGGAAAAGTTGTTTTTAACTCTGGTGGATGGAAAAAAGGGAAAAGTTTGCATTTGAGGTTACCATCATGCAGGGCATCTCATCTGAAAACTGTTTGCTTCTAGTGGGGCAAACTCACATGAAAAGCAAGGCCAAAGAGTAATATTTAAATGAATATTAATGAAGGGACAGACTAAATACTTTATGATCAATAATTACTCCTGATTAAAATACTGACTGGAAAAGCTGCCTTGAACGTTTGCTTGCCTTTAGCTTCATTAGAACATTGTCTGATCTTCATTAGCTGTTGAGATTAAAGAAAGGGAGCCCCAGGGGGACCTCCTCTCTAAAACTCCCTGAAAAGAGATTGTGGCCAGGTGGGTATCAGGCTGTGCTCCCAAGGAACAAGTGGCAGAAGGAGAGGAAACAGCCTCAAGTTGTATTAGGGGATATTTCAATTGGATATCAGGAAAAATTCCTTACTGAAAGGGTTGTCAGGCATTGGAACAGGCTGCTCAGGGCAGCCTTCCATCCCTGGGAGTGTTGCAAAGGTGCGTGGATGTGAAGGTGGTTTAGTGGTGGACATGGTGGTGTTGGCTTAATGCTTGGGCTCTGGTCTTAGAGGGCTTTCCCAGCCTCAGTGACTCCATAAAGCTCTGCCTTTTTGGATGATGGCAACAGGTGACTTGAGGTTCAATGGCTGCATTCTGATCTTAGAGGGCTTTTGCAGCCTTGATGACTTTGTCATTCTCGGCCTTTTGGCAGAGCATTGGATGTTGTTGTTGGAATTGTTGTTGGATGACGACAGCAGGTTGTAAAATGGGGAGAGTTTTATAAGCTTGTGACTGGGAAGAAGGAAACGGTTCAGTCTGACAGGAGAATTGTTTGGTAAGGAAAGGGAGGGAAGAGAGAATCCTGAGCAACCCCATCGTGTCCCCCCCCCAGAAACCACCTGGCAAGGATTCCCCATGGAACAGGCTTGTGATCATAGGAGGTTTGTCCTCATATGAAAAATCCCCATGGCTCCCACACAGCCTCTCCCTTCAGATAAGCTGCCTTCATCAGCACAAGGTGATTTAGCTCCTGCAAAAAAGGAGCAGTTGTCAAGATCAATACTCAATTTTTGGTGTAAGCCTGGGGAAATAAAAGTTAGTCTTGAATGATGGGGCTGGATTCGATACTCCTTTTAAAAATACAGTGGCTGATACAAATGCAAATGATCTGAGCATCCCCAGTTTGATATGCTGCTGCCGAGGCATTGGAAAATTTTTTCTTCTTGTGGTTGTTAACAGGTGACTTTGTTGCCATGAAATCTAGTGAAGTTTACCAGTAGTAAGCAGCTTTTGCCATTTTTTGTTCGTTTAAGAGAAAACAAGTTGATAGAAATATTTCTGGTGTTTGCTCTATTACAGGTGTTAGAAAAAGGAGGTATTTGCACACTGTTATGAAATGTATGAGCTGGACAGCCACAAGCATGTGCACTGAGTATGAGTTCAAAAACAGTTCTTTCTGATTTAATCTTAAGGTGATATCTACCATTAAATAGGAAACTTCCACATGTTAATGTTGAAAAATATGATTCAAGGTTGCTACACTGCTGCCTTCATTTTTTTTCTCAAGCTTATAATAAAAAAATTAAAATTCAGATCTGTGAATCAAAGCACTGCACAAAAGGCATATCAAGTGATCTGAGTGAGTGTTCTGTACAACTGATTTTTTTGGTCTTATTGAAATCACTGATTCACAGACTAATTTAAAGTGGAGCTACTCTAAGCCTTGTGCTGAGAGGCACATTCATTTCCCCTGTTAATATTAAATTTTAGCTCTTGGCTCCAGTCTCCTGCAACTTTATAAGGAGAGGCTGGGGGAAATAGAGGCTTTTTTAGCAAGTGAAGGGAAACTTTATCATTGAATCCTAGAATATCCCTGAGCTGGAAGAGACCCATGGGGATGATCCAGCCCAGCTCCTGTCCCTGCACAGAACCCCCAAAATCCCACCCTGGGCATCCCTGGAGTGCTGTCCAAAGGCTCCTGGAGCTCTGGCAGCCTCAGCTCTGAGTTTGGATCTGTGGATCCCCCAAAGCCTGTGAGGCTGGTACCCATTCCAGGGGCAATCCCTACCTTGATGAGTGAAGCTCTGATTTCATTCCACCTCAGCCTTTGGCATGTCAGTCAGAGGGATCAGAGTTACAGAAATACAATATTCCTTCATTTTGATCCTTGAGCCCCAGTTTGTGCTTGGAAACAGCCTGGTAGCTGAAAGATAGAGGCTTCATCCTAACAGATTAAGTTCCTTTGCATGCAAGATGATGATTTTTCCCTGCAAAATTGATTAAATAGATAAATATATCTTAATTTCTGCTTTATTCTTTCCCCCTTCCTCACTTATTTTTCTCAGAGTAGAAAGACAGCGTCTACCCTTTAATTAACAAGTGAAAAATGTGGGGAAAAAAAAAAGGAAAAGGTGATGTAATTCTTGATGGCAAATGTTTTTCTGGTTTCTCTTCAAGTTACAGCTGGTTTCACACACAGAGTGTCCCAAGCAAAAAGTGTCTTTTTGAGGAACAGGATCACGTTATGGCTGTGTTGGCTGTAGCGGTGTGGTTGCCCTGGAAAGACACCTTTCAAAGAACAGAGGAGAGATTGGATCTGTGGATTATTTACTGGAAAAGAATTGAAAGAAGGAGCAGCTCTGTCATCTGAGATACAGCAGCAGTGACAGCCTGTATGGGACAGAAGGAATCTGGGAGGAGGTTAAATGGGGAAAGGGGAGCAGAGTGCTTCGGTGCATTTGGAGTGACTGAGGGAATCCAGGACTCCTGAAAAGCCAGATTGTTGGAGCTGACAGGACCCTTGGTTTGGTGTGAGGCTGTGATCCATCCAGAGTTCAGGCACTAAATTCCCTGTGTGGGAAAGCAGCAGCCTGCAGAGGCCAGGCTGGGATTTACTGCTGGAGCACATCAGTGTGCCATAAATCTGATATTTGTTTCCAGCACTGACCAATCCCCAAACCTTCCTGCGTCTCCCAAAGCATGCCCCCTATTGCCTTTAACCATGGGACATATGGTGAGGAATTTTCTTTATCCTGATCCTTGCAGAAGATCAGCTTTTTGTCCTGAGGCCTGGGGATTGATTGCCCTTATCTTAGTCTGCATAAATACAGTTCTGAATATAAATCCAGCCACAATAGTGCTTTGGTCTGGATTTTTTTTTTTTTTTCCCAGAGGGATTTTGCTCATGATGGATTTAAATTCCAGGGATTTACTTTTTTATCTGCAAAGGCGGTTTGTTATCCAGAAATGTTTTGTTTTTATTTTTATTTATTAGGAGGAAGTCTTTTTGTTTGTTTCCACGTCACACTGTTTCAGCCTGGTGCTGCTGGTGCTGTTTAATTTAATATTTTTTCCAGAATGTGATTTGAATTTAGCATTATTTTTGGAGTGGGCAGGCTGGTCAGGAAGATGACAGCTTCCAGAAAGGCATAAGGCTCTTATGCCAAGAACTGTTCTCGCTAGTGGTGGGATTTCACAACTTCCCCCAAAAGAAGTGAACCTTCCCAGCTCTTGCTTTCACACCAGCTGTTTTTAGGACACTGTTCTTTTTGATGTTTCTTGTCTCCTGAGTTCTGTCCAGGCTTCCTCCCAAACAGCTATTCTTAATCTGAAGAGGCAAAAATGGAAAAGGAGAGAGGAGAAAACAAAACAGAAAAGCCTAAAACAAAAGCAACAGAACCCCATCCTCAGAAAAATCCTTGAGCACGGCTTGGCTTTGTGGTGCTGTAGATGTGAGGCAGCTGAACATCTGCTGAGTGCACACTGCTCTTCTGAGGGAAAAGTGGGTTTGAATCAAATTTGGAGGGAATACAAACCAGCTGGATTTCTGCTGCAGTTTTTCAAGGATGTATTTCTACACCTTGAGTGTGCTTTCTCTGAGGTGCTTGAGAGTGTCCAGGGAAGGAAATGGAGCTGGGGAAGGGGCTGGAGCCCCAGGAGAGGCTGAGGGAGCTGGGAAAGGGGCTCAGCCTGGAGAAAAGGAGGCTCAGGGGGGCCCTTGTGGCTCTGCACAGCTCCTGCCAGGAGGGGACAGCCAGGTGTGGGTTGGGCTCTGCTCCCAGGGAACAGGGACAGGAGGGGAGGGAATGGCCCCAGGCTGGGCCAGGGCAGGCTCAGGGTGGCCATCAGGAGGAATTCCTTCATAGAAAGGAGGATGGTTAAACATTGCAAGTGTCTGACCAAGCAGTGCTGGAGGCCCCATGCCTGGAGGTGCCCCAGGACCAGCTGGCCGTGGCACTCGGTGCTCTGGGCTGGGTGTCAGGGTGGGTTTTTGGTCACAGGTTGGACTCGATGATCTCGGAGCTCTTTTCCAACCTCAGTAATCCTGTGATTCTGTGTGAATGTGCAGGGCACACACGAGGGCCCTGTATGAGGTCACTGACAGGACAGGCCCGTGCCAATGATTCCAGACACTCAGGACTGGAGTCTGGACACAAGTGGTGCCCAGAGAAACCAAACCAAAATTGCCTCAGCTGCTGTGTTACCCAGCCAGCCCGGGTTAATCAGGGAGCTGGGTTCTTTGTGCACAACACAATGGTGGTTGAGTTTTCTCGTGTGCTTTCAGGTAATTGTGTGATTCCTCTTTTCAGCTCGCTTTCACAAAATTGTACAGGGAGGGAAGCAACATAAGCAGATATCTGATGTGTTAATAACTTCTTCCCTGCTTGCTTGTGCAGCTTCATTTCAGCATTCTCAATTTAAGAGTTTCACCAGTGCGGGCCTAAAACTGTGGCTCCTGAGCTGGGTGCAAACCTGGCACTGCTTTGCCCAAGTCAGCATTTTCCACCCACTGAAAATCTGCCCCACCATTTGCAGAAACAGGCCAAGCATCTTTCAATTGTCACTCAAGCCCCCTGCGAAAAGCAATTTCGTTTAAATTGCACGGTGTCTTTTCAGTCTTCAGTTAAGAGGCATCTTTCATAAAAATAAAAATAAAAATTAAAAAAAAAAAAAAAAAAAAAAAAAAAAAAAAAAAAAAAAAAAACACA
>VWYO01016951.1:0-13409 GCA_013400275.1 Rhadina sibilatrix | reverse complement strand
ATTTCCAAATCTTGTTCTTTTTCAGATTGTCCCTTGAATATTAATCTACATTTACCACAGTATTTTAAATTTTGATATTTGATAGTTGGGTAAATGATGGCTCAGCTCCAGCAAGGAGGTCCAGATGAAAAAGAGAAGACTACTGCATTGAAAGGTATGAGTATTTTTTGCCTTTTTTTTGCATATATTGACATTTCAGAAATTATTGTTAAGGAAATAAAATAATACGATATAGTTATGAGTTAGAGCTTGGGAATTACAGTAGTAGAAGAGACTTGTAGTGTACCTGTGCTAATGCTTATTGTCTAATGGACTGTCCATTTATGAACACATCTTACAAGTGTTTTCATAAGATGGTATAAAACATCAGGTGATGGTAAGGAGTAACAGAATAAACTATTCATTG
Organism: Rhadina sibilatrix; assembly: GCA_013400275.1. Classification (NCBI taxonomy): domain Eukaryota; kingdom Metazoa; phylum Chordata; class Aves; order Passeriformes; family Phylloscopidae; genus Rhadina; species Rhadina sibilatrix. The sequence goes on along the minus strand of VWYO01016951.1, from coordinate 13,003 downwards.
CTTTTTAAAATTTTCATAATTGTCCTTTTAGAAAGTTGACTGGTGCTTTTGTGTTCTTAGTTTTCAGAAGTTTTGCTTTTGTTTCATAGACATACAACCATATTACAGCCTTTAAAAATCTCTTGGACTAGGATGCTAAAAGGGAAGAGGCTTTCAGGACATTGATTTCCATATTGGTTTTATAAAGTTCCTCTTGTATGTTTTAAAAAATAAATGGATATAAATGGATTAGGGGGAAAAAATAAATACCTAAATGGCATGTTTTCCATAATGGTTTTCAGCTTTGTAAGTACATGAAGTTGGTTAGACCTACAAGTAAGCTACTCAAACGTTAATTTTAGGTGCTTGCACAGTTGTATGCTAAATTATCTTTCAAAGAAGAAAAAATAACATAGCTTGCCACGCCAGTGTACATCCTGGATTTCTATCAAAGCATTATTTGAAAGTGGTATTCTGTTAAATGTCATGATAGATGGTGTTTCTTCAGTTGCAACTGAGTTTTTGTGAAGTATTTGGTGAAAGCTGATGTAGTGCTTTTATCAAATTTTGTGCCAATTTTGTCCAATTAGTATCTTTTGAGGAAGTTATAGTTCAGGTTTGGAAGTAAAAGTACCATTTTATACATGGCATTAATTTGAATATCATTAAGGATTAGTGTCATTGATATGATTGAGTGATTTCCATTTAGCTATGGAAGATCTCCTGCAGATCACTGTTTTCGCCTCTGTTAAACTATCTCAAATTGAGTTGGAAAGTCCAAGACCTTAGGTGAGAATGGTAGATCAGATTTGGAAAGAATCATGAAGTTGTAAGATACTTAAGATTTCATTTTGAAAAGCTGCACAAGAAGAAAGTGGCTGTGTCAGTGGTTACAGCTCAGAATAGCTGCAGTCTTCCTTAGTGACTGATGAAAGCTGTAAATCATGACAAACTGTACATACTGTGAATAAGTGTAATGTATTTGATGTACTATGGTCCTTGATACTCAGGAGATTGATATTTTGTTGTATAGTGACACTTTTGTGTAACTACATCTCCAAATAGATCGCAGTAAGAAGGTATGGAAACTTGAGTGAAATTAAATTTTAGGAATGTAGTGTGACTGGAGTCTCTTCACCAAGGAAAGAAAGATGTGCTAAAGACTGTTTTTTCCTTAATTTTGTCAAAGTACAGAGGAAGAAAGGACACGCTTTTTACATGCAGTTGTGGGAGACTTCTTTGACAAAATTCTTTCCTTTTCCTATATCATTTCTTTGAGAACCAAAGGAGCTTCTGCAGAACTTTAAAAGGACAGTGCACAAAAACAAACACATGATTTCTTGCATGAATTGAATTTCATGGGACTTGCTATTAAACAGATGTGGTGTAAAAAGCTTTTCTCAGCTGAGAAAGCCAGATTTAGAATTCATCCAGTCAGTGTCTGGTGTTATATAGACATTTAGATACCATAGAGATACTCAGTGATACTTGTTGGAAAGATGTTGAATTTCAGCAGCCATACTAGATGGCTTTTGTTCCTCCAGCTTTGCCCAGTGGAATCACTGGGAAGGAAGAGTTGGCAGCAGTCGTGAATGCTGGAATAAATGTAAAGTGAACTTGAAGGGTTGTAGAAGAGCGGGTCAAGGGACTCTCAAGAATGTTGAAGATAATTTTCAGTACATTTCAAACCGTAGAAATTTCAAACTGTTGAATGTGTCAATCCTAAGCTTAGGTAATGTGGGTAGCCTACTAGTACAAGACCAAGCAAAAATAGTGATACAAAAATATAAAAAGAATTAAGTAATACAAAGGTGGAAACATAGTTAATGACAAATGAAACTTAAAGAAAATGAGTCTTTTCAAACTGTTTTCTTTCCTTTGAGCTACAGCACTGGATAATAATCAAGGTAAAAATTAATATACTTCGAACACCTAATGTATTTCCTTGGTAACATGTGGAATCTTGATTTATGAAATAATAATAGTTCAAAGTCAGTTTAGCACTCCTGAACAGAAGGCTTGTGTAGTCTTCAATTTCATCTAACAAAAAGTAGGAAAATATATTTTGCTAAAATCCTGCTGAATTGTTTCTTGATTTTTTTTTAATTAATAGTCAGAAAATATATTAGAAGCATAGCACTGCAATAAGGAGAGGAGATATCATTGTACACTATTACCTGTGTATGCAGTAATTGTTTGGTAGTTACATGTAGATGTAAAGATGTCCCCATAAATTTGCCTCTGGTTAAATATAAATTCTTAAATCTAGGGTAAAGAAAGTAGATTATGCTAATTTTGGTGTACTTGCATTTGTGACTGCAGGCTGTACCAGGCATACAGTCCTGATCTGAAAAGGATGTGTATACTATGGCTTGCTACAAAATGGATGGGAGTTTTCTCTACCTTGAGAGCTGTTAAAGCAGGTGATTGAGAGAAGGATTCAGGTCTAGCAGTCTGGGTATCAAAGGAGGGGCTGAGGACTGGTGTGGTCACACAGCTAGTAAATGCCAATTAGATGATGTGCATCAGATAATCTGAGCTCCTCAAGAAGGCAATCAAGACACTATCAATGGTTTGAAACTGAAGCTAGAAAACTTAGGTTAAAGCTGTAATGCATACCCCAGAGACTTATTTTCTAGCACTGAGGTAATGAATCATTAAAACAAATTGCTATGTCTTTGATGACTTACCTGTCTCTGAACATTTTTAGATTAACATTGAGATACATAGGTGGGTAAATAATAAATAAATGAGTACATATATGGGCAGTGAAGTCCAGCTTTTGAGCCTTGAACAGGATTTCCTATAACAGTGTCCTGTGTTTAGTAATATTGGGATCTTCTTCTGCCTATAAGATCTACAAATCTCAGCAAACACATTTTGTCAGTGTTAGAAGGGAAAGAAAAGACACAGCATGCATTATGTAATTTTTTCTTTTCCTTTTTTAGATTTATTGTCTAGAATAGACTTGGATGAACTAATGAAAAAAGATGAGCCACCACTTGAATTTCCTGATACTTTGGAAGGATTTGAGTACATTTTTAATGAAAGTAAGTCATACGTGCTTTGTAAAGACTATACTTAGAATAATGTTGAGAGGTTATCAGAAGTTGAATTATACCTTATAAGTCCCTATAAAATTTCATACTTTCCTGTTAGGAATAAAATTTTAAACTTCAGTGCTGATGGACTTGTAAATCTAAGACCCGTTTTTTATTTAATACAATTATCACAAGAATCCCTTGTTTCGTATGATGTGGAGTTGTACTTGCCCTACTTTATGACTTCCTGTTTTCTGTTACAGAGGTGTTGATACAAAAGTTCTGAAAGCAATTTCTGTAGCATTTAAAAATCATTGTTAAAGATCGGTCACTCATTTAAGGATTGTTTTATTTTCTGATTCATTTTTGTGGCTACAGAAGAAGATGTTTTCCAGATAATAGTTTGTCCCAACTTTTCCATTAATACCAATAGGAAAACACCTATATATGTTGATAAAAGAATAAGGAATGTGATGGACTGTCTCTTCTGGTGTGGGACATAATTTTGCATTGCAGCCAAGTGTGTGATGACTTGCAAGCAAGTACTTCCAGCTAGCTCAGTCTCTGTGTTAAATGACTTAGTATTTATAATTTCCAGTGAATGTATTTTAAAATCCAGGCGAGAAATGAGCCTCTGAACTAAAGTAATACCAGACTTCAGGAAGTGACTCTTTCAAGATTGTTTAAAAGCTGTAGAACAAATGTGAATGTTTACAATTTTACTTCTTTGCAGTGCCTGTTCTGTGAACAAGAACTTTAATTTCTAAATCTGCCTATTTTACATCTTCCACTTTTAAAGAAAAAAAAAGAGCTTTTCTTTAAATGATAGTCATTTATGCAACACTTAGCTTTTTAATACCCTGATGGCTTTCACAGGAAGGTACTTAGAGACTAAAAGTGTCATGAAAGTGATGCTCTTTCTTTGATGGAAGGAGTTCAGCTCTGTCACTTTTCAGCTCCTTATTTTTAGATCTGCACAGTGTCTACTGTCTTCCTTACTGACTTCAGAGTTAATGGTTCATATGTGGCTGATAAAAAGGGCTGAAATTTGAATTTTGGGGAATGAATTATGTTCCTGAATATTCCATTACTAACCTCACAGTCTGAATGATTTCCATAGAATGGAGGAAAACTTATTACTTATGCTAAGGGTCAGCAAAGCAAAAAAGTCACCATTTTGCTTTTGTACATTTAATTCAAATGTTCAGTCATGTACTTTTATGTGTTTATCCTAATCATGCTTCTTTTTATGGTGGAAAAGTACAGAAGTTTTTTGTCAGATTATTTAAATCTGAGTAAGGCAGAGGTTCCAGAAAGTCAAAGCAAACACATAGCAGATACTTGTTACTTGTTGCAAGAGCCAGTTAATGTACTGTTGAACGGCATATTTGAAGAGTGTACATCTGAGAAGGAGCAGCTGAAAGTAAAGTTATGATGAAAAATGTGAGAAGGAGGATGTTTAAACTCAGCACAGGGATAGGAAACTGTGGAGAAACACTTCCTTAGGATCTAGTAATGAGGTAAGGCAGGTCTGGAAAAAAGTTAAATCAGCAGATAAGCATAACTATTATTGACATCAGATCTTAAATATTTTATTTAAAGTATCAGAAGTCAAAGTGTTAAACTTCTGTAAATACATGAACCAAGCAATTTCATTCTATTCAAGAGGAGACGTTATGGAGAAACATTTGCTTCATCATGCAGGCATTTCAGCACTCAAAATTTACTTGAACGTATCCCTGTTTTTAATATTTCACTGATATACTGCAGTTTCGTAATGCTCTGAGATCGTAACTTGTGTTTTGTGTGATAGGCTGAAACACTGTTGGTAAAATACTTGTTTTTATAGTTGGCTTCCTACTGGTTGCCCTTTTATTATTATCATTGTTTTTATGCAGTCCATGTCTTCACCAGTGGTTGGGTATGCTGTTAACTTTGGCTATGAACAAGGCCAGCTACAGGAAGTTGCAATGGAATGTAAGAGTAGCATGTGGTTTTGCTCTTCACAAGCATTATGCATTATTCTACTGTTGTAATCTCAGCGTACCCTAAATCTAGGTGGTCTTACTTGGTTTCACTATGCCTTGGAGTCAAGATAGTTTCTCTAACTGTGGACATGTTTTTTTTAGATTAGCCTAGAAAGTTAGGCTTGAAGATAAATCTCTCCCTTTCTTACAGCTTCCAACCCTTTTTGCATTTGCATTTCTTTACAATGCAGTTAGTTTTGAAGTAGACAATTTGTAGCTACAATTCAATCACCTGCAGATCATATATTGACTGCTAATGTTTTAATTTCACTGTTAATTCATAACTGTTGAGACATAAATATGTCTTGTGAAGCAGTTTGGCATTTGATATCTGCATGCAATTTCATTGTCATAATTTCTGTTTAGCTTAATCTAGCATATACCATAAAATGGGAATGCAATTTTTAATGCTACAGTAGTTTTACGATAAAAAGCCCATAACTGAAAATGCGGAGGAATTTGTTAAGAGCTTGATTTTTAGATGTTGACCTCTTTTAAAATTTTCAGCAATTGAGTGTATCTTACTTTTAATGAAGAAGTATATTGACTGTAATGATTCTGTTTCTTTTACAGAAGGACAATTAAGACACATTAAAACTGGGGAGCCATTTGTTTTTAATTATCGTGAAGATTTGCATAGGTGGAACCAAAAGCGCTATGAAGCTCTTGGAGAGGTACATAATTTGTCTGTATGCATGCGTGTATATATATATATATATGTATGTATATGTATGTATATATGTGTGTGTGTTTATGCACTATGGCTTTTGTTTTGTTTCCCTGTAGAAGAGATACATTTACATAAATAAAGTTTTAGTGAGGCTTCAGTCATTTAACAGAAGATATTTCAGGATATACTGCGTATTAATGCTCTAATAGTATTTTCTATCATTTGCTGTATAGCTTAGGGTGTGATTTAGATTACTGTTTGATTTAGGTATATCTTCATAATAGAATATCATCTACTTACGTAAGTCAGAATACAGTGCAGTATCTTCTTTAACCTTAGTCACCTCATAGATTACAAAGCTGTGACATTTTACATTTTGGGTGAAGATAAATGGATTGGTTGATTTTCTTATGTTACCAGGAGATACCAGAAGCCAGTAAATAAAATAGAAATCAAAAGATGAATTGATTAAATATCTGTTGGTGTATTACATATTTGGATGCTACTGGTACTTCTTAGGCAGTTCAGCCCCCCATAGCTACCTGCTCATTCCTCACTGTGGGATAGGGAGAGAATCAGAAGAGTAAAACTGAAAAATTCACAGCTGAGTTACAGTTTAATAGGTAAAGTAAAAACTGTGCACACAAGCTGTGAACACAATAAGAAATCAATTCACTTCTTTACATCAGCAGGCAGATGTATAGCCATCTGCAGGAAAGCAGGGCTTGTTTGTGCATAATGGTGCCTTAGGAAGACAAGTGCCTTATCCATACAGTCCTGGAATGGGTTTGGGTTGAAAGGGACTTTAAATGTCATCTAGTTCCAACCCCCTGCCATAGGCAGGGACATTCTCTACTACATGAGGTTACTTGGAGCCCTGACCTTGAAGGCTGACAGGGATGTGGCATCCCTAGCTTCTCTGTGCAAAGTCTTCCAGTGCCCCACCATCCTCACAGTCAAGAATTTCTTCCTAACATGTAATCTAAACCTACTCACTTTTGCTAGATTTGAAGCTATTGGCCTTTGCTCTGTCACTCCATGTTCTTGTCAATAGTCCCTCTCCAGCTCTCTTGTAGCCAGCCCCTTTACTGGAGGGTGCTTTAATGTCTCCCTGGAGGCTTCTCTTCTCTGGGTTCAGCAACTTAAACTGACTCAGCCTGTGTTCATAGGAGAGGTGCTCCAACCCTCTGGGGGTGCTTGCTTGCTCAGCCACTGTTTCATTTCATTCTGGGCTCTCTGCTGAATGTGCTGGAGTTGCCCAGCTGTTCATCCTGCCAGAGCTTTGTTACCAGGGATTGATGAAGCTTGCTCTTTGCCTTCTCCTCCTCCTTCCTGCAAGAACTGTGGCTGGGAGTAGACAGTGGGTGGGGCTACTGCAGGTGTTTCTCACATCTTTTCACTTTGTATACTTTTCCAAAAAAAGGGATAGTGTTATGTGTAGACATGGAATGTTGCTGTGTCTACGTAGTCCCGAGTTACTTGATACACATTTCTTCTGAGAGGAATTACTATTGCATGACCTGTGTGTATGGACGATTGTGTGTGTCTACATTTTTCAAATATTCCCATTTTCCAAATACTTGAGTTGGACAAGCAGAACTCTAAAGATCAGTATGGGGTTCTTGTGCCACCACACTTTCCTATGCATATTTGGAAATACACAGCAAATTTCACATTCTGTGCATCTGAAGAGTATGTGAAAATTGCTTCAGCCCACAGTAGTATGAACAACTTCTTGTGATTTTTGGTATACTTGTTCTGGGAGCTGGGATCTTATATCTGTGATCCGTGTTGTGCATTTTACCTTAGTTAAAGTAATTTTCTGTGTTCAGGTTTGAATGATCTTTGCAAATACGCTTGATTTATATTGGTGGGTAAAAGGCAAGGAAGGCTTAAGGTCAGATATCTGACAGAGAGGTTTTAAGTTGTCTGCTTTATGTTTTTAGAGAAAAAAATTCACCTGTGTTTCAGTCTATTTCTTCTAGGTGCTTGGTACCTAGTTGTTCCAACAAGCCACAAATTTATAGATGTTCCATTCCCTGGTTTTGATGTAGTTAATTTGGGAGCACAGGAAATGCTGATCCTTGGCATTTATTCACATAACTAAAATCTTGTTTTGTGCCATAAATTAGTGAGTCACTGACGCAAACAATAATAAATAAATAATACTGGAGTGGTATATCACCCTCTGATTAACTGTTTTGTAGTCTAAGGTGAAGATTTGTTTAGCAAACAGTGATAGCTTAAGGAGCAGTCGCTCTAATGAATTGTAAAGTGGTGAAGTAAAATCTGGCCTTAGGCCTTTGCTTTGAAACCTCATGCTTTGATTGTAAGAGTTCTTTAATGTGCACTTAGGTTTCAGTTATGTAGCTGGTCATCCAGTGAGATGATTAAGTAGCTATATGTGTATCACTGAACAGAATTTTTTTAATGTATTCAGTGTTTTTATTGTTAGCTTGGTTATTGCATGCTGGTTTTCTAATTTTTAAAGGATATATACATCCTGCACAAGACAACTTTCTTTACTGTGCATATGTATACACACGTGTATATATATATATATATATGTATATATGTATGTTGTAGGCTCTTTTTAATGTGTTTTACTGATTTTAAGAAGTGAGTGTACTCCCTGGCCTTTTGGTACCAGCATAATTCTCTCTTTCCTGGAGAATTAATAAATTTCAGTTTGGTTATCCATGGGGTTTTTTTTTGCTGATAAAAGTGATCAATACACAATCTGTGATGTTCTTCCATTTTTCTGATTTTGTGGAAATTGATTCTTCAAAAGTCAAAATGGTTTGCTTACATCTCCTCTCCTTACATCTCTTTATTCTTCATTCACTGATCAGTTATTTCAGGCACACAACTTCTTCTGCAGCCTCTTGATATGTGTTGTTAATAGATAATTTAGTGAACTGTTCATAATTTTGTGATTCTGGTTCAGTCATTGCTATTGTGGCATTGAATTTTGTAGAGAGCCTCTCCATTTGCTTTTTAAAAATTAAAATGGCAACAGAAGTGCATAGAACATAGTGTTGCAGCTGCTTCAAAGTGACGATTAATCCATGTGGCAAGTTTGAAGTAGGATTGAGGAAAATTTTGTGACAACAGTTTAGTTGTTGCAGACATACCATTCCAGTTCAAGCTCTCATTTTAATTTTTTTTCTAGCTTTGAGTTACAAAGATTTGGATTCAAGATTAAACTCCAGATTAGACTCATGTGATAAGTGTCTCCTTGCATTTTAAGTAGATGTGTGTGCTTATTAATTGTACTGCACTTGCAGCTGATGACTACTGAAATTGTCAATAGTCAGCTTCAGCTCCTGCCTAATCGTTACATTGAAATTAACTGGAATTACAAAGAAAGTAGTACTAATATCCATTGCTGGGGCTTTACCTTTGATTTTGCCAGTCACATAGGTTGTGTCAATAATGAGATTTTGCATGAAAAAGTGTATGTTGACTTTCCCCTTCCATATTCATATAGTATCCAGAGTATCCCTAGCATCAGAAGGCCGATACTGTTTGTCACTTTGCATGTATCTTACAGCCTAAAGGCAGTTATAATTTGTTGATTACTTAGAGGCCATTGAACACCGGCATTAATATTTTTGGGAGTGCCATCATTGACGAAGAGACTTTTGCCTGTACTGACAGTTTGCTTCTCTACCAATGTCTTGCAAAATTCAAAGAGGATTTGTAAATATGTAGATTATAATGTGGACCATGACATAAATGTCTCTGCTGTGATCCTATTCAAGTTAATGCCATGTCTTGTAATTGCAGCCTGACCTGCAGAAGTCTGTAGGTGGGTAGCAAAAGAATTGAGATTTTTTTTTTGCAGTCACCGTAGTATAATATTTTGTATTTATGGAACAGATATGTAGAGCAAAGAATAGAACACTTAAATCAGAAATTCCTGGTTTCATGTATGTAAAGATACAGTTAATTTTATGTCATCAGAGAAGTCTTATTCCACTAAATAAACAATTTTGAAGTATGTTCACAGTGTTAGGTCCAGCTCAACACAAAGTAGATTGTCATCAAGGTTAATATTAAGTCTGAGTGGGGTAAGTATGTAGAATTATGACCTTGACAACACATAATTAAGATGGCTAAGTAGTAAAATTGGATTTTCTTTTTCCAGATCTCCTTTAAGTTAAAGAACAGCTTGGTCTCAACATGTTTTAACAAATAAGCGTTCACCTGCTACTAATTTCCTCCTTGGTTGCAAAGATCATTATTTGTTTTGATGACTGAGAGGCTATTTACATAGCACAAATGAAAGCATAGAGCAGCAGAAGAGGACATGTAAGTTAATGAAGAAGGAAGCATTAAGTAGTCTGCATTTGAAAGGGTAGCTTCTTGCATGAATAACCCAAAATCTGATGATAGGCTGCACGTGCACCTGACAGTACTTAAGGTCCAATCTTGCAGCCAAAGCTCATGTAAATAAACTCAATAGGTCTGATCTTGTGAATAAGGGCTGCAGGATCAAGTTTCAAATAAAATGTGCAGATGATTAGTAGAAATCCTTACACTCTTAGTTTCAGTTTCTTTGCAGTTTATCATTGAACATTCCAGATTTTCTATGGCTAGCAGCGCTTTAATATAATATAAAGTACATGCTGCACACCATGGATCAAGCAAATTTGTTTGTGCACCTTGACTTCTTATAACGTATTTGCTGTTGGTTATTTAGTGATTGGAAAAATTCTTCTTACTGAGTCAACGAAATAAATTTTTAGTGATGTAATGTACCGTTGAATTCATGAACATTTGCCTTTATGGAATGCTTGCTTGACTTGGGCTATTAAAGAGGCTTTTCTGTTCAGAGATGAGGTGCCAAATAACAAGTAACAGGTGTTACAGGTGGAGCATGTGTGAATTGAATTTTTTCAGTGTCTTGTATTACAGTCAAATAAGGGTGAACTTCCATGGAGGTAGCAAAAGGGCTCACTAAGATTCTTTCTATGTCCTGTTTCAGAGGGACAGTGGAAGCATTTAATTCAAATATCTTCTCCATCCTTATTTTTGAAAGTGTTTTGTGTGAGCTCCTTTGATAGTGCTGTTTCTCTGCAAGTTATGCTCTGGTTTGGTGGTTTAGGAGTGGTACTCTCCAGTTCAGTGCTCCCACTGAGGCACTCCAAACTGTGTTGCTTCCTTCCTTCCCCTTCCCTCTCTTCCTTCCCCTGTGATAGGACAGAGAGAAGAATTGGGGCAAAAAAAGTAAAGATCATGGATTGAGATAAGAACAATTTGCTGGAAACAGCAGTGAGATAAGGAAACTAACAGAAACAGCGAAAATATTAATAGCAAGAGTGCACAGGAGCAAGAGAGTGATATCCATGCAAAAGGCTCACCGTGGAGGTCTGACCCATGGAGCCAGGCTTCCTCACTCCAGAAGTGAGTCTTTCCTTCTTTGTGGAAAATAACAGGGAGCTACAGAATAACCTTTAGGTCCTAGCAGTGCTCCCATTCTGGCTGCTGTGGAAATGAATCTTGTCCTGGCTGGAATCAGGACACCCATCTACTAATGAACATTGCAGAAGGCTTTTTGCTTTAGCAAAATTTTACAGTGGAGTCAGTGTCACAAAAAATAATTAGAATTACACCTCTTCTTGAGGTACACATTTCTTCATGCATCTACATTACCCATGAAATGCACTCAGGTCCTTAAACAAAAACAATCCCACTGATGGGTTTGTTGGAGACGAGACTAATTCAAACTGTTGTCCCTAACAGATTCCTCATATACACAAGGGTAACTCTGTTCCTTCTGTGGTAGTGGGGGTTTTAATTGTGCAGGGCCAGCTAGACTGGAGCCTGTAGTGTTAACTAACCAGATAGTTCTTCAAATAAATGTAGGTCTTAGTGTTTGAAGTTCCCACCAGCCGTTGCTTTCAGCGTGTTTTAACAGTCCTTTGTTTCATTCAACTTTGCCAGAGGCTGATGCATGACAAGGAATATGATACCCACTTAATACCATGTTCTCTGGCCCTGGTGTCTGTGAGGCTATTTTTGAAATCAGTCCCATTGTACTGAAGCCTTTTCCTGGTTTTTTAAGACCAGACATGGTTAAGGGAGAAGGGGTTTTACTTCGTATTTTAATAAGGATCCTTATGGTGCACCACTTTGCCAAGGTGGGATGCGCCGCAATGCACCCACACAATAGATTGCCTATACAATTTATAGATCTTACAAATTAACATATCTAACAAAGATGCCCCAATGAGAGGTCTGGATGAATGGCGTGATATTTCCCCACTTGAAGAATTCCCCCTGGACGGGCCAAATCTCTGGTTTATGGGATATGTTCTAGGCAAGACCTTAGTTTCTCAAGATAGCATAGGGTTTTCCAGCCTCCTACTGTGAGGCCTCTAGGATGTTTGGTCTCCTGGCCTAACGAAGTACTAGGGCTATGCTAAGTTATCAGACCTAAGGAATTACAAGTATGCATGCTAAGAATACTGAGGATACATAAAAGTCATATAAAAGGTATATAAAAGGCAAAAAATCATCTTGGCATCAGTACAACTCCATTTTTTCTGGGGTGCTGTGTTGTCACAGGATTTGACTTGCTTTCCAAGGCCCAAGATGGTGTTCCAGGCAGTGGTGTGAGGCACAGGGTACCCTCTCCAGCCATCCAGTGGTTCTTTACACCACTGTCAGCACTCAGGACCTGCCTTGGTGGGTTTGCAGGAGTTCGATGTAATTAACCTGCCAAACCTCCTGGTATTTGTATTTCAACCATCATCCACCACACTGCAGGAGCTGTACCTGCTTGGCCTGCTTGATCATAGTGCGTGTTTCAGTTATGGGTCACCTAGGAAATAGTGTCCATCATTAAATCCACCCCACAGTTAAGCCACGAGCCCATCTGTATTGTGAAATCTCTTTCCTGAGGCATCATGGACCCACTGACCAGCAATAATTCACCCTTATGCTGCCAGTCCAGGTCCACCTGATGCAGTTTAATCTTGGCAGCCCAATCCACCTGTCCATTCTTGAAATTCTCTTCAACAGTCCAACTCCTGGGTACGTGTGCATCTACTCAAAGTACTTTTACAGCCAGCTTCTTTACCTGGGTGATGTCTTGCCACAAATCATCAGTGCAGATGGGTTTACCTCTGTCCTACTAGCTGTTTCTTTTCAATTGGTCCAGCCACCCCCACAGTGCATTTACTGTCATCTACAAGTCAGTGTAGAGGTAGAACACTAGTTAGTTGTCTCATTCAGTGATAACTAAAGACAGCTGGGTGGCTTTCAGCTCTGCAACCTGA
>VWYO01016950.1:14386-35517 GCA_013400275.1 Rhadina sibilatrix | reverse complement strand
AAAAAAAAAAAAAGAGCAAAAGAAACAGTTGCTTAGCTTTTTGTGAAAATACAGCAAGTAAACATGAAGAGTTGACTGTGCCTGTCCTGCTGAGAGTAGTTTTCAGCATCACCTCACAATCATCTGCTTCTCATATTTGTGCCTCCCGTGTCTGTAGCTTTGTTTTTCAGGCCTGGTTCAAGCCCAGTTGGCAAGTAAGCCCCACACAGCCACTCACTCACTCCCCCACCATTGGGAGAGAACTAAAAAGGTGAAAGTGAGAAAAATTGTGAGTTGAGGTAAAAACTGTTTAATAAGGAAAGCAAAAGCCATGCATACAAGAAAAGGAAAACAAGGAGTTGTTTTTTACCACTTCCCGGGGGCAGGCAGGTGTTCAGCTGCCTCCAGGACAGCAGGGACCCATCATGCATAACAATGACTTGTGAAGACAAACACCATCACTCTGAATGTCCCCCTCTTCATCTTTCTTCTCCCAGCTTTGTATGCTGAGTTTGATGCCTTACAGTATCCCCGTGGGTAGCTGGGGTCAGCAATCCCAGCTGTGTCCACCCCTGATTCCTGCACCTCCAGCCTTCTGCCTGGCAGGGATGTTACAGAAGCAGAAATGGCCTCTGCAAGCCCTGCTCAGCAAGAACAGAAACATCTCTCTGTTACCAACACTGTTTCCAGCCCAAATCCAAAACACCACCCCGTACCAGCTACTGGGAAGAAAATCAACTGTGTTCCTGCCAAAACCAGCACACTCAAGTAGGTTAAATCCTTCTGCTGTCCAGAGCTTTGTTAATGTACTCTGGATGAGCCAATGCATCAAATAAAGTTTTGTGTCAGCTGGACCTTTGCAAAGGAAAACCTAGAAGTATTCCCTCGGGTGCTGAGGAGGTAGCCAGTGCAAATCTGGCTGGTTGACTTTGCTGCAAACCCAACTGGTCCTTTGCTCTAATTGCTTCCTGGGTTTTGAATGTCATTGTCTGGATTTCCACTTCCTGGTATAAAAGGGTGCCCTCAGCTGCTGGCCAGACCTGTTCACCTGGGGACCCTAAAAAAAGGAGATGAGGGTGTCATAGCAAGTCCTTTCTAGGTCTTGCCTTTCCTTGAGCTTCTTATACCTCTCTGCCTGCAGTGTGGCTTTATCTTCACTTATCTTTCCTTCCTTACGCCAACAGTGAGGAATTCCTGTGTGGATGAGTTGTTCTTAGAAGCATTTTCAGCTCTTGGGTCATCCTTCTAGTGCTTTGGGGACTTTGGGAAAGGAGCAGACCAAGAATTTAATTGGTGCCTTGTGGTGGGAGAATCCATTCCCCTCTTCTTGTGGCAGACCTGCTAAATGCTCGACCAGCTGATGGCAGCTTAAAGCACTTCAGTGTAGTCAGCTACACATAAAAAAAATTGCTGGTACAGCAGGTAAACAGGTTAGTGCAGGGTAGGAAAAACACAGGTGTAGGTAGTGCCTTGCAAACCCTGAGTGGAGCTGGGGAATGGTGATGCACCAGATAAAATACTGCTGGTTTTCCCCAGTGTTGAAAAGGTAAGACTTTAATTACCAAGTGAATCCTCATCAACAGATGGATGGCTCCTCACTGAGCTCTGGAGTTTTTAATGAATGTCAGAAAGGGCACAACAGCCTCATCAAAGCTGGGGACATCCTTGTGAACACTTCACCTGGGATAATAGACCTGGAGGAAGAGAGGATCCATTTGTGCACTGTGCTGGATCAATATTCACATTGATCATTAAACAAAAAGGGGGGAATGCAGCATCTCCTCATCTCTCCATGTGACTCCATGTTCTGTGACACAGAGCACCAGCACTCAAATGAAATCAGATCTTGCTGCTCTTCAGGCTAATAATGCCTTATATTTTTTTTTATAAGGGCTTTGCTGTGATGCCAGGTACAATAATTATTGACAACTGCAACAGAACAAGGACAAAATGAATATTAAGTGAAAGGCTTTAACAGAAATCATTACATTAGAAAAAAAAATCCCTATGATTAGTAAGTATTTTTGTTTCTTCTTGAGGGTTCATCCCAGAGCAGCCACTCTGCCCTCAGTGGAAAGCACCAGAGCAGCTGCTGTGAAGAAAATTAACTCCATCTCAGATAAAATCACTGCACCTTTTTTACATAAAGGGCTTTTTCATAAAAGACCCCATAATTTACCTTAAAAAGTCTGTTTAAGGGTCTGAAGTGTTAGGACTAACTTTTTTTTTTCCCCAGCTTAATTCATTCTTCCATACTGGTATCCACAATTTTTATGTTTCTCTTTTCCGTGATTGTAGTTAGCCAGTTTGGGTTTTGGTGTCATCAGCATTTGCTTCTTTGCTTTCTAATTCATTTTTTTTTTTCCATTAATGAAAGATTTAGGCTGCAGGTGCTGTTTTTCAGTGTACCTCTATCTTGAGTGCATTTGTGGTACAGTAATTGGAGGGTGGATGTGTTTCATGTGAAGGGTGCCTGAAAGCTGGGTTTATACCTGTGTGTATTGTTGTGACTTGTGTAGCAAAAGCCTGGAAGAGATTCTCAGGTTTTATTTTTTTTTACATAAGCATGAGGAGCTTAATGCCAAATCTTGCTGCTTTCACTCCAGGTTTGCAGGAACACAGACACATGGGCTGAAATGTGAGCATTAATCTCTAAAGTATTTTCATTACCAAAAAGGCACAGCTGGCTTGTTCAAGCACCCTTCCCTAAAAATGTAAATACACCCTAGGACACTAAGCCCCAAATACACTTGGAGTTGACTTTAGGAAGTTGTAGAGAGTTTAAAAAAACCCAACTGCCTTCCCTGCTGCACTGAAATGAATTTTATGATGGCAATGGTGTGACAATAATATCCAGCTTTATTTGTCATAGCATAGGGAATGAGTGTGAGCAAACCTAGCCTTCCTCTCAATTTACCATGTCAGTGACAACCTCAGGCTTCCTTCTCACTGGGATTTTGCATCACACTAACCAAGCAAGCTGACTTGCTTCTCCCTGCTGACCATGGGCTCTTCCAGAATCAACAAAACAAAACTGGGAGAAGCCAGGCACAGCCCAGGTAACTTCTGGTTGCTTCTTTATGATCAGGGCATCTTTATTCTTCACAAGGGTCTGATTCTGATGAATTTTCTTTCCTCAGTTAACACAGTGGTGGTTGATCATAGGTTGGACTGGATGATCTCAGAGATGTCACATAAATTGTGCCTGGATTTCATGCCCTGTGTCCTTGGCTTTTTGATTAACAGCTCAGTCCAGTCTTTCCATCATGGGTTAATTCTTCCAATTCGTGTCACTGAGGGGCTTTCTCCTGCCCCTCTCCCAACACTGAGCAGAGGCAGGTTGCTGTCAATTTTATTCTGAGAGTAATTTTTGTTTCTTCTCCCCACAGGATTTAAACTGTCTCGTAAGAAATAGTAAGTAATTTTTTTCTTTGTTGCAGTTTTCTCATCAGATCATGCTTTTTTTTTTCCTTTTTTTATTTTTTCCTTTTCTTTTTTTAACTGGGTTCATACAGCATGTTTTTCCTGCTAGAATCAGAGAATTGTAAAGGGAAACACTGCTATCATGCCTTGCTTTGGGAGTTTCCAGTTTAATCCATTATAAGCTCCAGCTAGAAGAGGAATGGAAACATGTTCTTTTTTTGGGATAGAATTTGGGGGTAGGCAGTGGCATGAGTAGAAGCCAACCCAACTTGTTTAGTTTCTGTTTAAAGCTAGGATCATCACTTTTTAAAGAAATGGGAATTGAAAGACAAGTTTGCCAGTAAATGTTCATTAGAAGCCATTATGATAGTACTTGATGAAAAATTAATGTATGAACTAGAATTGGAAAAAGGGGCATAGAGGGGTGCAGTTGAGAGCAATTAATGTAAATTATTGGGTGAAAGGGGTGAAGTCTTTGCAATGGCATGTATCTGAAAGACTTTAATGTGATTATGGGTAATGTTCTGAAAAATGTTCTTAAAAAAAGGAAAATGTGAATGAAAATGACAAAATGAAAATCCTTGGCTTTTCCTTGCAGTCCTTGTTCTAAGCAAGCTCATTCCAGCCTCAGTGCCCAACCCTGGGTCATACTGGCACAAGTGCTTTGGTAGCCAGTAGTGTTTTTTGCAGTGTTTTTGTTTGACTTGCCAGATCAGGGAGAGGACTATGCTGGAAATAACCAGATTTAAAACTTCTTTGGCAGGAGAGGGCTTGGGTGGGATCAGGTTGGATGATATTTCCCACTGGCACACAGCCACTGGAATACAGCTTAACAACACAGCTAAGCCAAGCTGCAGCACCACCATTAAAATGCTGTCTAAGTTAAATATTTGGTTTAAATCCTGCCTTATGGCTCTTGATATGCTTTTCTGCTCTAGGGGAAAGCTATTTTTTTTTTTTTTTAGTGTTTCATACACTTTTTGCTGAAAGGTAGCTTATTCTTGTCAGGCTTTTTATAGTTATTTTTGTCAGTTGAGCATTTGAAGATTGTCTAATTACTCCTAATCCTGAAACCATACTGTTTGACTGGAGGGATAGTCCCCACTTCCCACTGTTTCCATCACATATCCAGCAAAATAGACCCAAAGTGTACTTTAGGGAGGGCCTGACTGTGCTCTTTCTAACATGCTTTGAGAAAGTGTTACAAAAGCCTAAGTAAATCATGTCTGTCTAATGCCTGTCATACCTGATTTTGTTTTCTGATGACTTTACAGGACCAGTTTTCCCTAACACTGTGTCAACAAGCATAGTTTATTTTTTCTATCCAGGGATTTAGGCAGGGCATAACAGGCAGTTGTTGGAAGCTGAATTCAGATGTATATCCAAATTTGAGGAAAAGCAGTTTGTAGACCCAAGGTAATTAACTATTTCCCTGGGTATCTGATGGATTTCCTATCACTGGAAGGCTGGAAATTAGCACTGTTTCAGCAAAAGGTTGAAGGTGAAACTGAGTAAACTTACTTGACCTGTTCAGCCTGACTACATTGATGTGACAAGTACTAATGGATTTTAAGAGGAAGTGGAAGTTACCAGAATAAATTCAGCTTATTACAGGCAATTTACAGAAAACTTCCATACTGAAAACTGCCTTTCTGAGCTGGAAGCAGTCTGTCACTCAGTTTTCCCCTCAGAGTAACCCTGACCCAAAGAGCAGATGATAATTGTAATTAAGCAGAGCCTCCTCAGCCCCATTCTAAATGTGAGTTTCATTTGCTGGACAGGCACTTGCATGGAGTCGAGCTGGCTGAAGGTTCCTGCGTGGACTCCTTCTGCTCCAAGCAGTCTCCACGTTTCCTCAGATGTTTTCCGTCAGGAGGATGGCAAACTGTTCCCTGTGCTTCAGATTGAGTGGAAAGTGGCCACGGATGGTAAGTGGTGGTTGTTTTATTGGAGCATGGAGCAGAGGAAATAGGTGTGATCCAGCAGGGGCAGAGAGGAGAATTACGATTTCAAGTCGTGAAGGCAGATCTTTGAAATTGGAGAGGTTAATTTTGTTTGGCTGTCATCTCATCTTTGATAAAGCAATAGTTGTCTCATTGGTGGAGCCTAAATGGCTATCAGTAAGTCACATTTTCTTACTCTCCAAATCTCTCTGTTTGTCTGTAAATGATGCTTCCCTTGCTTCAATTACAGACATCTCCTTCCCTTTTGGACTCTTGTCCAAAATTTTGCACTGCTTTAAGACAGAATTAACCACATTCATTCCTTCCTCCTGCAGGGGCTGTGTCTAAGGGCTATAGAGTTATGATCTCTAGTTCTGGTAGTGTAGAAGCAGGTGTGGCTCAGGTAACACTGTCACCTCAACACAAGAGAGTTGTGCTTGTCAACTCTGTCACTTGGGGCCGTGTGTACCAAAATAAAGGCTTGTTTGCTTTGGCACCCAAACTGCACGAGGCAGCTTTGAGAGGCAAAGCTAAACACCATCCCACATCTGTGGGACTGCCAAGGGTGTGTGGAGAATGCAGCTGCCTTCTCCTTTGCTCCTCCCTTTGCACTGATGTAGCTTTGCCATGCAGGACAACCTTTAGGCTGAGAGTGCTGCTAGTCAGCCCCTCACACTGACCATTCCACGGCCACATCGTCTTTACATTGGGCTCCTCAGCCCCGCAGAGAGCAAGGCTTAGCACAGGGGTGCCCTCTGTGGGGGCTGCAGCCTCTCCCTGTGCAGAGGAGAGGGAAAGGTGAACGTGTCCCTGTGTGCCTGCAGCCAGCATCCGCTGCCTGGAGGGGGCAGAGCTCGCCGTGATGCAGGTGAACAGCAACCAGCAGATCTGTGCCCAGTTTGACTTCCAGAACAATTTGCCTCTTCAGGTCCGTCCCGACGGAGGCCGGGTGAGTGCAAAGGGCTCCAAATTACGTTTTCTAGTCCTTGGAATTGTTTCTGCTTTCGCTGTTTTATGGCAAGGTTTATTGATGAAAAAGTGCAGGCTGCATAGAGGCTGTATTGGGCTTGAGATCTGCTGTCATTTCCCGTTTCTTTTTCTCTCCTCCCATCGTTCAGCTTTTAAGAATTGCTGCTTTTAGTGCCTAGCATGTCAGCTCTCTTACCCTCCAATAAGGAGGTTGCTTCAAGCAAATAATTACAGGGGTTCTTGCATTCTGCTTGAGAGCATGACGTTTTACAGCTTTTTAACTCAACTCTTCCTGTTGCTTCCACTTCTTTCTTGTGTTCTCTTGTTGTGGAGGGAAGCACCAACCTTGGGGGTGGTCCTTCAGCTGACACTCCTTCCAGGAAACTCATCAGAAAACTGCTGAGCATCTGCAACAGTAAGGAATATAAACAATAAGGAGTTCATTCCTTACCCACACAGAATTTGGCCATGGTTATCAATTACCAAATACCACTGGCCTAGGAGCCAGTGCCTCTGTCAGAATTTGCACAGCATTGCTGCTGCAGAAAACAATATAGAATTAAGAATATATGTATGGAATGGCCAGGTACAGAACTACACATGTAGTACATATGCAATTCTAAATGCTTAGCTCTTGCACAGAGCTACAAAATTCATACTAGACTGAATTGTCCATCTTGAAACTGCATACTTTATTCTAGTCTCCTTTCAGTTCAGAATGGAGTTTGGTGGAAATTCCACACAGTGGTTTGGCATAAAACTGTTGTATTAGCTCAAAGATCCCAAGAAAAAAGCTATTTCTAAACAGAAGAATTGAGACAGGCAAAGAGACAGGTATATTTAATACATTTGAGTTCCAATTTTTCATAGTCAAGCTTCAGTAAAAGGATTATACAGGATGAGGGAACACAGTGGACCAGGGCCAAGTCAGCTGTGAATTTCAGTGCCTTAAAGAACAACATTGTCCTTTAAAGTCCTTTGCTTTTGTTTTGTTTTCAGTGGAATTTCACTTTTGACCGTTTTCAAGTAGAACCTGGCCAGACTTACCAAGTGACTGTGTACCACCTGCCCAAACTGGGTGTAAATGGAGACTACAATTGCAAGTCCACATCTCTCACAATGCCTGGTAAGAGGTGATTTAGTTCACTTGAGCCTTCAGTATAGGAATGTGGTGGTTTGTGGACCTGACACCACTGCTGCATTCACTTAATTTAACATCTTTCAAAGTTTCCCCTTTTCTAGTGGCAGCTGGAGGTACAGGCCAGAATTTCCAAATCAGAAGTTTGGCTTCTGGTACTAAATCCTAGACATGTGAAGTTCAGTGTCAAAGGCACAGTTAGGCATAATTTACCAAGAAACTTGGTAGTGCTGGGTGCCTGACCCTTTCTTGTATATGTGAAGTTTTTCCTGTTGCTAAAAGAATTTTCACTGTTTTTCCCAAGGTTGCTGAGCATCTGCATTGTCCTCTGGCTGCACTGACTATTTCATAAATATTTGGTCCTTAATACAGATCTTGAAAACTTGTTCTTAACTTTTTTCTTAACTTGTTTGTAGTTGTCAACCTTTGTAGTTAGAAAATGGCAGCATGTGGAGTGTGTCAGTCAATGTGAGCTGGAAAAGGAGAGGGAGCATTTAATTTTCAGCCCTCTTACCCTTCCTTCCTGTTCACACTAAGAACTTCCCAGCTTTTATCCTCTACTATTCTTTAGAAACCTAAAGCGTGGTGTCAAGCTCAGCAGCTGCAGGGAGCTTTGCTGGTTACAGCTTACAGGTGAATTACAGAGACACTGTAAATTTGTAAACTTTGTAAAGTTTAAATTGGTAACTTCGAAAGTTGGAAATTCAAGATATACAATGTTTTATCTCAACTGTTTAAGCAGGGAGTTGTTCCTTTTCCTTTGTCCAAGCCCTGGAGGAGGGACATAATTTAAGGCTGAGGGTTGTAAATCCCACGTTGCTAAATGTTGAATATGTAACTTCAGGTTGAACTCTGAAGGAAATCCCAAAGAGCAGGGCCAATCTGCTAAATAAAGGCAATTAGAAATGTGGAAGAGTGTTTTAGGATTAGGGAAGATTCCAACCTCCTGATTTTCCTGGGTCAGAATGCCTTTGGAGGAATCTATTGCTGGCGTGTGATTACAAGGAGTGGGGATGAATATGAAGTTTTAATTCCACTCTTGTGACCCTTTCTGCAGCAGTGTTACATTATCACTGTACTATTAAGTGTGGTTATGTTTTTGGTCTCATTCATTTTCTCTGTTCTGAGAAGAAAAAGAAGAACCAAACACACCATGACATCAGTGAAGGGACTGGTTTATGTTCTGGAAACCAATATTGTTCTTCTACAGAATTTTGCCACTGCTTTAGAACAAAGGTGTCTCTACTCATTTAGGAGAGCTTGCTTAGGTCTCTGGCTTCTGATTAAAAAAAAAAGTGGTTTTTTTTTTCCTAAATGGAAGTACAATGTTTCTAACTAGCTACTACTGATGGTCTTTCTTGCAGACTGCAGGGATTCTCTGATGAAAAGAACCATCCCATGTATAAAGACAGGTAAAAATCTTTCAGTCACGTAGTCGTGGGCGCTCTGTTGGAATATTTGACAGCTGAGAAACGTGGGAATATCTGCCCTACTTCCAGGCAGCTTGTGGGAGCCCAGGATCCAGGGGGAAAGTCTAGATGATACAACTCTGCTTGTGAGCTTCAACCCATGGATGGAGGCAGCCCACTACCAAATCCATGTGACCAGTTACCTGCATGAGAAGAGGTGTAAAATGATCACCCAGGATTTCAAGGAGGTAATTACCTTCCCCAGTCATCCCTTCTCTGGGGATTTTGGCAAACATCTGAAATGCTTGCTAAACCAGGCCATTTGAACAACATTTTTCAAGGAATTTTTTTTTTTTAATTGTCTTTGGAAAAAGGAATTTGGTGGATAAAAGATGAGGAAATGGGTTTTATAATGCATGAAGCAGCCCATAAACACCTGCAAAGTCAAGTTTTCTATTTGACTATCTGGGCTTTATTACCTTTTTCAAGCCAGTGCCTGGGGAGCTAAACTGAGTAAATTTACCAAAGTTTCAATAAATCATTGAAGTGCTTTATCAAATATGATCACAGGAAGGTGTTAATTTTTGTATATAAAGAATGAGTGATTTAGTAACAGATGCTTCATTCAAGTTGAGGATCAATTTCTGTGGATCTTGCAGTCTGTGCTGCTGAAAAGCTCAAAGTGTCCAGGCTGTGTTCCAATGTAAAAAATGTTTCCCTGCAGGCATCTGAGGGAGGAGAAATACTGAATGTTTGGAACCACTCTCCACCCTTCCCTGGGTGAGGGCAGATATGCTGGCATTCAGTTTGTTTAATCTTTCTGTTCCTTAACACTTAAAACCCTTATTACTGGATGCACTGGTATGTTTAAGCTATTACTGACACAGGTGGGACAGCTGTGTGAGTATTTCCCTGGTGGAGGAGAATGCACCTCGTTTTGGGGTTTGTAGCTGCTAATCACTGTGAAGAATTAGGTTATCGTGATATTGATTGTGTACAGCAGGTAGCAAGGGCAACTTGCTTGCCTGTTCTAGTGTCAGAAGCCATGTTGACAGCTGCTTTTAATTAAGCAAGGAAGCTTGTTAATGTTCACACATTTCAAAGCTGAAGACACCTCCATTGTTAAGAAACTGTAAGTTTAACTCCTTGGAAGTTGTACAACATGCATCCCTAATTATTTCCTGTTACCTGTGCAATCTTATTACCACATCTGTCACACCTGCAGAGGACATCTGCAGAGATGGTGGCCAGATCCTTTACCCATTTTGTTCTCTGGGGGTTTCTTGTTCAAAGGGAAAAAAAATAGCTTCTGCTTCTTTGGACCACTCAGTGTGTTCATGTCAGCTTTTTCTTTTTTCCTGCTTTCATTCAGTTTTCTTCCTTCCCTTATAACTTGCATCTGATCTCTGCAGGATGGACTACAACAGCAAGTGAATGTCACAATCAAAATAGAGAAGAACATAAAAGCTTGCTGCCACTACAAAATACAGGTGGGATCCCACTGTTGTCCCTGTGTCCTTCCTTCACAATCAAGGCAGTGAGCACCTTAGGAATATGAGGGGGTTTTTTTCTCACAGTGTTTTGTTCTGAGATTGGCTAATCTGTAATTACCTGCATCAGGGAAATAATTATGGTTGGAAGAATTTTTTATATAGGTATTCTCTGTAGTCAGTGGCTTTTCCTTAGTGCAGGGCTGCCAAGTCAGAGGTTATGGGAGAGAGAATGGCAAATGTGCAACCTCTGCAGCTCCCAGCCTTCGCCATGTATGGTGTAAGAATTCCTGATTGATCTTGTTTTCAATTCCTGATTGATCTTGTTTTCTGAAGGGAAAAGGGAACTCTGTGTCTCTGTGCTAAAAGACAAGGAACATTGAGGCAGGGAGAAAGTAAATCAGGGAACAAAATTTCTTTTAAGAATAACTTGTGTTTTCTGGCTTCATTTCAACTGCAGATTCAGCCCTTCTTTGCGAACTGCGGCACAGACTGTCTGAGACACTCTGCTTTCATCCCATGTGAACCAGAGCCAAGTGAGAACCACTTTCCTGTAAATTAGATCCCCATTGTTTTACAGCTGAGAACTGGATTTTTAACACAACTCTTGTCTTTTGCAGGTACAGAACCCTCGGGTAAGAAGTTCTTCCAATGCCCTGAAACTTTTTTTGCTGCTCTTCTCCCATTGCATCAAATGAGAAATGATCCTTCCTGGGAGTGACCCACTGGGCAGGAAATGTCCCTGTTGAAAATTTTATATTATTTGATAATAGTGACATGGCCAGCCCATAGATGGTGGTGTATAAACTGTACCAACCATATTGGGAACCCACCAAAACTCCTAGTGAAACCTCAATGGATGTGAAGATCAGCACGTGGCAACCACTTGGTAACAGAACACCAAACCAAGCAAGAGCAAGGACAGCCCAGACCCTAATGATGCTCTTGGTCTAGACTGTCAAGTGAGGGATGAGGAGTTTAGGTCATAAGGGTTTAATTATTGTCCAGGGATTTCTTTCTTCAGAGTCCCTCTCTTGAGCCACCAAGCTCAACCAGCCAGGTATCATAATCAATGTGTGTGCCAATAAATCTCTCTGATGGAGATGAGAGCCTGCTGTCTAAAATTTCTTTAACAGTCCCCTTGTAACACCGAGTTCAGAATTAATTGTGCTGAGAATGACTTCACCATGATTTAATGAGGCAAGTATTTGTATGCAGTGTGAACCTTAAAGAGCAATTTTTTGAGAGACACTTCACTTGCATAGAATTCTTTGAGAAGCAGTTTTGACAAGGAGAGGCTTAATATAAAATACTTTCTGTCACTTTGCTCAGTGTTAAAAAATTTGCATAATATAAAGCAGCTTTTGGAGAGAATAGCTTGCATATATTCATTTTTATGAATGTCAAGATAACTTGTGCATAATCATTTGACTTTTTTTTTTTTTTTTGGCTCCAACACCTGCAAGGATCTTTTACCCAAGATTAAAAAAAATAACAAAAATAACACAAAAAAGGCCTGTAAACTGAAATTCATGACCCAAAATGGTGTTTTTTTAATTTTTTTTTTAAGCTGGATGACATGAACAGGCAGGACATGGGCGGCATGCCTGTCAAAGCTGGGTAAACATTGCTATTTAGAGGAAGGTTCTTGATCTGTGTTTTCAGTGTGCTGCACATATGGTTCTTTGTGTGGAGCACGTTTGTGGTGTACAGCAGCACCATGAAAGCAGGAATTGGTTTGGAGAAGTGACTGTGGCTTGTAAAGGGGAAGCACTGGTCTACTCAGCAAAGCCAGGGTCCTCCTCCCTTGGCCTCTGCTGCTCAAGAACCTTCTGCTCTTTGGTGAAGCTGTGTGTAAGGCAGTGTCTGAGCAGTGTTTTTGTTTTGCAGATGACATGATGATCTGGCTGTACTGGTGTATCACTGGGATCTCTGTGTTACTGGTGGGGTCAGTCATAACAGCTGTGCTGTGTATGACTAAAAGACAAGCAGGTGAGACTCATACCACCAGTGAGGGAGAAAAAAAAAAATCCAATGCTGAAGGATATTTCTTCCTCCTTCTGTACCTATGCCTGTTTCAGTTTTGTTCCTTGCTGTTCTGATGCCTTGCCACTGAGATAATGCCTGTGCAAACATCTTATTATTTGCATGTTTTACATTATAGGACTTGCAATGACCTTACACCATCCACTAGATAAGTAAAGCCTTCCACAGGTTATCCTGTCTGATGCTCCATGTTCATAGCACTTCAGAACTCATGAGGGGAAAAAGGAATTTCATAGTTCAGCCCTTGTTTCCTGCAGATTGCTGCAGATACTTTTGCTCTTATTTTTCCCTTGCGTTGCATAAGAGTGTTGCAGAACAGAAGCTTCCTGTTTGTCTGCACTATAGTCTTCCCCCTGTTCCCCAAAATCTCTGCAAAATTAATTTTGTACTATGGTGAGATCAGATAAGGTTTTTCAATTAAAGCGGAAGGAAAAAGAAAATGCAGGACATAGAGATTGACAAAAAGCAAGTTGGAAAATTGGGCTAACTCCTAGTTTTCTGTGCTGCAGCAGGGAAGCTGTGTAAATCACTGCTTGTTTTGTTTTCTTTTTACGTGAGAGGAAGAATTGGAAGTCTTTTGGAAAATTTCTTCACATCAAACTCATCTGTAAGATGTAGTTAAGGACATTTTAGTCACCTCTTCAGAGAAGCTTCTTAAGAAAAAGACATATTTTTAAAAACCCCTGCTCCTTAAAGAGAGGTCACAGAACAGTTGGGGGTTCTGTACTTGAGCCTGCCAGGATTTGGGGGAGATGGGGAAGGTTCATTTTGAGTGCATTCTGTCTCCTCTCAAAGGGAAAATATGGCAAGAACTGGCTGTAGGAGGGTCTTTATTCATTCAGTATGGGGTTTTTTATTAGGCTTCTCCCTCCTTACAGCTTTATCTCCCTACACAGTTAAAGATGTTCTTTTTTATACCCTAATCTGTGGAAGGTGGTGGGGTTTTAAGCATTTAATCTTACTTCACATTTTCAGAACTGACAGTGACTTTCTCTCTTCCAGGACGCCGGCGAGGGAAGTGCAACCACCACAGTCTGCAAGCTGGTAAGGTGCCACCTGTGCTTCATCAAGCACCTGTCATGCAGGTCTCACACAGAAGGGGCTTCTGTAGCCTCTAGCTGCTTTAGAGATGCTTCTTGAAACCAAGAGGCAGCCTTAGGATCTTCCTGTTCAGCTAAAAGAGGCTTTGTCTATGGAGTTTGTAATTGCTTTGGAACATGAGGAGACTTTTGACCCAGCCGAGGCTATACTGGCAGAAGAAACTTTGCTAATAATCTAGGCCATAGCAACAGGAGATTGGTTTGGGGTGGGTGCACTCAGCTCTCCACCAGAGAATACAGCAGTATTTGCAAACTTCTGGAAGCTGCTGTTTATGTGAGGTGAAAGCTGATGAATCACCTGGGCACTATGATAAATCACTATAGCTTCACCGTGTCTGTACTTTCAGATTCAATTTACACAGTGAGCCGTTGTCAACCATGCGTTGCCAAAATAGCATTAATTAAAAGTTAAAGGTTTTGTTAATACCCTCCCATGCTGGTCGGTGCTGACTCACACCATTCCAATTTGGGGAATGTGGCTGCAGTGAATATTTTTCTGTCTCCCCCTCAGCGCCGTACACCGAGCTGCCCCTGCCGCCCCTGAGGCCGCGCAAGGTTTGGATCGTGTACTCTGCTGATCACCTGCTCTATGTGGACGTGGTGCTGAAGTTTGCTGAGTTCCTGATGACAGTCTGTGGCACTGCTGTGGCCTTGGATCTGCTGGAGGACCACCACATCTCGGAGCTGGGGCCCTTGCCCTGGCTGACGCGGCAGAAGAAGGAAATGGAAGAGCTGTCTTCAAAGATCATCATCTTGTGTTCTCGGGGCACCCAGGCCAAATGGCAGGCCATGCTCGGGAGTGAGCCTGTGTGTCTCAAGCAAGACCAGCAAAAGCCAGTGGGAGACCTCTTCACCCCGGCCTTGAATCTGATCCTGCCAGATTTCAAGAAGCCAGCCTGCTTTGGAATGTACATAGTCTGCTACTTCGAGGGAATCAGTAGTGAGAGAGACATACCTGATCTGTTCAATGTCACATCCAGGTACCAGCTGATGGACAAGTTTGAGGACATTTATTTTCGGATTCAGGATCTGGAGAAGTTTGAACCTGGGCGGATCCATCGAATCCAGGAAATCACAGCTGAGAATTACATCGATACCCCCAGTGGGAGGAAGTTGAAAGAGGCCATAGAGAAATTCAAGAACTGGCAGAGTGAGCACCCGGACTGGTTTGAGAGTGAAACCATCTGCTTGGATAGTGACGAGGAGTTGCATTCCCTGAGCAGAGAGAGCCAGGTGGATTCACTGCTGAGTGAGCCTGGTGGAATTGTGAAGCACCAGCTGCACCTACGTGAGCCTGACCCCGGCTGCTGTTACGTCATCGACCTCCAGATGCACGAAGGTGAAAGCACAGGCTGCAAGCTGCAGCCTCAGCTTAATCCCTCTGGGGATCCAAATTCCCAGACTGTGGTCCTTCCTGTGGATGTTCCTCGGATTCAGGTGGTGGAGCCCATCTCTTCCATGGAAGACAGAAATATTCTCAGTCACCACGTGCTGAGCAATGAGGACTGCATGGAAGGAGTTCCTCTTCTGGAGACAAGCTTCCCAATGAGGAATAACGTTATCCTCCACCGTGGCTCTGAAGCTTCAGTAGCTGAACAGAGTCCTGCAAGCTTCTCAGATGACCTGAGTGAGCATCTGAATGGACTCATGTACCCTCTGTATCAACAGAGTGTCATTCCTTCGGAGCCTTATCTCTGCCAGGGGGAGGCTGACAAGCAGCGCCAGCTGGTCTTTGATGACCAATGCAAAGACCAAAGACAGTCAGTGCAGTCAGACCAGGGCTACATCTCCAGGTGCTCCCCTCTGCCTCCTGAGGACCTTCTAGAGGAGGAGGAGGAAGAGGAGGAGGATCAGGAACAACAGGTGGGCTTCCACGAACTCTCTCCAGAGGTCCTGAGCAGTCTAAAGAGCCTCCAGAAGCAGCTGTTTCTTCAGGACATTCAGAGGAGCTCTAGCTGGAGCTATCCAGCAGAGGTGATGGACATGGACCAGTCTTTGGAGGGTTGTTAGGCTCTGCCTGGGACCTGCTCTGTTTGCAATACAGGGATGGAAGGTGGTCCCATGCAGAGCAGTGCTGAGACTGCATTTCCAGCCCCATCCTTGTCCTTGTGTTGTAAATGGCTTCGTGCTGGGATCTTCCTGTGTGCTGCTGGCGTGCAGCACTGCCCAGCAGATGTGGAATGTTGCTTCCAATCCCTGTGGAGAGAAGCCACGAATATTGGCCACCCCTGTGAAAGAACAGGCAGTGGTTCTGCTCCTTGGAGAAAGGCATTACAGTGAATTCTCACTGATGGATGGCAGAAAAATTACTGTGGCTCATCCACTCGTGCCTTCAAAATGCCCTCCAGCTGTGCTGACTCTATTGCACTGGATAAAAGTCAGGTTTAGATAATAGGCATGGTTTAGAAAATAGGTTTAGATAACATGTTACCATTTGCATTGCCATTTTGATGCACATTTTAAACATTTCCTTGTAAATACTGTGTTAAAGATGTGTGCCTTAAATTTCAGCTAGATTAGGGTTGTCTCTACCTGGTTAAATGCTCCTGGAGATTTTTTTTTCCCCCCACTCATCATTCATTTGCAGCTGTACTTCTGTGGTCATTCAGAAATCAAGTGGAATAGCTGAGAATAAGTGGGATAAACCTTTTAATTGAGAGTCTCCATAACTCTTCCTGCCTTTCTCCTGGGAGGTATGTGCTTGAAAGCCAGCAACAGCAGGGAGGAGGGGGAAGAGGAGCCCAAAAAATGGAATTTGAGGGGTTTTTTTACAGTTTTAAGAAATGTGGGGCTGAATACAGAATCACAGAACCAGGGGAATCTGGTGTGTTCTGTGACACACACTGCTGCAGTGCTGTTTGCTTTGGGATATCTTAGCACCAGAAAGATGTGAACTGAAGATATACATAGTGACACACAAGGAAATGAAAGACTCTTCTGGAGGAGGAAAAAAGCATAGCCTCAGCAGATGCTGTTTTGGAGTGGAAATGATATCTGAGTTAAGGGAGGCTGAGCAAAAATGACTGTCAGATGTACTTGTGTGGGTTTAAGCTCAAGCCCAGGTAGTTCAGGTTAACCACAGTGAAGTACTGAGCAGACCAAGGGATTCATCATCCAGGAGCAGTGATGGTGAGGTTGGCATTTCCCCTGTTTCTTATCACTGTTCCTGCAGCCCACTGGATAACAACCTCTGAGATGTATTTACAAAGGCCTTTCTCCTTTGTTGTATTCCCATCCATCTGTGTCTACTTGTCAAAAAAATCTTTTATCTCTGCTTTTTTAAAAAAATCTAATGTCTCAGAAAAGAATCTGCTCTTTCGACTTGCAATTTCTTTGGTATTGTGTGTATTTTATAATTTTGTCTCTAACCTGTGGGGTTTCTTCCTTAAATTAAAAACCAAGAATACTTTTTGGATATATTTACTTAAACACTTCTGTGTCCTCAATTCTGCCTAACTCCTTATGTTAACTTGTGTTAAGCTCTTAGTATTTGTTACAGAAATCTGAGGCAAAACTGGGTTTTTGACAAATGCCAAAATGTTCCTGCAAAGCACAGCATGGAGATGAGCTGGACAGAGCTGAGGGCCTGCAGCCATGGGAAGTGCACATCCCTTCAAAATGGGTGCTGAAGGAATTGTTTGTGATTTCCATGCAGGACTCTTAGGACAGCTTGATAACAAAGGGGGCAGTCCCTGCAGAGATCCAAACTTAAGGGTGGGAGCCCTCCTGCTCCAACAGGAATCCAATCTAACCCAACAGGAGCTCAGCAAGAGGCAGCTGTGATCTCAATGCTTCTCCAGTGAGAACCCATTTCCCACATTATGGCAGTAATTGCCATCTCGATGATCCCACTTCTAAAAGTTTCTTTTATCTTACAGTTAACATGTAAATCTGATTTTTTTTTCCCCCCATGAGTCTTTTTCAAGTGGTATGAATTCCTATAAATCGCTTAAATAGGAAGCTCAGAAGTGTCATCTGAGTTTCCTTGCCTTAGTCATTCACTTCTCAAATAACTCCCTTGGTGTTACAGCTCTCAGAATTTGCTTTCACTTACAGAAACTTGGTTTGAGGGGAAAATCCAGGCACTATTTTAGCAATCCAGTGTGAGGAAAACAAGCAACTTGAACGCATCTGTTGGTCCCTATTCAATACAAAATTGAATAGCCCAGCAAGAATCAAAGGAGGAAAGAGAAAGGAGCAAAAAATCAGTCACAAGTTTCTAATTTTATTTTAACAATCTTGCTTTTTAAAAAATACAAGTTCTGATTAATGCCAGGGGGATGCCAAGTGTCTGTCAGCCACAGGCCTTATCTCTCACTTCCATTTCCCCTCCTGGGAGCAATCATCTCTTTTGTCAGGATAGCAAACAAAGAGCAATCAAATGCTAAATAGCTGAGTGGTGTAACAGAATCCCAAGGGACCTGTGTCTTAGTATGGCACAAATTCGTTCAGCAAAGTGTTGCTGACCTGGAGCAGTAATTTTTAACGTTGGCACATTGTACAGGAGTTGTGCAAGGTGCATTGGGAGAGGTATTGTTTGCACTTTCATGGTGCCACCATCTCTCTGCTGCAAACAGAAAGGTTTAAGTGGAAGCAAGAGCTCAATTGCCAAAGAGGAGGGGCTCAAAAGGAGGAGCAGGTATATAAACAATTGAAGATTTTAAAATGTTTTTTAATTAGTAAGTAATTGCAGGAGCAGCAGGGCTGCCCTTTCAGTTGCAAGGGGGGGCTTCTGTATAGCCAACTACAAGAGCTTTACACATCTCCTAACAACCTAGAAACCATGGCACCACAAAGAACAACTTTTTCTACAAAGGAATTCTATGCAACACAAGTGTCATTTTGCAGGGTCTGTCCCATCTGTCCCGGGCAACCTTTTCATCCACATTAAAATCTGAACTGTGAGTTCAAGGGGTTAAATAAGCCATGGCCAGATAAATTTCAAATATGCCATTTTTCTCCATAACAACCCTAACTGGAAAAAGGCACTCACTGTTGAAACAGCAACTTTGTTGTGGGCTATGAAGGGGTACTGAAGTAAGACTTGTTAATAATTGGGCTGTGATTCTTTTGATGTCTCAGCTATGCTCACGCTTCAGTGTATTAGGGATTAGCACTTTGGTGCTGTTGGGAACTTGGCCATAGGGGCAGCCAAACATAGTTGGTGATGAAATTTTTATTTTTTATTTTTTTTCTCCTTCAGCTTGTTTTTGGCAAAGTTGGTTGGTTGGGGATTTTTTTTTTTCTTCCTTCAGCTGTTTGACTGAAGAATGGAGTAGTCCTAGGTTCAGGTATCACCTTATTCTCTCTTGAATAATTATTTCTGAGCTTCTACTACCTATTTAATGCTGAAAAAGGAAGGTGCAAGGAAACGAATTATCTGCACAAGCATCATCAGCTTGTAATGACACCTCCTTTGGCCAGGAACTTAGCATCCCCTCGACACATTTCACATCACATAGGAAAAGTTCACAGTACCAAGTTTTACAATCACAGTCACTCACAGCACCAAGATTGTCCAGACAAGAAGAAGAAGAAGAAGTTACCGAAGAGAAAGGCCACTGGCCAAAATTCACACGACTGCCCACGTGAGGGCTCAGGTTAAAAATAAAGCACTGGTGGGAAAGTCAAGCCTAGCTTGTGCCAACTCTCCGTTTGGCAGGAGGAGAGCGGCCAGTCGCCCATCCCAGCTGCACTTCTGAACAGAACAGCACTATTGACCCATCTCTTCTTAGAGGCTTTTCCAGCCCCTCAAAACCCATCAGCCACCGAGAGCTGGGGGGAGCAGAGCCCCGTGGCAGCCCCACTTCAGCTGCTGGGAGCTGGAAGTTAACCAGACTGTAAACATTTTTGTTGTAGCAGTCCACCGGAGCAGGCAGTTGATCCCACTCTGTGAAAAGGAAGGTGGGACAGAGGCTCTGAAGGCCAAGCCCTGAAGGAAAGGATGAATGAGTGTGCGGAAAGAAGTCTGGGCTGCACCTGCAGTCCTGCTCTGGGTAGCAGTTGGTTGTGCTTTATTTCCCCTTCCCATCAGGACAGCTTGAAAAAAAGGAAAAAAAAAAAAAAAAGAAGAAGAAAAAAAAACCCAAAAAAAACCCCAAAACTTGAGACAGGAAACTGTTGTTTTTCACAATTATTGCAGCCTTGCCCAGATAACAAAATATAAGCCTGGGAGAGGCAAAGTCCTTCCTCCAGACGTGGCCTGCTGTGTGCTCCTGCTTCCTTGGGGCTGGTTTCAGGAGCAGCAGCAGCCAGGCAGAAGAGCAGGCTTTAACCCCACCCAACATTCATGGAGCTTAAAACCAAAGAAAACCGTGTTCCTACCAGAGGTTGCTAACAATTTTCCCCCACCTACCCTAAACCACATGCACACAGAGGACAGGATGCTGATCCGTGGGCTTTCACCAAAGCTCGGGAGCCCCCCTGCCTCGAGGGCTCCTGCAGCACTTTGATTTCTGTGCTGAAAAGTGAGGTTCAGTGAGCTCACCCCGAGCAGTGCCAGCCTCCTCTGCTCTTGGAGAGGGGGCACTTTGCAGGCTTAGCCCCATCTCTGCTCCCTCAAGCAGGCATGGAAAAGGGCTGGAGGGAATTTCCCAGCCTTTCTGGCCGTGTAAAGGAAGACCCTAGGCTCCGTGTAAAAGAAAACCAACGCTGATCCCGTAAACATGCATATTCACAGAGAAATGAGAGCCCCAGCACCTGGGGATGCCAGCAGGAGGCTGCTGTAAACCCTGTTCTCACCAGAAATAAATGTCTTGGTGGTTATGAAATGGGGCCTAAGCCCTGGTTCATGGCCATGCTGGATTGGTTTTTGTTTTTGTTTTTTTTTAGCAGGTGAAGTCAATGTAAGATGCAGAAGGTTGAAGCACAGAGGTAGACATTTGGCTAGGAGAAGGTGGCTCATGGGCTTGACCGAGTGGCCAGCGTGCTTCCAGAGGTTCCTCAGCTGCTGCACAAGAGCCTGGGAAACACAGGCAGCAGCTCTGCAAGACCCGGGGAAACCAAAGCGTGCTCCCCTCTGTCCTTCCCGTACCTGGAGGCAACTTCTGCTGGCCAGGCCCCTCTTGCATCTCGTTATTGTGGTCAGCAGCGGTTCTTAAAGGAGGGGACAAAATGCGCTGGTCCCCGTTCAGGACGAAAAGGGAAAACCGCACCTTCACGGCTCCAAAGCAACACAACGTCCTGGGAGGGAGGGGAAGAGTGGGACCCTCCAGAGAGTGGAGAGGCAGAAGCGCTGGAAGAAGTCTTGTCACGAAGAGCAGGTGCGTTTTCTGGGGACGAGCGTCATCCGTGGGCTCCTGCAGGTAGTCGGGTTTGTGCGGAGCTTCCGCTGCCGGATTCGTCCGTGAGGAAGGGCGGAGGGGAGCGGGACTCTGACAGGGAAGCCCGCGTCCCCTTCCCCTGCTCGGCCACGGCGGAGGGAACCTGAGCAGAACGCAGAGACAGAGGCTCTGCCGGGAGCGGGCCCGGAGGCGGCGGGACCCCCTCCGGGGGCGGCCGTGGGGGGGTGGGGGGCTCATCCCTGGGCGGTGACCGCCAAGGCGTTCACGTACCCGTGCGGCCCCACGTCCACGTCGGAGAGCCCGTGGGCCAGCGGGGCGGCGGCGGGGGCGGCGGCGGCCGGGCCGTACTTG
>VWYO01016950.1:0-12919 GCA_013400275.1 Rhadina sibilatrix | reverse complement strand
ATCTGCCCCTACATTTGGTCCGGTGTGCTTGTTCACCAAAGTGAGTGCCTTTTATGCCACCAATTTTCTGAGTTGAGCCAATCCTCATGCTGAAGGCCCTGCCCAGCTTGCCATGATGGGACAGAGCCTTTAAATTGATGTGAATAGCTGTAGAGTTCTTCTGCTGAAAGCAGCAATCGGGACCTTTATTGACCCACGACTAATGGCCTCGAATTGAGCTTAATAGCTGGCTGGGTCAGTTCATCACCAGCACTCATGGCTTGGCACACCATGCTCCAGAGTGGCTTGGTGCTCAGCATCAGTTCCTCATCTGTACCTGTGCCCACCAGCCATGAGCCAGGTGCTGCCTGACACCAAACAAAAACAACCTGTCTCCATAAATATCTGTATTAACTACACTTTGTGAGAAAGATCCAAAATAGCTTCATGTTTCTAGCATGCTGCTAAATCAACACGTGGCACTGAGCTGCTTCAGGGAAAGGACAAAGCAAATGGGAAAGGACATCCAGGACAGCAGTGACAAGCACCTAACACACGCTGAGGAGCCCTGCTCCAGCCAATGTCCCTGGCTGCTCTTGACAGCAAGGAGAAATCAGTCTGGGGTACAAGGAGAATTCGTGCTTAAGCTGGAAGAAGAGAGAGAACTGAGTAAGGGAAAGGGAGAACTTGGGGTGGATTGACACAAAGATTTCTTTGGGCACACAGCAACAATCAGGAGGAAAAGCAGGGGAAGAGAAAGAAGAGCAAAAGCATTGCTGTCAGTGGAGGCTGGAGCGAAGGGGGCACAGATAAATTCATTTTCTAAAAGAGGGGGAAAGAGAAGGTAACTGGAGGCTATGCAAGCTTTGATATGGTTATCTGGGCAGCAGAGGACTGAAATGGTGCCACATCCAGGGACAGCAAGGAGCAGGTGCTCCCCTGGTCCCCTGCACAGGTTGCTGCTTCTAAGTCCCTGCTGCTGCATCCCTGCTGCCATCCCCTGCTTGCCTGGGCTGCAGCTCCGAGGGGGGACAGCTATTTTCTGCTACACTCACATCGTGTTTGCAGTGCTGGGACACACTTGCCAAGACTCAACCTTGCATCAGCACTACCTGTGCCCCTGCCCTCCTCTCAGTCACCTTGTCACAGTCCCCAGCAGCAGAGGAGACTGAACACGGCCTGTCCTTCCTAGCTGAGGGCTTTCTTGCTAACTCCACCTTTCCATTAGCAAATAAAAACAATTAGCTTTAAAGAGGTCACCGATTTTAGCCCTCCAAAGAGGGCTGCTGCCATTTCTTTTCCAGCAGGAGACTGCCTGAGGCTGAAGGGCTCTCAGAGCAGGCTCCCAGCAGCCCTGTGCAGCACTGCCTGCATTTAGCCCAGGCAGCTCAGGGGCCTCTGTCAAGGTGCTTGGCCCAGGCATCACACTGATATCTCCAGTTTTATCTTTCAAGTATTTCAGGTTCTGTGCTGCCCAGGGGTGCAGCTCTGAGCTCACACTCAGGGTCACTCAGCTCTGCACAGAGCAGGGACACAAAACAAATCCTGGTCCTGCTGCACACCAAGGACAACTTTCAGCCCAACAGCACAAACAAGGGTNCAGGCCCTGTCCTGCCCAAGGTGTACCCTGGAGGCCTTTCAATAAATCCCTGCTTTATTCTCTGGCTCTGCCCAGTCTCTGTCCCAGCCCAGCCTGCCCAAGGCTTCAACCCCTCTGGCCCCTCTGCCTTCCCCAGGGGCTGCTCCCCATGATCCACATCCCACATCAGTGCCTCCAAGGTGGGCCCAGGTTGCTGCAGCAGCTCAGGGGACATCATTCCCTCTGCATTGTGGGGGCCCACAGCCACCCACCAGGGGACAGTGGCAAGGTTCTGTGTCCTGCAGCAGTGCAGCAGAGCGAGCTCTCAGACCAGCAGCTTGGTCTGAGGGCACTCAAGATGCAAGGAGACAGAGAGCAGTGAGCCACCTCCCTTCCTTGGAGGATGCACTTTTTTTTTGTACAACCCCACAAACCCTTCACTGGAGGCTTTGTGGATGGTCTCTGTTTGCTAGGGAGGCTGGAGTCCATGGCCAAGGAGGAGGATTGCTCTCTGTGTTGCTGTTTCATGATCCTTGGCAGGTGTTGGGAGCTGCCCAGCTCAGGACAGCTCAGAGTGGTGGGAGTGACCCCAGCTGTGCCTCCTGGTCTGGTTTCCAGAAAGGCTGGGTGAGATGGCAGTGTGAGGCTGTGTGCCAGAGGGTAAAACCACATTCTTATCTTCTGGAGCCTGGCTTTTATCAAGGTGGGTGGGCAGCTTCACCTGACTCCTCTCAGGGCAAGCCAATCCTGGTGTCACTGGCATGGTTCATGTGTGCTCAGCCCTCAGCAGCAGCCAAACTGGCCTTGGTCCTGCCACGTTCTGCTGCAAGGGGAGTTTTCCACTTCTGCCAGAGGATGTGGAGTGACAGCCAAGCATCCATCTGGGCTGCTCAGGGCAGCAGCCCTCATGCAGAGAGGGCTGCTGCTGCCCTACCTGGGCACCAGACAGTGACAGCTTTGCCTGGCTGGCTCTCATGCTCTGGATTTCCTGAGCTGTGCAATTCCCTGGGTGCCATTGGCTTGACAGGCTCACTTCTCCCACATCTCTGCTTTTGCATCCAGGCACTCCTTCCACAAAGAAAACTCCTTCCCCAAAGCTCTGGGTGGCTGCCTGGTGTCCCACCTGCTGGGGGAAATTGGGTGGGCTGTCACCCAGGTGATGTGGGGAGCTGGGAGCAGGAACTTGAGGCAGCTGGGAGGGAGCTGGGTGCTCAGGGAGCCTGCTGGGCTGAGGCTGTGCCAGCAGGGCAAGAGCAGGCTGGTGGGAATGGTTCTCCAGACACCACAGGACTCCTGCTGGGGCTCTGAAGGTTCCTGCATCCAAGGTAGGAAGGTGGGAACGGGGGGGACCTGTGGTTGCATGGCAAGGGGAGCTATGATAAGGAAGGGGGGAACACCAGGAAGGAGGGTGGAAGCTCAAGGGCTGCCATGGGCTCCAGCAGGGCAAACACAACCCAAAGAAAGAGGTGAGGATTAGAAAGGAGCTGATTTGTAGGAAAGGAAGTAGAAATTGTGCCTCTGCTTTAAAATGGGAATGAGGGGGGGGAAATGACTTCTGCTTGAGAATGCACTGAAGAGCTTTTTGTAGCACACTGGAGGTTGAGAGATGACAAGTCAATGCTTCCCATGTGATCCAGTTATTTAATGCAATGTGCAGCCCCTGGATGTGTTAGTGCTTAACCATTCCTGCTAAAACATTAAAAAGCTGAACTATAAATAGCTTCTACTCTTCAGCAGCTCCCAGGCTATGTTTTTGGCTTTTTTTTTTTTGTGTGTATTGATGTGAATGCATAGAGATGTGTGTGTATACATAAAATATATAAAGGCAAGCAGCAGACAACAGAGTTTTGTGCAATAATCATACTGAATATCTAAAATGCTACCATTTTTAGTTTACCCTGCAGATGGAAACAAGTGTGCCCTCAAGAATAGCCCTGCTGGGGGAAGGCAAAACTTTCTTGAGGGCTGAACTTGAGAGGAAACAAAATAATGATTCCATTTCTTGGGGGAAGGAAAAAAAATATAAAAAAAAATTAAAAAAAAAAAAAAATAAAAAAAAGAAGAAGAAAAAGAGGCAGATATATGCCTGAAAGAAAGACCAGAAACTAGATACCTAATTATACCCTGCAGTAAGCTGTCAGAAACTGGCAGCAGTGGGAGGGAAGGAGGCAAAGCTGATCTCAGGGAGTTGGAGCATAATCTGCTCCAACCATACTGAAAATGCCTTTTGTGTGGGAAAGGAAGCTTCTGGGATTCTCTGACACATTCTTTGTGCTGCACTTAACCCAACCCATTCAAATGGCCAGGGCTGCAGTTACAGATAAATTTCTGTATTTTCTGGAGAAGTTTCACCTGGCCAGTGCCAAAATTCAGCGACGCCTTGGCTTCTGAACGTGGTCTTTGTAATTAAACTGCTGCTCTTGTGCTGTGGGTCAGGGCATGCAGATCCTCTTCAAAAGGATATAGAAGTGTTAACAGCCTAGTGCTGGTAATTACATTTCGGTTCAAAGAGCTTTCAATACCAGCAGGAAATGCCAAGACATTTCTTTTCATGCTCGTAGCAGGGTAAGGCCTTGGAGAGTGGATTTTGGTATCTTGTAGTTACTCAGCCTGAGCATAGAGCACCTATTGATCTGACCTTGAGGAGAAAGTGGAAGTTCTTCATGCTTTTAATGACTGAAAAGTAGGTTTATTACAGTGAATTTCAGTGTTTTCTCGATGGAGGTTTGGTTCCTAGAGAACAGGCAGCTGCCTTGCTGGTGTGGGGTTTTAAGCTGTTGCAGACTGGGTCTGTGAAGGTCTGGAAGTGCAGAGTGTTCATCAAATTGGCTGCAGCAGTAAAAAAAAACCAAAATCATAAGGATTTGTGCCTTTATAATTGGGGTTAGGAAGGCCTGGCAATGGAAGGGTTTGGGCAGGCCCCTAAAGGTGCCAGGGTGAGCAGGGACCAAACACTTGCCAAGGGTTACCCTGAATTTCTCACAGCATCCCTCTGGGAGCAAACTCCTCCAGGGCTCTCAATTTTGTTTTGTTCAATTCTCTTTTGTTCAAGTTGGTCCCTCTCCAGTGTTCCACAGCTGTGTTTAACTCTGCACCTTAGGCTGGGGAAGGATTTCTATGGGACTCTAACTTCCAGCTCAGCCTCTCCTACAAGGGATGCCTTAACCCTAGGCTGCCCTCGTGCTCTGACAAGAAATTGAGAGCATTTAAAATTAAAAGCATGCACCTGGGATCACAGGTTGTGATCTCTCCCTGCTAAACTAAACCTTGATTAGCCCCATCTTGGATGAGGACTCCAACTAGCAGAGCACTGGATAAAAGGAGGAGGCTGATTAACATTTTATATCATTGTTTATTGGAGCTCAGGGCTGTAGGTCACTTCTCCAGGATGCAGAATAGAACAACTCAATTGCTCTCTCTGCTGAGAATGGGAATCCTTGTCCAGTCCCTCCAAAACTGATTGTTGCTTTCAACATCAAGTTCTCAGGACTCTGCATCACACTTGTTTTGCTGCCCAATGTGCCTCCTGTGAGCTGTGTGAACTTTGTAGATGGGAAACTTTCTGGTAAAATTATGAGAACAATGCAAGTGAGTTGGCTGTTTCTAGATTATTAAAGATGATGGTCTCACCTAGCAGGCTCTTTAATTTTCTGTTGAAATCAGGGGAAGCTCTTGGTTCTAGTCTGAAAGTTTGCCAGTTAATTGCTGAAGGGGTATCTCTCAGGGTGGTTCCCTCAAGAAAATCTGACAATAGCTTGAAGAACAGGGAAGAAGAAAAAAAAAAAAAAGAAGAAAAAGCAGACAGAATTTACCCTATTAATCTTCTAGGGCAAAGATGTGGAAGAGAGCAGGACAATCCCCATTAAATGTACACGCAGGCAGTTAAAATTTATTTCAAAGAAACGGTGATTTTATTATTTGACATATATGCTTGAACAAAGCAGCAGCAGCTCTGCATTGAAATGAATACCAAATCTAAAATAATCACAGTCCATGATTCCTCTGAATGACATACAATCACCCTTCTGCAGTGCACGTGACACAATCTGAAACATGATCATTTCTTGGAGGGGGAAAGACGTGGCAGGGTTAGGGTGGAAGGGAGGGGACAGCAGTGGTACCTGGTGCCCTGAGTGCCAGGTTAGCAGTTGCATGTGTCCTGTGGAGTAAAGGAATTGACTTCTCTGTTATTGCACACCACCAAAGCTCTCTGCTTCACATCCAGGGCAAGGTCTATCCCTTGGTTCCTTCCTGCTATTCTCAAGCTCCCCTCTTTGGCTTGGCTAAAACCTGTTCATCTTTGGAGGATGGAGTTGCTAGGATCAGGTCTTTGCCCTGGCTGTTGTACAGGGCAGTGCACCATGTAAATATAAAGGTGTTGGGTCAGCAGTGAAGTCCCCTCTCCTGCCTGGTCCCATCATCTGCATAGAAGCTCCAAAGGACAGAAATACTGCTCCAGAGACACCACTTCTGAGCAATAGATGAGACACAGGAAGAGTTTCTGCTCCAGCCACGCTGGAAGCCAATTCCAGGAAGCAACAGTGCCAAGGAAAAAGGGTTTCACTGAATCCTGGCAATAACAGATGTCCATGAATGATCTGGAGCTAAGCTACAAGCCTGTACAGCACTCTAGCACAACTCATGGAACACAGGAGACCTGCCAAACAATTTCATTAACAGAAACCTTTCAGAATCAAGCCAGTGTCCAACAGCAGCTGGAGAAGCCAGATTTCCTACTCCATCCAGTGGGTCCATGCAATTCCCAGCCAGGGGCTTGGACAAAGTGCAGATTCAAGGAGCTGAGAAGGGGAAGAGGGGAAAGGTCTTTGCATTGCTCAGACCAAGGGCAGCCCATCTGGCTAATTAGTGCAGGGAGCAACAAAGCAGTTCTTTATGCCACCTTACTTGATAGGAATTAGGGAAAGGGTACAAGATATCTCTAGATTCCTTCTCCTCCCTTCTGTTCAATTTCAACTCGCAAGCAAAGCATTTTTTTTTAATTACTTATCACTGAAGTTCCTCCTACGCATTTTTAAGACTCACAGAACACTGATGGGAAAAAAAAAAAAATAAAACACCCTAATCCAGAGCTAAAAGCAGATTTGGCATCTGAAGCAGATTCACATCAGTCAGCTCACCTAGAATGCTGTACCAAAGATGGAGATGCCTGGCTCCCCTCTCTGTGCAAATGCAAACCTCTCCCTTCCTTGGGAGAGGTGCCCCAGCCCTCAGGGCACAGTGGTTCAGCAGCACCTTTTCTCTGAGCAGCTGGCACCACACCTTTAAGGAGGCAGAGCTCTGCCAAAGGCTGGCAGCAGATGGACAGGGCTCAGCACTTCTGCCATCAGCACCCACCACGCTGACGCTGTGGCTCGTCCCTCCTGCCAGCAGGCAGCTCCCTGAGCTCTCTGAGGACCATTCCAAGGAAGTCACCACCCAAGCCAGCAAGTGCTGCTCTTTCTGCAGTGGATGGCACCTCTGAAAAGCCAGGCTGAGGGACACTGGAGCTCCCCTGGGAATAAATGGGGTCTGGGCTCCAGTTTGCACGCTGGGTGCACAGCACAGCTGTGATCTGGAGAGGTGCTGCAGCCAAAGGACCTTCCCTGTGTTATATCTCAAGTCCTTCCCTGTGCCTGCTCTTCTGGGAACTGGAGACAAGCCCTTGTCTTGTGCAATGGGATGAGATGGTAATTTCCTCCTCCCTGCAGTGAAAGGAAGATGATTCAAATCTCTGTTCCTCCCATTACAGCTGCTTTTAGAAGCGGCCAAGCAATTCTTGTCCTGGTGAGAAGAACCCCAAGCAGTGGTAAGAGTGGAAGAAACTGCTTCCCACTGTGGATTTCACAGGAGGGAAACACATGCCAAGAGGTATTTTTCTGCTCCTGTTCATGAAGTAAAGGATAGAGAAACAGAGAAGGAACTCTTCTGCCTGGGTAACTGAAAGAGCACCTGGTCTGCTTCACACACAGAGCCTGGCACACCTTAAGAACAGAGCCCATGCTGCAGTGACCTTCCTGAGATCTACCAGGATTGAGAGGATGGAGAGCTGCTGGAGCAGATTTTCAGTGCACATGGATGCTGAGATTTGAATTAAGAGCTCCAGTTTCTGTGCAGAACATCTCGTTTGCAGCCTGCTGCATGGAGCTGTGTCAAGCAGGAAGGAGGAGAGAAGAGGC
The DNA here is from genome assembly GCA_013400275.1 of Rhadina sibilatrix. Classification (NCBI taxonomy): domain Eukaryota; kingdom Metazoa; phylum Chordata; class Aves; order Passeriformes; family Phylloscopidae; genus Rhadina; species Rhadina sibilatrix. Next base: position 5,185 of record VWYO01016950.1, on the reverse strand, counting down.
AGAGCAGACCTGTTTCTGGTACTTCAGTAGTGTGAGCTGACTGCAATTAGGAAAACCAACTCAGATGTGTTGGCTCCAAGGCTTTTCATCATAAAGACAGGCTGATTTGTGCTTTTAAAATCACAGTGCTCCTCTGGAATTCAGACACTCCTTGCTAAACCCAATCTTTCACATCAATCCCTCATGCAAACCTTGCTTATCTTCTCTGGAATGTCCATGGAGACACAAGTCTTATCTTTCTTTCTCTGGATAGCCTGAGCTAGGAAACAGAGGCAACAGAAGGTGCATGTTGTTGGGGAAATGTTCCTGGGCAGGCAAGTCCCAGCTGCTAATTCATGTTAGAGGGACTCTACCTGCATGTTAAAGAAAGAGGAGGGACCAGATGTCAGACTGTGCAGAGTATCCCTGAGCTGCAAACCACGTGAGGGATGAGAGGAACAAAAGAACTGGAAGACAGACATCTGTATTCTAAAAGATCAGGCCTGGGGATCTGGGGCTCTGCTACCATCCTGGCTTGATGATCTTCTCTTTGGATGCAAGGAAGGAGCAAAGGTAGACTCTGACCCTTTCTGTTTGGCCCTTGTTTCAAAGAAGGGCCCCTCTTGGAAGCTGTGCCAGCTGGAGCAGGTGGATGTTCCTTGCAACAGTTGGGATCAGAGTGGGTGCCAAAAGAGCCTCTTGCTGCAGCACTGAGTTCTGGGCAAAGACAACTCTGCCAATTCAAACTCTGTGGTGGCTTCCTCTGCTACTGAGAGCAGGCTGCTGGCTCCCTAGTGGGATGTGAAAAGGCAGGGGTGTTCACAGAATGCTAAACAGGGGGGAGGGAACAATATAACTTTCACCTCAGCCCTGCAGCAAGTTGCTCTGGCTCCTGCAGCTTCCTTTGAGGGGCCTTCACTCTCCACAGCTGCCAGACGACTGCTGAGAGTCAAACAGAACTTTGTCTCAGACTGACAGTGATGCAGTGGCAAATCCCCAGGCAAAGAGAATTTGTTAAAGTCCATAGGCACTTATTCTTCACGAGGAGAATGTTAGGACTTCAAGCCTTCTCCTGGCAGGGTGCCACCACAGCCCAGCTTCTGGTGTGCTGGAGTCCCAGCCTGGACAAACAGCACATTGTACAAATGGCTGATGGTGGCTCCTTGTGTGGGGAAGAGCTTGGCCCTCAAACACCTCACAAAGAGGAGGGTGGGCTCCCCTGACCTTTGCACACAGAGTGTGGAAAAGAATGAGCAGTGAGAGCTGAACAAAACTGGGATTGCTGGGACAAGCCTGCTCCTCATACCCTGTTTCCATTACGGCTCAGTTACAGCTGGCAGCAACGTACAGTCACAGCTGCAAGTCTGTCAGCAGCTGTCAGGATGGCAGATGAGCATCAATAAAATTAAGGGGCTTTTAGTGCTGCAACAGGGAGTTTTCTTTCAGGTTAGCTAGGTTAGAGAATCACCCCAGGTCCCTCCCCACTCTTCCCCTCTTCTCTTTCCAGTACATAAAATCCCCTCACAGCAGATCTTCAGGCACAGCTGCCTTAACCCCTAGCTCCAGTTCTCCTTTTTAAAAGCAAGTTGCACAGCATCATCCACATCCTGCACTATGTAGGATGCCTCCAGCAGGCTGGGGTCGAAGCAGAAGTCCCTGTGTCCATGGAACACTGCCTCCTCTGCCTGTGCCTCTGCTCTCTTGGGAACGTCGCCGTTGCGGCGATAGACCCCAGTGCAGACCAGAATGGACTCGCAGCTCTCCACTGAACTGTTGCAGTCATTCCTCAGCTCCAGGGAAACCTCAGCCTGGGGGCTGGCTGCCTCTGGGCTCCTCTTCAGCCCAGCCTGGACCTGCTTGTGCCGAGCTGACTTGAGGTAGTTGTTGTAGAGGTTTGCCCCGTAGATGTCAGACATGGGGTTGTCCCTGGGTAAGGTCACAGTGTGAAACAGGAATGAGAAACAAGCCCATGCCTCTCCCTCTGGCTCTGGGGGCTGAGATTAGGGCAGCACTGAAGGAGGAAGGGGTGTGAGATGGTTGCTGACATCTAAAGGAGCAGCTGGAGTGGGCCAGTGAGTGCACACACCAGTGAGTCCTGCTCAGGACACGTGCACCTTCCAAAGGGGAGACAGCACGTCCCAAGCACCCACAGCAGCTCCAGCCATTACTGGATTATATTCCCTACCTTCCCAAAGCTGTTTGTCCAAACTGAGCTAACAGTACTACATCTGGGCCTCTGAATTTTGTCTTTTGAGTCACCCTACGTGCACCCTGCATCCTACAGTCCACAGCTTTGCTGTGCAGGCTACAAAAGCCAGCCTCTGTTCCAGGATGTGAGGCTCCAGAGATACCATGGGAATTTTGGCGTTAACTTCACAAATATCCAGAGGGAAAAGAAAACAACAACAAGAAGAGCAGTCAGCATGCAAGTCCCTAAGGAAAGCAGCAGGAAAAAGTCTCTTACCCAACTGCATAGAGGCGTTGGATGGGAGCCTTCCAGCCCTGCTTCTCTGCCTGCTGCTGGATCAGGTGCTGGGCATAGCGGTAGGTGACGGGGCTGGGCTTGCCAATCAAGGCCTCGTACCTCAGCTCCCTGCCTGTCACCTTCTTGTAGATGCTCTCCAAGCAGAGGAGGAAAGTGCCATGGCCAAACCTGCCCCAGAAAGGAGGTCGTCAGCATCCCCAGTGAAGCAGCAAGCACTCCTGTGGTTGTTGTTGCCTGGTTTGGTTGCCTGGTGGTGCTCACACACACCTCCACGCACAGGCAGTGGTCTGGCTTTTGCTTCTTCCCCCCAAGTTCTAATCTGTTATTTCACATGCAGCTTTCATGCCTCTGCTGCTAATTACATTGTACAATCAAGCTCTTAAAAAACACACAGTAGGAAAAGATGACCTGCAGGAGAGGAGCATGGAGCAGGCTAAACCAAAACCCCCCACATGTGCTTTTCACCTGGGCATCTTGGCTTCAGCCATCCACAGGAGGTCCATGTTGCAGGCAAGGATGGGCAGATGGGGGTATGGAACATCCTGCAGCTCTGCCCCAGGGTTCCCATTGCTCAGGAGCACATCAGTAATGAGTTGCAGGCTTGTCTCCCACCTCACTGGCTCGCCAAACAGGATCACCCCTGCGAGGGTTTTTTTTGAGAGCTGTTTGGAAACTCTGGGCATCCAAAAGCCACCCGCTAACCAAAGCCCTCCTCTGCTGGGCTGCCCTGGCAGGTTCAGCCACCAGTGGCACGTGGCTGCTGCCAGAGCTCGTCTGCACCCTGTGCACCACTGGTCCCAGATACTGGCACACAGCACAGGGAAAAGTTGCTTTTTTACCCAGCTTTTTCCAGCAGTGAGGCTGCATCCTGGCTGTGCCCTCTGAATCTGCTGCCCAGGGACAGCAGTGAGCTGACAGCACATCAGCAGCTCCCACCCCAGCTGGCCTGCCTTGCTCTTAGCTCTGCTTGCTGCTCAGATGTAAACACAGGGCCACTGCTTACCTTCTATAGTGGGGAAGCCAGTGGTTGGAGGAGGCTGCCAGAAAAAAAAAAACAAAGGGAAGGCAGGATTAGTAATGCAAAACCTATTGCCATTTCCAGAACAAAACTAAAAATGCCTCCTTTCAACCTGCCAAGGCAGTTCCGTATTCAGGCAGGACAAAGCCACCTGGAATCCTGAAGGAATATTTTTTTTCCCCTCTCCCTCACCCCAGATGGGATGTCACAGATCTTGTACTCCTGTCTCAGAGCTGGAGAGGGCAACCAAACCACGTCACCCCCCTCTGCAAGGAACAGCCACGGGAGGCAGGGGTGGCACGAGAGAGGAGAGGGGAGAGTCACTGCCCGTCCTGCAGGAGCCAACACTGGCCAGAGCAGAGGTGCTGGCTGCTCAGGGTCACTGCCAGGCTCTTGCTAAGGGACCCCAGAGTGGCCAGCTGCCCTGTCCCCGTGCTGTGTGCTGTCAGCAGCCCTTCTGCTGGTGCCTCAGGAAATTACCAGTTCTCTGGGCCTCCGGCTCAGGTCCACCATGTCCAACAGGGGATAAGCCTTCCTCAGGGCCTCGATGGTGACCACGTGCTTGAAGCCCAGGCTAGTGCAGACCATCAAGGAATCTTGTGCAAACTGCTTTGTTTGGGTTGGGGTTTTTTGGTTTTTTTAAGTTTTGCTTTAAGTTACTTGCAGAGGCACCTGTAGGATTAAGGAATGCAAGTGCTAGCAACAGAGCAATTATGGTAGTGCCACAGCCTCGTGGCTTTCAGCCAGACAGGGACACCTTTCACTAGACCAGGCTGCTCAAAGCCTCATCATAACTGAGTTCTTTCAGCTGCTGTCAGATCCTGGGGAAAACCTCACCCGTGGGACAGCTGGGAGTGATCTCTAATGGGAGAAAGAATGGGAGGAGCACCAGTAGAGCCCTAAAGTCAGAGACACCTAAAGCTGATGGAGCCCTCGTGGTCACATCCCACCAACAGCACAGCGACCACAGGAGCTTCTCATGGGCGTGAGAAGGCAAACACAGAGCAGGGGAGCCAGGAGGCGACCACCACGGACACCCACAGCACCTGAGCCTGCTGAAGGGAAGCCCAAACGACCTTTGCGTCTCCTTGTGCTTCAGAAGCTGAGCAAGCGAGGGGCAGGGGCAGGGGCAGCAGCCTTCAGCCGGGATGCCGCAGCAGGACGCACACAGCTGCAAAGGATACTTGTAGGCGTTCTCCTCCAGGGGCCCCTGCCCGGCCACCAGCATGTACCGCTGGTGGAACTGGCTGAAGAGCTGCAGGGGGCTGTGCGACAGGATCACCTGCTCCGGAGACACCTGCGGGGCGGGGGACAGGCTGCCTGGGACCCGCAGGTACGGATTTCGCCCCCTTCTCGCGGCGGCCGGGGGGCATCGCTGCCAGCCGCCCCTCGGGCCGGGCACCGGCGGTGCCTCCGTGGCCCGGGCCCCGAGGCCGGGACGGCGCTGCCCTGCCCCGTCACCGTTACCTGCAGCCCCAGCGCCTGGGACAGCTCCCGGGCCTTGGCCGACCGCAGGCAGTTCCCGGCGTTGGTCAGGAACCCCACGGCCCCCCGCAGCCGCCCGCCGCCGTCCGCCAGCCTCTGGAAGGCGCGGCGGGCGGCGGGCACGGGCTGGCTGCCCCGCACCAGCACGCCGTCCACATCCAACAGGAACCCGAAGGCCGGCGGCTGCAAGGCGAGCGGAGGGCACGGTCAGGCAGCCC
>VWYO01016947.1:9720-20120 GCA_013400275.1 Rhadina sibilatrix | reverse complement strand
GTAATGGTTGCCTCAGTGAATTTGTGAGGATATCAGAGGAGGCCTGAGGTCCTCTGCAGACAATTTGCTCTTACCTCAGGCAAAGCTGGAGAGCAGATCTCTGCACTGGGGAACAGTTCTGAGTGGTAGCTGTTTGGGAAGTATTTCACTGAACTTTTCACTCCTAGCCCACAAGCCCCAAATCTCTGTGAAACTAGGAGTGATCTTATCCTTGGAGGAGTTTTCAACAGAGCTGCCTTTGGACCAAAGTGGCAAACAAAACCTTTCTGCAGGGCTGGTGCTGCAGACAGCTACAGCAGTGGTGTGGGGATGTCCTGCAGGGCAGCTGGCTTAGCACCAGCCTTTGGTTTTAAGGACATCCATGGTGGTTTGAAAAAAAAATAAAAAATAAAAAAAGGAAAAGCTATTGTAGGCTGTGATATGGAAGACATGTCCTGTAACTTGAAAAAATAAGCTTTAAATGCTCTTTAGTGCAACTCAGAAAAGCAGCTTTGTGTCTGTTTAATGTGTTTATTCAGACCTGTAGAGAGGTAAAGGTATGGGTGAGAGAGGTTTATTTATTGAAGACTCTCAGATACCTGAAGGACATAATCAAAGCTGGATAATGTAGGGTTTTGTTGTTTTGGGTTTTTTTTTTTTTTGTTTTTGTTGTTTTTTTTTTTTTTTTTGCATTATTGAAGAAGATAAATAATTTTTTCCTAATTTTGGAAAGATGTGTCCAATGCCTGTATGGTACAACTGCATAACAGGCTCACTGCATCACAGGATTCACTCAGATTTGAAAGTGATCTTATCCTTGGAGGAGTTTTAATAAAATAAAAGGACAAGGACAAGGGGCAAGGACAGACTGAGGAAATAGAAAGTTAGAATGTTTTTCTCTTGTTATGAGAAAGACAGATCATGGCAAATGGAGGGGTATGGCTTTTCTGTGAGGAGAGCTAGTAAGGTTTTAAATTATCTNTATCCTTGGAGGAGTTTTAATAAAATAAAAGGACAAGGACAAGGGGCAAGGACAGACTGAGGAAATAGAAAGTTAGAATGTTTTTCTCTTGTTATGAGAAAGACAGATCATGGCAAATGGAGGGGTATGGCTTTTCTGTGAGGAGAGCTAGTAAGGTTTTAAATTATCTTGTGTCAATCTGAGAGGAAAAAAACATTGTAACTTGGTTCTTAGAGCTTCTCATCTTCCTTTTCTTAAATTTTCTGCTTCATGTGGGTATATACCCAGTCAAAACCCTCCAAGACAGCCATATAAACATTTCACACTGCAATTTGAATGAATTTTATTACTGAACGGGACAGATGCCAAAAAAAAGCTCACCAACTTTCCTAAGTTAAAGTTGTGCAACTTCCAATAGTCAAAGATGGCACAGAAAAGGTTTTTATCACCCAGAAATAATAGAGAAATCTAGAATCTGCTACTGTTGTGCAAACATTTTGTTTTTAAACAAAACAAATTGCCTAACTTGCCAGCTCGAAGCTACCCCCCAGCAGCTCGTTTCCACACAAATGAAAGTCACTTCTCTTCATTCCTTTCCTCAGGGTGTTTTCCCCCTGTTTCTGATTTAAACTTCTGGATCAGTGTTTGCATATTTCACCCCACTTCTTTTGGAAATCATTAAAAACTGTTAAAACCTGCAAATATGTTGCATTGTAGACATAGGGTGTTGAGTGGGAGAGCTGCAAAGTACTTGCTGAATAAAGACAGTGTTTCAGCCACATTTCCATTGAAAATCAGGCAGGGTTGTGTCATTTCTGCTTATGATGCCTCCTGTTTCTAAATTATTTGGAGCTTCGTTTTTGCCCCGTTTAGACACTGAGGTTGTGAATGGCACTGAGGCAATTCAGATCTTGGATTTGGGACAACGTGCTACAGGATGGAGCTGCTTCTGCACTGAATGGAGAGGTCTTTCCTGGCCTTCTGTGGAGGAGGATTCTGTGACCCACTGCAGAACTGGCCAGATTTCTCCTGCTGGCTGCACTGGGAGGGAGCACTGAACTCAGAACTGAGTTTGGGGGTCGAGCTGGGTGACACCTGCCATGCTGAGGGGCCACTCCTCTACAACCTCAAGGGTATCCAAGCCTTCCACATTTAGGATTGTAACATACAGGAAATTAAAAGCTTTTTTGCCAAAGGTATAACATTGCCAGGGATCATATATTTTAAAAATACTTGTGTCCGTGCTCTACTCAGGTTTTCTCTGTTGCTTGTTTTGAAAGTGGCTGGGTAGTTTTTTTCTTTTTTTTTTCCATACTGCATTAGGTAATGCTCTGTGTGAATAACAAGGGTAAAATGTGGTCTTTAAAGTTTTAGGACTCATTTTCCTGCTCTATTTTCGCTCTTTATTACATCTTACCTCTAGAGATTTATGCTATAGACTAAAAAGCCTTACAGGAGACTGAATCATGCATGAACTTTATACAACTTTCTGTTTGAACCTGATAGGGTTTTTTTTTTCATCTTTCTCATCAGAATGATCAGTGTTTTACTGAAGCGTTGGCAGGCGGGGAGCAGAAATTGTGCCAACTGATGCTAACATTTCAACAACAGCAGGGGGAAAAAGAAAAAAAAAGACAATAAAAGAAAGAATAGCTGGAGAGTATACTGTTTTTCTGGAATTCTGTCTTTCTCTCCTTGAGCTGAGGCTGCTTCCAGTCACTTCTTAATGTGTGAGCACAGCCAGGCTTGAAACTGTTTTAGGCTTCAGCTTCCAACTGCTCCATTTATCTCCAGCCTGACAGGGTAGCACAGTAACCATTGTATTGAGCCACAAGAGGAGAGCCCAGGAGATAAATTGTGGCTTTTCCCTCTGTTCTTTGTTCTTGTTGTTCTGTCAGCACGTAGAGCAGGCACTGTGACGTGTTTGATGGAGTTAGTGGCTCCCAGCATAGGAGGAGGAGGATGAAGTGATGTTGGTTACAGTTTGCTGGGGCAAATATTTATATTAGTGCAGCTTTGTCATTTGTCCCTGCAGCTCATAGAAGGCAGCAATGCAAGTGTTAATATGATGTGCAGGACTTGCAATAGGCAGCCCAGTGGTGCAGCCCATGGAGGGCTGTGCAGAGGCTGAGGGTTTTACCAGTGATGCTGGTTCCCTCAGCAAACCAAGAGTATCACCTTTGTGTGCCTTCCCCCCTGATTAAACCTCACTGCATTTGTTTCCTTTGCTTGCCATGCAGTCTCTTACTCCCCGAGCATGCTCAGAGTTACATATTTTGGAATAAGATCTCTTCAAAAAAATCCCAACCTGCTTAAAAGAAGGAAGTGTTAGCTGGTGGCGTTTGCCAAAGACAATTCCTGCCTTGCCTATTACAACAATAGATCTTTACAAATGGTCCTGAGTCATAGTGCAGCAGTTCTCAGTCACTGCATTTCTGGTCTCCAGAGAGATGAGGTGATTATTTTTAGTTTGGTCTTGCCCTGATGTGCAATTCTGTGCTATTCCAAGTAAATCTGACCCATTCATAATTAACTGGTGCAGACCAAAGCCTGAATTTTTTGTGGATATTGGACTGACTTTTATAATGAGCTTTTTTTTTGTTTATACAGTTAGGGAATCAGGATGTAAACAATGCTTGCTTTACCTGCCTGATCCCAAATAAAGTTAAACAAAGTTTTAGTCCTGCTATGTGCAAGTGCCTTCAACCGTCCTGCTCTCTGTTGCTCCAGTGGGGATAATTTTATTTGTTCTTGCTTTTAGTTGCTCCTTTCAAAATCTGAAATGTTAAACTCCGTCAGTCAAACTTTTGCATTCTAAATCGAGATTTCCATCAGCAGTGCAATTAGAAGCTAACCAGGTACTTACCGAAAAAGCAATTAGCACCTGTTAAATCAGTGTGTACTTTATAAAAAAGAAAAAAAAGAGTATTTTTTTTTTTTTAAGGACATTGACTTATGCCAAGGGAGGTGTCTTTAAAGGTTTGATCTTTGATAGGAGCATTCAGGAAATCTCTGCCTTCTGGGGCAGCTGCCTGATAGCAAGGGCAGCGTCAGTGCCAGACTTGCAGTGTCAGATTTCATTCAAAGCTATTTACAGCTCACCCCTTATTCCCACCGATGTTTCAACAGGTTTACTCTGAAAGACTTGGCTTGCAACATCCCAATTTTTTACACGCTCTATCTGAAAGGTTTTTCTTACAAAATCCTTTTGAAAAGACATGTTTGAGCTCCGATGTTTTCTTTCAACGAGAGCTAAGCAAACCGCTGGCAGAATGGAAGGGAAAAGCCAGGATGAGACATTTGGATAAACAATGAAGTGCAGTTCTCAGAGAGTTCAAGTGACCCCAAATGAAATCTGAATGAAGGAAAAAAGAATGGCTGTTCCGTGGAAGCATTAACTGAGGTAAATGAAATGTGGAGCATACTGAGGGATTTTGCAAACAAGTGAAGTGCATGGGACAAAAAAGCTAAATACATTTTCCTGTAAGAGAGACCTCTGAATGCCACCAGACAGTTAAGCTGGAATGGATCCAAATTTCTTCGCTGGTTTTCACTACAGGCAGTGTATTCTTGGCAAGGATTTCATGTGAAACTTTATCATATTAAGCATTATGTCCTGGAGATAAGACTGATTGATATGTCTAAATTACAGGAAGTCATTGTCCCTGAATTATAACTGAGAAAGGTTAGGAATGGAGTCACAAGGGTGCTAAAAAAATGGGTGTGAGGTGTCGTTGTCAGTCGTCTTTCTGGAGGAAAAACATTGAAGGGGTCAGATTTATACATAATGTAAGACTTCGTTTGTTTGTTAGTTTGAGAAATCAATCAGTTAATATGTTAAATTAATATTTAATATGTTAAACCTAAGAAAGCCCACAAGCAACATTGGAAATCAGCTTTGCCAAACATTGCATCCCTGTGGTGGAAACGTGGAATCCATTGCTGTGACCCTTTCTAAGTCCCATTCTAAAAAATCATTTCAAAACCTGTGCTGAACGTTGATTTTTACACCCACATTTGGCCCAACTCAGCAGTACAGAGGGAAAGAAGCACACTGAGGTTTGAACCCTAACTGCCTGGGCTTAGGAAGAAAAATTGTGTCATAGAGGCTGCATAATTATCCTCCCTGGGTTGGTTCTGTGTTTTTGTGAAGGATCACACAGCTCTGGATAGATTGGAACGTCTGCTTCATGTTCTTGTCAGTAATTACTCAGAGACACTGCAAGGCCTCCTTCCCATCAGCTCTGGGGGTAACTGTGACAAGCCAAAGGACTGAAATCCCTGCTTTTTTGGGGTCAGCAGCTGGAACAGGGGCAGTCTCTCCTTTTTTCCTGAAGCCATATCCAGCCCACAGGAGCTGCTTACCTGTGCACTCTCACTGTCTCTTTTCCTCTTGCTGCATTCCAGCTTCATGGCTTATGTCCTTCTTTTCCCCTGAGACTCCCACAATCTCCAGCTTCATTTGGGATATCTGTATTCAAATGCAGATTTTGTCTTTGTAGCCAAGACCGAGTTGAAGGCATCTTTGAGGAAATGCTAATAGGAGTGCTGTGGTAGGGCACTGCTTCTTAGGCATACCTTCCTCCTTAAGAACATTTCTTTGAAATCTAGACTAAAAAAAAATAAAAAATAAACCATTTTATCAACACTGCTTTAATGTGCTCAGAATAAGGTGCCTGCATAAACCAGAAAATTGATGGCTGAGAGTGAGCTGCTCCTTTATTGTGCTGAATGTGGGTGGGTCTGCTCCGGTGCAGTCCAGAAGGGGATTTTGAAAGGAACAACTTTATGTTCCTTTTCTTGCTCTTTGCAATTTAGCTGATTAGCAGCCTGCCTTTCCTGCAGGGGCCCAGCAGCCCTGAGCAGGTGATAAACAATGCTAAAACCTGGGTTATCATCTGCAAGGTGGAGGTGCAGGCTGCTGCATCAAAGGAACTCCTTGGCTGGGAAATGCTACCGGGGTGGCTCGAAATCCAATAGGTAGAAATTTCTTTTTTTTCAGCAAAAGGGCAAGAGAATGCAAAACCTGTAAATGGCACTCCTGGGTGAAACTGGAGAGAACCTAAAAAAAAAAAAAATTGCAGATCCTGAAAGATTCTATCTCTTGCAAGACAGAGAGGAAACTTTCTCCACTGAGAAAAGATCAGGCAAAAGAAAAATGTCAGGCACAGGACTGCTCAGGAGTTACTGTGACTTGCTGCATCTGCCAAGTTGCCCCAGCATACTCAGCAATTGCAAGACAGCTTTAGGGTTACAGAAGGTTCCTGGTAACTTCATTATTCTCTCTCAAAAGCAGGAAAAGTCCTTTTAGCTGCACTTGGTATCATTTTTCATGAGGACCCACCAGAGTTAAATTAATGTATTTCTAGAGATAGCTCAGTCATCCCAAATCATTTCTGTCTGGTGTTCAAGCCCTTGATGGCATACTTGGAGTTTGAATTCAATTCTGGAGAGACACTGAGCATGCTAATTAGATTCCCTTTGTGCTCTAAGAGGGAGGAAAAGCAGAAGGGATAGGTTTTAACATTTCAGTTGAGCAGTGTTTGCAGAGCACACTCCTCTTTCCTACAATATTACATGGAATTAGAGGTAGAAATTTCTAGAATTGACATGCTCACTGTGCTATCTGAATTTGCTGAAGGTGTCTGTGGCTTTTGGTGAATATGCATCGAGTACAGAGTAGTTTCTTTAAATTTAAAAAAAAATATATATTAGCCCGAGTGTCTTACTTAAATGTCAATGTATCTGGGTGCTACACCACTGTTTCATAACACTGAAACTGCACGGGAACTTGCCTGAGACAAAAGCTCTGAACACAACAGCGAAACAGGGGGAAATATTCATGCCAGCTGATCCTTGTTTGCACAACCACCACCCTTTCTTCCCCAGCAGCTGATCCGGATGGGGCAGCAACAGCAGCAGTGGTCTCAGGAAGGATGGATGATTAGGGGAGGAGGCAAAGGGCTTTGTCTGCCTTTCTCACAGGCACTGCCAGGAGGTGTCCCCCAAAGTGAGCTGGGATGGGCCCTCCTGGGGCACACTTGAGATAATAACATTAAGGGAATTAATAGAGCTAGAGTACAGCCTACATTTAGTTCTAATTAGACAGAAGATAGCAGCCAAATTGCCACTAAAATTCAGACAGAGAATTCAAACAAGTCATGGAAACTGCGGAAAGATCCAACTTCTGGGTGTAGTACAATTCCCTGAAATCTCCCTAATTCTCCACTTGGCTGTCTGTCCCCAGTAATTTCACAGAGTCTGGGGAGCCAGAGCCCAGGCACACCTGCATTTGAGCCCCCAGCAGTTTCCCTGGCTGACAGATTCCCTGTGGCCCTTCTGGGAGAAGGAAGTTGTTTGGAGCAGCCCTGCCTGCATCAGCAGATGGGATGAGGACCAGCACCTCCTTCTGCAAACNCACACCTTGGGCAGGACAAGAGCCTGGCCAGGGCTGCACCCAAGGTGGGCACAAAATGGTCACAAAATGGACCCAAAATGTCACAAAATGGTCACAAAATGGACAAATGGTCAGGAGGCCTCCCAATTTGATCAGTTCTGGTCCATTTGCACATTGGGGTTTAATTGTCCAATTCCAGCTCCAGGCTGTGAGGTCCCATCCTTCTTGTCCCTCCCTCCAGCCACCCTTGTTGGTGCTGTTGGGCTGAAAGTTGTCCTTGGTGTGCAGCAGGAACAGGATTTGTTTTGTGTCCCTGCTCTGTGCAGAGCTGAGTGACCCTGAGTGTGAGCTCAGAGCTGCACCCCTGGGCAGCACAGAGTCTGAAACACAGCAAAGCTCAAACTGAAGGCATCACAGGCACACACCACCAGCAGAAACATTATGGATTTACAAGAAAGAAGGGATCTGACAGCTGTGAGAAGAGCTGGCAGTAGGAAGACTCAGAAAAAATTAAGCTCCAGATGAAAGAGAATTGAGGTCAAAACAGGAACAGATGTGCGCTAAAAATAGAAGGAGAAGAAAAAGATAGATGCAAAGGTCCTTGCAAGTAGACCAGGAGGGAGAGACATCTTATTAAAGGAGAGATGGAAAAGCAGTGATAATACAAAGGGAAAAAATTGCAGCACAAATTAACAAGCCTCTTCTTTTAGTTTAAGTTATTCTTATTTAGCTCTAACTAAATCACCCCTTGACTCCTCAGCCTGCATTATTACTCAGAAAAGCAATGAACCTTATGTAAGGGGCACCAGTGTAGATGCTACCGAGCACCTTCTGCACACTTGAGATAATAACATTAAGGGAATTAATAGAGCTAGAGTACAGCCTACATTTAGTTCTAATTAGACAGAAGATAGCAGCCAAATTGCCACTAAAATTCAGACAGAGAAGTCATGGAAACTGCGGAAAGGTCCAACTTCTGGGTGTAGTACAATTCCCTGAAATCTCCCTAATTCTCCACTTGGCTGTCTGTCCCCAGTAATTTCACAGAGTCTGGGGAGCCAGAGCCCAGGCACACCTGCATTTGAGCCCCCAGCAGGTACCTGGCTGACAGATTCCCTGTGGCCCTTCTGGGAGAAGGAAGTTGTTTCTGGAAAAGGGACAGGGAATGGAAGTGAAGTTGCCTTCCAAGAGCAGCAGAAAGAAGGAACTGGAACCAACCCTGTCAAACTCCCTTAGCCTTTCCCTCCCATAAACACAAAACCAGGGAAAGTGTAGCAGGAGAAGTGTCAGTTCTGGGCAAACCCTTTGGGTTTCCAAGTGGAGTCAGTGCACCCAGCAGCCTGGTTCTGGAACTTCCAAGTGTTGGTGTGCAGCAGCCAGTGACTAGCAAGCAATACTTACCTTGGCATTTCCAATGAACTCCTCAAAAACCGTCCTGTGATTCCCAAATACCGACTTTCCTTGTTTTGTTCAAGTTGTTATTTTTTCAAACAGACCAAATCTGAGTTGCAGCCCCAGGAGCATTCCTACAGTGGGACATGGGGGCAGCAAACTTACCTTGGGAACGGGCTGTGCTTGCTTGCTGAGGAGCAGCACTTTGAAATGATGCTTTGCATCATGCTCTGCAGGGATAAATACTCTGTGATAGCAGGGAGAACAAATCTTTTTCTCCTCTGTCTTAACAAGCATTAATGAAGAAAGATTTTCTTTTATTGTTGCTGTCCCTACCATTACTATTTTTATGCCATGCTCGGTTTTCTAAGGGCCAGGTGACAGTAGTCTTACATGATTTCTTTAATACTCTCTCTCCATTATATTCTCATGTTTACAGCAGACTTTCTCCTGTTCTTCCCTGCAGCACTTTTGTTATTATTCTGCCTTTAAATCCCTTCAAGTGGTTTTCAGTAAGCTGGTCTTTCATCAGGTACAAAGAGAACACTTGACAGATTCTCTGCAAGTAAAAAATAACATTTTGGTTTTTATGGCAGTGCTCAAAAAAAAAAAATAATTATAGTACATTGGTTTAAATTAACAAAATTACACTGGTAATTATCTCACCCAAATTGTTGCTGTAGATGTATATTCTTCACTTTACATGGGAAGGTTTTCCTTATTTCTCCTTATTTGTGGCAATCCATAAGCAGTCTTATCCATTTCATAGATCTCATTTCAAGGGGAGGGCTAGACCACAGGAAAGGCTCTTTATGACTATTATTTAGTTAGGGGGAAGTCACTGACTCAGGGCTCTTGCTGCCTCGGTTCCCTCACCAGTTCTATCCTAATGAAACAAATTTTTGAAAGAACTGCTGGGTGAGTGAGTCATTTCAAAAACTGAGTGGAGACGTCCAAAGTTGTTCTTTAGGCTTGTGCCTTCACAGTTAGGTGTGTTAAGTGGTACACAAAGCCTGTGGTGGAGATCAGTTTTGACATTTATCCTGCCATCAGTGCACCCCAAGTCTCTCAGCCCCTCCTGGGAGCCACTCATCCAGTCCTGTCTGGGCCACAGGGATGGGAGCGTTTTCTGTTTGCTGCCTACCCCCAGCTGCAGGGGCACCAGCAGCCTTTCATTTATTACAGCCTTGCATTTATTACAGCCTTTCATTTATCACAGCCTTTCATTTATCACAGCCTTTCAGTGTAGCTCTGGGTGGACTGAAGAGGAGGTGTGATCCCACTTCCAGAAGAGCAGAGCTTTGGGTTGCATTTTGTAGCAAGCACCACTGAGCACCTGCCCCAGAGCTGGGTGAGCAGCCTGGGACTCACTGGGGTGACCTCCTCTTCAAGACAGAAGCAAAACCTATTGATTGGGAGGAAACATCTGCTGAGTTGGCTGAACTCTCCTCTGCTCCCTGAGTTCTGGGTCCTAAACTCTGTGATGCAAATGACTTAATGCTGGGCCAGCCTCACTGCACAGCCCAAACTGCCTCAGGGAAGGACTGTACCGAGTATTGTTTGTATTTATTTTTGTTCAGTTGGGCTGCAGTTAATATTTTCAGCATACCCAGCCAGCCTAGTTCCTCATGTGAGGAGTGTTTGTGCTTACCCATTCCTTAAAAAAAAAAA
>VWYO01016946.1:62532-111242 GCA_013400275.1 Rhadina sibilatrix | reverse complement strand
GGGACCGGGATTTGGGGAACCAGCAGCCTGGTAATGTGGCTGAAAGGCACCAGTATTTCTCTGCACCAACACTTCTGCTCCCTGAACCTGTGACACAAGTCACTGCCTCCTGCACTCTTCCCAAAGAATAGGACCATACCTAATCCACTTTGAAGCCTTTTCCAACTCGGAAGACAAACCTTCTTAAGCTCAGTGAAAAAACTCCAACAAATCACTCCCAGACTTCTTTGACTTGAAAAGCGGCTTACTCACTGCACATTTCCAGGCCTTGGTGACAGGGATTGAATTTTCCTCCCAGCTTTCCACATCTTGAAGCCATCAGCAGCCAAGGAAAGGTTCATGGAGTTGGAGGCCCCGAGGAAAGGGGAGAAGGAAAATTCACTAAAACTGCTGCAAGAAGTTGGAGCACCTTCCATGCAGATCCAGCAGCACTGCTTTTCCTCAAGGTGTTGGGCACATTCCCTGTGGATCCAGCATCCCTCAGGGAGCAGGATGAGACCAGGGACAGACATTTGTCCCATGCCTGTCATTTGTGGTCAGCATTTGCCACACGAGTGCACTTTAATCTGGCTGCATTCCTCACTGTTCCTGCTGGCTTTGCAATTTTTGGGAACAAAGAAATGTAAAAGCCTTTGGACTTTGTGGGCTGCAGAGTGGGAATGGCCCTTGCATCAGGATGCAGTTGCCACACTAACACAGGGTGAGGAAGAGAAGCAAAACAGGAGTTAAAAAAATAAATAAGAACATGCAGGAGCACAAAGAGGATTTCAGCAGCTCCCCAAAATCCCCTGATTTGGGTCACTTCTTTGCAGCAGGTTGGGTTCTGCTCCAGCTCCAGAGGGCTTGTTGCACAACCTGACATGAGGAAGAGGCTAGTGCACGGAGAGGGAGGAAAAAGCCAGAGAGGAGCAATCAGAGGAGAAGCTCTCAGGTGAGGTTTGTGATAGGAAAGGCCTGGAAGCAGCTGGCAGGAGCCAGACTGACCCCTTTGGCTCTTGGATATCTTGCTGCCATCCTCCTACTCCTCACAGAGTTATGGAATACTGGAGTGGCCTTTTTTGGAGCAGGTGACAGATTTCCAACCTCAGAGCTCAAACTCAACACTGGTTGGGGGGTATCCACACAAACCACACTCATGGTTTTTGGCCCCTGACTCACCAGACCTCCCCAAGCAGCATCCCTTGTTCCTGCTGACCAGGATTGCAAAGCAGTTGGCATTTGGCCCTAAGAATACCTCCTGGGGGTAAGGGAAAAAGGCAACTGATATCAAAGGAAGGAGGGACAACCTTTCCTGGAAACACAGCCTGCCTGTCTGAGCAGCAAGATCAGCCCTGAACCAGCTAAACCAGTCACTATCCAAGGTTATCCGATCCATCACCAGCAAGGAGGAGTCCATGTTTTCCTGCTGTGTCCTGCTCCAGAGGGAGAGATCCTTATCCTCACAGCATCTTCTGCCTGGGTGAGAAGTTGTAACTCTCCACAGGAATCCTCAGCTCTCCCTTGGCGGGATTCCAGCAATGCAGTTGCCTGAGTCTGACCCTTTTTTGCAGTTTCACTTCAGAGCATCAACTTCGTTTCCTCATCAGACTTTTGGGAGACCTTGGAGTCAACATAACCCTTAGGAAATCAGATTGTTTAGCAGAAATGGCACTTGGAAATCAGACTTGTGGGCTTTTATTTGCTGAGGGTTCCCCCCTACCCCGGCTATTTCGGTGTTTTTATTTTCATTTTGCTACATCGTTCCTTTATTTCTGCTTCCTCTTTGGGCCTATTTTTATTTTGATTTGCAGAGGCTCCTGTTCTTTCAAATGCCAAACTCCTTTGGCAACACGTCCTTAGCTGAAGGCAGCTGGCCCATTTGTGCTCAGTGCTAAACCCCAGGCACAGGATGCAGCTCCCAAACAATTTGCAGGGAGAACCAGAACATTTTGTGATGCCACTAAAATGCCTTTTTCTTGCTGTGCCTGCTCTGGGCACTGAGACACACTGTGGCTCTTACCAGGCACATCCTGTCCCTTAGATCAGCTGGTTCTTCCCAGGACAACTCCTCCTGCTCTGCAAATCATTTTGCAAAAGCAAAGGTCATTGGCTTTTCCCATCCTGCTTCTCCTTTCTGAGAAGTTCTTCTGTCCCTACTTAAACCAAAGAACCCCAAACCCCAGTCTCAAGTATGTTTTCGATTCATCCACAGCTTCTCCCTTCTTTGATTATTGTGAAACTCATCCCTTGAAAATAAATCATTTGCTCTTTCAGTTCCCATCCAGGCACTCCATACAGGTTTTAGAGGAGGCTTAGATGGGATATTGGGAGGAAATCTTTCCCTGTGAGGGTGAGGAGGCCCTGGCACAGGCTGTCCAGAGAATCTGTGGCTGGCTTATCCCTGGAAGTATCCAAGGCCAGGTTGGATGGGGCACAAATCCTATGAGAACAGAAAGAGTTGTAAAGCACTGCAAGAGGCTGGCCCAGGAAGTGGTGGAGTCATCCTCCCTGGAATTGTTTAAAAAACCACATGGATGTAGCACTTGAGGACATGGTTTAATGGTGAACATGGTGAACATGGTGATGGCTGATGGTTGGATTTGATGACCTGAAAGGCCTTTCCCAACCTTAACTCCCATCCAGGAGGGAGAGGAGATGACAAAATCTCCCTCCACTCCAGACAGAACAGTCCCTCCTGTGTGCCAGGAGCCGGGATTTTAGCTGGGATAAATCAGCAGAGTCCAGACTTACACAGATTTATGCTAATCCATGTCACAAGCACATGGAATGTTGGGAAGAGGGTTGTACACATGCCCAGGACTGGCTGCAGAAGCCCCATCAGTCTCACAAAGTAGTTTTTTAAGCACCATATCAGATAATTACAGAACATCAGAATGTTTTGGGTTGTAGGGGACCTTAAAGATGATCCAGTCTCATCCCCTGCCAAGGGCAGGGACACCTTACACTATCCCAGGGTGCTCCAAGCCCTGTTCAACTTGGCCTGGAACACTCCCAGGCACAGGGCAGCCACAGCTTCTCTGGGCTAATGTCCATGTCTCAAACACAGTCAGCCATGGAGCCAAACAGGGACAAGGATTGTTGGTACTAAATGCCAGGGAAATTAACAAGATGCAACTGGAGAAGGGGCCATGCAGAGGTAGGGCTTTTCTGGGACAAACATCCTTGTTCCAATTCACAGAGACACAACAACAACAAAAAAGACAGTGTCAGCAGAGTTCTTTCTTCCTTTTTTTTTTTTTCGGAGCCCATTCAGGCACTGAAAGGAGCTCTAAGATCTCCCTGGAGGCTTCTCTTTTCCAGGGGAACACTCCCAATTCTGATGGAGATTGAGCCTAAGGTTGGATTTACATCCCACCTCCTCTCTGAAAAGTTTAGGAAACAAGGGGGTTAATTCTGAATCTCCCTTACCCTTTCCTCCCTTTTACATCCCTGGCTTCCATAAAAATCACTCCACATGGGCTTTGATTGTTCTTTTATCATGGAATCCCGGGATGATTTGGGTGGGAAGGAACCTTAAACATGATCCAGTTCCTTGCAATGGGCACTATCCCAGGTTGCTCCAACCTGGCCTGAACACTTCCAGCCACAGCTTCCCTGGGCAACTCTTCCAGTGCCTCATCACCCTCATAGGGAAGAAGTTCTTCCCAATATCCCGTCTAAACGTATTCTCCGTCAGTTTAAAGACAGACGAGGACAACACCAGGCTGCGTGCTGGGCGATCCATGACGGAATTCGCCACGGGAGCACACCAGCCACCAATCACTGCCGCCCGGCAGCGCCGTGCCAGCGCTCGGCGGGACTGTGGCCCTGACACGGCATTTTGGGGGAAGTCTCCCCTCAGGATATGCCGGGAGGCGCTGGATTCCCCCCAGGGACACACTGGGAACAACAGGATCCCCCCGGCAGCGGCGCCGGACGCCCGTGAGGGGCGGCCATGGCGGAGCCGGCGCGCGCGGGGCAGGGCGGGAGTGCCAAGATGGCCGCGCCCGCGTGAGGGGCCGCCGGTGCCGCTTCCCGCGCGTCCCGGTGCCCGCGGGAGCCGCCGGAGCGTCCCGGAAATAATGTGGATATCGGGACCCCATGTCGGACCACTGTGACGAGAGGGCGACGATGATTGCGGTCAGCGACCTGCAGGAGTTCGCGCCGCGGGGCCGGGAGCAGAGCCGGCGGCACCCGAGCGCCCTGAGCCTGCAGCTGCGGCGGCTCCAGCCCGCGCCGGAGCTCTGCTCCTCCGACGGCGCCGCAGGGCTCGTGGGCTCCCTCCGAGAGGTCACGATCCACGACCGACACCGGGTACGAGCCTTCCTGAGCTGGGGGGTTCCAGGGGAGTTGGGAGGGAAGGGAACTTAAAGCCCCTCCGCTTTCCGCCCGCCGCCGCGGGCTGGGACATCTTCCCCCAGACCAGGTTGCTCTGAGCCTCCTCTAGGCTGGCCTTGACATCCAGGGATGGGGCAACCTGTGTCAGGGCCTCACCATTCTCCCAGGGAAGAATTCCTTCCCAATATCCCATCTAACCCTGCCCTGTGGCAGTGGGAAGCCATTCCTGTCACTCCAGACCCGTGTCCAAGTCCCACTCCAGCTCTCTTAGAGCCCCTTTAGGCACTGGAAGAGGTTTTTAAGGTCTCCTTGGAGGCTTCTGTTCTCCAGGTGAATGCCCCGAGCTCTGATGGAGATCGAGCCTAAGATTGAAACCATCCACATCCCACCTTTAGACTGAGAAGCAGTTTAGGGAGCAAGGGGGTTCACTCTAAATCTCAGAACTCCATAAAGGGTCTCCCATACCCATTCTTCTGTGGCTTCTATCAAAATAAATTTAAATGAGTCCTGGTTGTCCTTTACTGTGGAATGCCAGGGTTTTTTGGGTTGGAAGGGATCTTATGGATCATCTCATTCCGCCCCCTGCCATGGGCAGTGACACCATCCACTATCACAGGTTGCTCCAGGCCCTGTCCAGCCTGGCCTGGGACACTTCAGGGATGGGGCAGCCACAGCTTCTCTGTGCCAGTACCTTGTAACTGGCCAAACTCATCACACCTGCGGGTCTTGTGGCTTTTCCTTGACAAACCCCTATTTTCCAGGAAAGCTGGCAGCTGAGGAAAGGCATCAGTGATGTTGGGGAGGAGGTGGACTACGATGAGGAGCTGTACGTGGCCAGCAACGTGGTCATCTGGAGCAAGGGCAGCAGAAGCCAAGAATCCACCGTGTACAAGGCATTCACTGTCGACAGCCCCGTTCTGCAGGTACGGAAATGTGGGAAAGGGGCACTGAGGGAATCCACAGACCCTTTCCAGACAGTGTTTTGGGGTAGGGTTGGTTGGGGAAGCACGGGAAGGGACGTTGTGTGGGAGCAGCTCATTCTGGAGAATGAACGATGCTGTGTTGGGTTTCAGGCCTTGTGGTGTGACTTCACTATCCCCAAGGAAAAATCGGAAAAAGCTGATGGTGAGTGTCCTGATTCTTGTGCTGCTGGCAAATACTCAGAGCTCAGCTCCCTTAGCTTGTAATCATAGAATTGTTTAGGTTAGGAAAGCCTTCAGAGACTGCTGAGTCCAGCTGTTGCCAAGGCCACCACAAAACCATGTCCCCAAGCACCAGATCCACATGGTTTTTATAGTCCTGCGCCTGTGTCAGGGCTGGATACCCTTTTGGGGAAGAAATTTTCCCAATATCCAGCCTGAATCTCCCCTGGTGCAACTTGGGGCTGTTTCCTCTCATCCTGTCCCTTGTTCCCTGGAAGCAGAGCCTGACCCCCACCTGGCTGCACTCTCCTGTCAGGGAGTTGTGCAGAGCCAGAAGGTCCTCCCTGAGCCTCCTTTTCTCCAGGCTGAACTTTCTCAGCCATTCCTTTTTTCCAGCCCCTTCCCAGCTCCATTCCCTTCTCCGGACACACTCCGGAGCTCATTCACCGTGACTCAAAATGTCATAATTTACTTTTTGTGTATAAGAGATGTCTGAAACAGAGCAAAACTTCACTGTGTAATTGTTTTTTTCCTGTCCAGTTTCAGGCAGTGAGGAAATAGTGGAGAAATGTATCTGCATTTTGCAGAATTCCTGCATAAACGTGCACAGCATGGAGGGAAAGGATTACATCGCTGCTCTGCCTTTCCAGGTAACTTCTGCATCGCTTTTTGTCCACAATTGGAATATTTTGGTCCACATTTACATTCCTAGGCTCTCCATAAAAAGCCTGAATGTCTTATTTTTTGCTGTAAAACTCTCAAACATAATCAATACATCAGATGGTTAGTTTTTTTCCCCTATAAATCCGTAATTTTTTTACAGGTTGCAAATGTCTGGCCAACCAAGTATGGGTTGTTATTTGAGCGCAGCAGTTCTTCCCATGAGGTGCCTCCAAGTCCGCCCAGGTATGGGATGAGGAATTTGGGTGGTTTCCTGTTAGATAATCTAATAAGGAACAGAGGATTTGGAGGGCAGTGGTGAAAGATCCATGTATTTCTGATAGGAAAAGGTAAAATCAGGTGGAAAAGGAGGAAGTTGTGGTTGGCCCATCCCTGGAAGTGCTCAGGGACAGCTTGGATGGCGCTTGGAGCAACTTGGGCTAGTGGAAGTGTCCCTGCCTGTGGCAAGGCATGGAATGGGATCATTTTAAGGTCCCTTCCAACCCAAACCAGTCTGGGATTTTATTGATGTGATTCTTCCAGTCTTTTTATTCCATCCCAGTGACTCTGAGTGAGCACGCTCAAAGCAGAGTGTTAAAAACTATTTGGGAGTGCTGGTCCTAGGAAGAGTATCTGGGAAGCAGCAGCCTGATTCCATTAAGGTTTGTCCTGGGAATTGATTCCAGACTGTCATGGACAGCTGAGAGAGTCACTGAGGGATTGTCATCAAGACAGTTTCTCTCAGCTACAGGATCCCATTCCCTGTTGGGTTAGGATCCTACTCCCTGTTGACTGAGGCTCCCAGCCCCTGTGGAAGCCTTCTGTGGATCTCTAAGGAAGCAGTTGGACAGTGCACTGATGAGCAGCTTTAATCAACTCTTTTGGGCTTTCCCCTGGGATTCTCTAATCCTCAGAAGAGCTGGGATTAGGAATAGAGCTCCTGAAAAATTGAGTCTACTCGGTCAATCCAACAAGCTTTTAGAGATGGAATCTGTATCCCTGCTGTCACATTCCAAGCTCTGATTTGTGTGGCTTTTCCCTAGGGAGCCTTTGCCTACAATGTTCAGCATGCTGCACCCCTTGGATGAGATCACCCCTCTGGTCTGGAAGTCTGGAGGTACGTTGGATGTCACTAGAGTCCCTCAGGGTGGCAGCAAATCCCAGTGTGTCCCTGGAGTGTTCCCTGTATCAAAAGCATTCGGGAAGAGTCACTTCCAAGGATGCAGTCAGAGCAGCTGCATGAACAGGGAAGCTGCTCAGGGAAGAAACCCAGTTTGTGGAAGGAAGAGAGTGTGGGAAATGCTCATAGCATTGTTGTTAGCTGATCCTTTGGAATGTGTCCCTGTTTCCCAGGAGTGTTTGGATCATCCCGGGTGCAGTATGTGGCTGACCACACGCTGAAGATTGTGTTCCTCAGCACTGACCCTTCCATTGTGATGACCTATGACACTGTGCAGAGCTTACACATGGTCTGGGCCCTCAGGAGAGCCAAACCAGAGGTACTCTTTATTCCCTGGGGAATAAAGATCCCTGAATAAAAGCTGTGTGCGTTTCTGTGCCCTTATGTGTGTTGAGACTGCCTGGATGTGGTATTTGTTTCGTTTATAGGAGTAAGATATTGGGTGGGGCTGGTTCTTTTGGTTTTTAAGAAGTTTTTTCCATGGATTTGCCTGGAGCAGGGAGATCATGTGGTGGTGATGGTCATGGATTATGTTATTAACATGTTATTCCATACATTGGACCAAAAGGTTTAAGAAAAGTGGGAAGTAACTTAAGCTGTGAAAACTTTGACAGTGAGGGTTGTGAGACCCTGGCAGTTTCCCAGACAATCTGTGGCTGCTCCATCCTTGGAAATTCCAGGTTGGATGGTGCTTGGAGCAACCAAGGGGATAGGGGAAGGTGTCTGTATGGCAGGGGGTGAAACTGGCTGGGTGTTAAGGTCTTTTCCAACAAAATCCTGGGATTTTCTGAAAACCATTGGAGCAGTTTCTGTGGGAGTGGAAGAGCAGTTGATGGGATTAACTCCGTAGGCTGAGCATGAATTTATAACACGTAACTGACAGGAAAAGCTGTTGGAAAAACCTCTCCCTGGCTGTTCTTGCCCACATGCCATTGGTTTTCCTCCCAGGAGCAGAGCCTGGTGCTGAAATTCCCAGAGCAGGGGGGCACCCCCCAGCACATGGCCACCAGCAGCTCCCTGACCGCTCATCTCCGGAGCCTCTCCAAAGGGGAGTCCCCTGGGGGCTCCCCTTTCCAGAACTACTCGTCCATCCACAGCCAGAGCAGATCCGGCTCCTCTCCCAACCTGCAATCCCGCTCTCCCACCATCTCCAACATGGCTGCTTTGAGGTGGGCACCCACAGCAGATCCCAAAGGATGGGATCTATGGAATACCATGGACATGTTTTGCTCTCTTATCTTTTCACCCAAGGTTCAGGTGCCTCTTGTGTTGCAGCACTTGAAATTCCCTTGGAATGCCCTTCTTGTGTCGTTATCCCGATAGCACAGGAGGATAATGCCTGTGCCAGAGCCAAGGAGGCTGCTCTGTCATGGATCAAGGAATGTCTGCAGAATGTTTGAGTCTCAGGAATGTTTTGGGCTGGTTTCTGTAAAGAAGTTAGAGGAAAGAGGTTGGGAAGGATTTCTGATGGAATGGACCATCTGAAATCCTTTTGAAATCTTGTCTATTGGATTCAGACAGAGATGCCTGAAAAATAATTAGAGAATTGTTTTCCTATGCTAGAAAACTAAAGGAAATCAACAATGACCTAGTTCCTGGTTTAGGGCTTGGTTGGGTTTTAAAGTCAGCTCCCTGGGATTCTCCCTGATTTTGATGATCCACTTTCTGGCCATATCCAATGCCTGATTCTATCTCAATTTTGAAGATCCACTTTTTGGTCACATCAGTGTCTGATCTTTCTGTGATTTTGAAGATCCCCTTCTCATCCATATCCTGTCTCTGCCTGCAGCCGCTCCCATTCCCCAGCTCTGGGAGTCCATTCCTTCTCTGGAGCGCAGAGGTTCAACTTCTCCAGCAGTGCCCAGTCCCCGAGGAGACCCAGCATTACCCATTCCCCGAATTCCGTTTCCAATGACTCCTTCCTCGTGCCGGAGACAGAGCCGATAGTTCCTGAGCTCTGCATCGACCACCTGTGGACAGAAACAGTCCCAAACGTGAGGTCAGGTGGTTTTCTTGGGATGAGAGTTGGGAAGCAGGAATTAAACTGAAAACCTAGCTTATTTGAGTGTTTTTTCTGCAATTGGAGCCATCTTGGAGTCAATTCATGGACTTGCGCTCCCTGATTATTTTGGGAAATTATGCTCCCTAAGTGCTTGGCTCCCTTGCAGAGAACTGAGCACTTGGAGCAGTTTCCCTGGTGTGCTATCCCAGGCTTTCTGAGTGGTTTCATGAAGTCTCCAAAGCAGGTTCTGACCTGTTCCTTGTGTCTCTTTTCCAGAGAGAAGAATTCCCAGGCATCCAAAGTGTTTATTTCTACCGACCTTTGTGGGCAAAAATTCCTGTGCTTTTTAGTGGAATCCCAGCTCCAGCTGAGGTGAGCATTCCTTGGGGACAGGTGAACCAGGAGAAGCACTCCAGAAATTCCCAGCTTGAAGAACATCAGGGGTGTTAATTAACTAGAAAATTAAAAATAAATTGATTTATCTTGGCCAAAGCAAGGAAAAGGAGGAAGGAACCACAAAACCCACAAAAAATTCACTGCACTGTTGGAAGTCTGTTTTCTTTCTGTAACAACAACCCAGGACAAACCTTTTGTTTCCTGTTCTCCCTAATCCCTAGGTGTGTAAAATTCCAGGAGAGCAACGATAAATCACAATTGATCTTTGGATCTGTCACCAATATTCCAGCAAAGGATGCGGCTCCGGTGGAGGTATTGTTACCTGTGGAATGTCCTTGTCGTCCAGCTGGTGCCTCCTTAATTAAACACAAGGACCTGAATGTGCTGCTTGATTATTCCAGGGAATTGACACTCTGTTGGTTCTGGAAGGCAGTGGGAATCTGGTGCTTTATTCTGGAGTGGTTCGGGTAAGCAACACATTTTCCATCCCTAATTTATGTGCAGTGCTGAAAAGGAAGTTCTTAAGCATCCATGGCATTAATGGGAAAATTAAATAATTTTTGTGGGGGTTATTTTCAGAGAAAAACTTAACTTTTTTGTTTCCTTTTTCCACCAAAAAGGTGGGAAAGGTTTTTATTCCTGGGCTTCCTGCTCCATCCCTGACAATGTCCAACCCAATGCCCCGGCCAAGCACTCCCTTGGATAGTGTCAGTACTCCATCCAAGCCTTTGAACAAGCACCTGGGGCCCCTGGAAGAGGTAAGAAATAAGGAAATATTCCTTTTGTTGTATTGATTGTTTTTTCTTGTCTTCTGAGGTATCTTTTGGAGTTGAATCTTTCCTTCTTGTTCTGTAAATCCTCTGAATAAACTGTGTTTAAAGAAGATTTTTGTGGTGCTGCCCTGTTTATTTATCTCTGTTTGCCATAAAACTTCCAAGGCAGGGATTGGAAAGATTTGTAGTTGTTTCCAAGATTCTTGTTAGTACTTTAAACCCAACAATTTTAGCTGTTCTTTACTCAGATCCACTTTAATTCTGAATTCCAATTCAATTTGAACTCTAAAATGGGCTCATTTTTCCCACTTTCCAGAGCGTGCTTTTGTCACCAGTTCCAGAATTAAGGGATTCTTCCAAGCTCCATGACTCCCCCTACGTTGAGGACTGCACTTTTCAGCAGCTTGGGACTTTCATCCAAGCCCTGAGGGATCCTGTCCACAACAGAGTAACTTTAGTAGGTATTTCCCTGTCATTTAGGGCAACGCTTTTGGTAACAAAGATTATTTTAAGATAATTCCAAGGTTTCCAGTGTTTCACAGAGCTGGCTTCTGAATTCCACATCTTAATGTAGCAAAAGCCAGGATTTGGGAATATCTTCACCCACTAAGGAGTTCTGAGTTGATAGAAAGGACTTTGCCTGCACTTGATGCATTTCCTGATTTAACTCCACTTCTGTTGGATTTTCCAGGAGCTCAGCAATAACACCATGGTTCGGATCAGTATTCCTGAAATCGCCACCTCGGAATTAGGTAGGTTTCCAAAGCTTTAGATGGCTTTTGGTTTGCTTGGGAAAGGGCTGCAGTGCCAGTTCAGACATGTCTGGTTTCAGTAATGAGCAAAAAAAGGAGTATTTTTCCTTATTTTTGTTCCAAATCAGAGGATTTGTGCTCAACTCAAGGAAGAGCTGTTGGGGTTTTGTGACTTTATTTAGAGTTAAAAGCAGGTCCAACAAGAGGAACCTGTGGAGATTTTCACCACTGATGAGGCAAATCCCAGGAAACCAGAGCTGATGGATGATTTCTTTCTTTTCCAACAGTGAAAAAATGCCTGCAGGGGGTGAAAGCCATCCTGCCCAAGGAAACAGCTGTGCAGATGTTGGTGAAGTGGTACAATGCCTACAACGCCCCAGGAGGGCCCAGCTACCACTCAGAGTGGAATTTATTTGTCACCTGTCTCATGAACATGATGGGTTACAACACTGAGAGGCTCTGCTGGACACGGAATGTAAGCAAATTCATTCTTCACTTCTCATTTTCAGGCCTGTTCTACTCTGTGTTTATCATGAGATGCTTTTACAAGGTGCTTACTATAAAAATAAACGATGAAGATTTGACTCCAGCTCACACCTAACACCGCTGCATTAAATTTGGTTCATCTCATCCATAGTAAATTGATTCTGAGTTTAAACACGGGTCACAACTCAGATTGTTGTTCCTTAAAGAGGATTTTGGATTTCTGGGTTTTTTTCAGCAAATCCGGAAGTACCTTAAGCCACATTGTCCTACTTGGTTTGGGTTCAGATGTTGTGATTCACCTGGAAATCCTAGGAAATTTCATTCCTGAGCTGCTTTTATTTAATTTTATTTTTCTATTAGTTTTTTTTTTTCTAATTATTTCTTGTGTTTGTTGCAGCTTGATTTTGAAGGATCACTCTCTCCAGTCATTGCTCCAAAGAAGGCAAGGCCATCAGAAACTGGGTCAGATGAGGTGAGAAATGGTTCCCTCAGTTATATTTGGCTTGGTTTCTTAGGGAAAAAAATTCCTCTGTAACAGTGCTTTGGAATTACCTCTCTGGAAATTATGTTCACTGTGGATCCTCTCTCTTTCTTCCCTGTTTCTTTGCTCTAGGACTGGGAATATCTCCTGAGCTCTGACTACCACAAGAATTTTGAGTCTCATCCTGTTGCCAAAGCTCTGCGCCTGGACCCTCTGGAAGTTTCGGCTTCCAAGGATGACTTTTCCCAGACCCTTAGTTTGGATTCCTCCACCCTCCTTTTCTCCCACATTCCTGCCATTTTCTTTGTTCTCCACCTTGTCTATGAGGAGCTCAAACTGAACAGTCTGATGGGAGAAGGACTCCGCTCCCTTGTGGTTCTCCTGGTTCAGCTGGCCAGGTATTCCCACTAGAAAATCATTTCTTTTGATGAGATTGCCCAAATTGGAGCAAACTTGCCCTGTGTTTGAAGGAAAGGAATATTTAAAACCTTTCCTGTTTGTTCCATGGCTCCAAATTCTTCCCCAGTAGCACAACTGCCCAAAGGTGGCATCCAGGGTGGAATGGTTTTTTCCCAGTCTGTGATTTCCCTCTCTCTCATTCCAGGGATTTAAAACTGGAAGCTTACATGGATTATTACTACAGGGATTACCCAGCCCTTGTCAAAACCTCCAGGCAGATCTGCATAATTGACCAGGGTGAGTTTAAGCCTTTGGCTGTTCCATGATATTTGAATATTCCTTTTGTTTTTAACAGTCCCCTCATTCTGGAGGATTATCCCCTACTTATTCCTTTGAGATAGTTTTTCTTCCTAAATAGATACCTTGAGTTTTCATTCCTGTCAAAAATCCCATCTGACAGGAGGGATCTGCAAAATTTTAGGCGAAAATGCTGGATTTTTGTTGTTGAAGGAGATACTGGAGGAAATGGGAATGGTGAGGAATTCTTGTGCCTTTTCCCTGGAGCTCATTGTCTTTGTTGTTCATCTTAAGTCCAAACAGGTTTCATGCTCCATCCCTCCTTTTTTTCTGCTGAGCCTCCAAGTATCTTCCAGTGGCTGAGTTCCTGCCTGAAGGGAGAGGGAGTGCAGCCTTATCCCTACTTACCAGAGATCTGTGAAAGGAGCAAACTGGTGGTACTGGTGAGTACTGGGGGGCAGGGAATACAGGGAATGTGCCTTGTTCTGTCAGCACTGCCCTGTGGGCAGGCTTTGCTCCAGCTGCTGAATTTCCTGGGAGTGAAACATCCCTAAAAAAAAGTGAAATAACAGAGAGATTCATTTACTGGATGGATTTTCCAAGTGGGAAGGATGTATTGGAGCTGAGCAACTTCACCACTTCTGTGTTTTTCTGTGGTTTGTGCAAAGTTATGATGCAACTTGGAGTTATCTGTATTTTGGGAATGAGAATTCCCCAGTTTTCTCCTTGGGCATGCCTCAACATCAGTATTTAGTCCTGTGAGTGCTGATGATATCTCCTGGTCAGCATCACTTCCTACTCATTGATGGGAAAACCCTTCCAACTGGGAGCAGAGGTGTTGAGCCTGAGGTGCCTAAGGAGAAAAACACAGGATCTATTTTCCTCCTCTCTCTGCCTGATATGCCCTTGCAGAGCTCAGAGTTGAAAGATCTTCATAAAGGCCACAAAATCGTTTTACGTGGATGTGATTTTCCCCAGAATTGACCAAATAGAGTGACTGATTGCTTGGATTTTGCTGGCTTGGACCCAGCAGCTTTTCAATTGGAACCTTTGTGGTTCAGTTGTTTCGATCTCCTTTTCTTCACAATACACCTGCCCCACTTCTGAGGTTGTATTGCAGTTATTTCCTACCTGTTTTTCTGGGAAGCAAAGGAATATCAGCCCCAAAATTACTTTTTTTGGTGTCTCTCCTCCCCAGAGTGTGGCTCTGTATATCCTTGGGGATGAGAGTGCTGTGCTGAACGAAGCCTCCCATTATTTGTACAAGATTACATCAGGTAAGAATGCTCTGACTCTATCCTGGGAGTGCCTCAAACTTGGAAAACATGGAATTAACACAGCCTTGTCTTTTATAGGGCAACGGAAGCAGCAGATGGAGCAGGATGACAGTGGGTATGGAGGCTTTTGGTATTGTTTTATTGAGGTTGTGACTTCCTGCTGGCTTCTGGATGAGCTTTTATTGGCTTCTCCATAATTTTCCAGGTGCAGTTTCAAAACCAGCACTTCTGTTCCCAGCCTGGCTGAAAAGTTGGTTCTATGGATGACCAGTGTTGGTAAGAGCAGAACAACAGCATTCCCAAATAACCATGTGCTTAGATAACAGGAAACAGTCTTTGTCTGGGATTGATAATACTTATTTGGGGTTTTTTCCCTCCTTAATCTTAAGGTTTCACCTTGAGGGATCTAGAATCTCTTCCCTTTGGCGTGGCCCTTCCCATCCGAGAGGCCATCTACCAGTGCCGGGAGCAGCCAGCCTCGGACTGGCCGGAAGCTGTTTGCCTCCTCATTGGCCGCCAGGATTTGTCCAAACAGGCCTGGGAAGGGAGCCTGCAGAAGGGAAAATCCGTGAGTATGGCCACAAAGGGATTTCCCAATCCCAGGGTTTGGGCAGAGCACCCAGCTCAGGAATTTCCAGCTTAACTCCCAAATTGAGGGCAACAAAATGGAAGCTTTACATGTACAAGGGTTTTGGTACCCAGCAGGGATGGATAATCATGGATGTCTGGGAAGACTTAAGATAAATCACATTTTCAAATTTAAACTAAAGTTTTGCCTCCAGAGCTGCTGGATTCCTCCTCCTCCCACCCTTTGGTGCTTTCTCGAGGTTCTGCCATCAAACCGTGGCAGAAGGAGAAGGAAGTGGGTATTTGTCAGTGGCTTCTTGTGTTGGCATGGCCGGCATCCTCCTTTCCACTAGAAGAGCTGTATTTGGAAATACACTTGCCATATTTCTCTTTTCACAAAAAAAGGTTTTAGTTATTTGTATCCTGAGGTAAAATTATTAAAAAAACAATGTGGTGTTTTTCTCTTCAACATTTTCTTCTGATGGTTGAAATCACCAGCATCCCAAGGAATTGCATCTCACTGAAATGTCCTTTGTTGGAAGCCAAATATCATCTTTGGGCTGACATAAAACCCCTTCATGGCAGAAGATTAGAGTCTTTTCCAAAGTCAGGAGCTGGGATTTGGAATCTCAAGTCCATCTTGATCAAGATCTGTTTTTGCTTCTCAGCTTTGAAAGGGATATTAAAGTTATTCCAGTTTTCTACAACAAAGGCTTTATGACTAATTGCATATCAAAACTAATTAATTTGGCAGAAACGTCAATTAACTCCAGGTCAAACCCCACCTGCCTGCCACCACATGAAAAATCTTTTTTTGCTGCTGGTGGAAGCTGTGCCCAACTGAAACCCTCATGAATCGTAAAAAATGATGATAAATTTGATTTTATCAGTGACTTTATAACAATGCCTCGAATTGATGTGACCTTAAAAGGCCAAAGTGAGCTTCAAACCCCAAATTGTTTGTCATTTCTCAGGAGGGCAGGGTGGAGTTTCCTGTTTCAGAACGGACCCTGCTGCTCTGGGTGGTGCAGTTGCATGTTGAGGTTGAGCGTGGATTTACCAGAAGACATTTGGTTTCATTCATCAGCGCTTCATTTACTCGCCTTCCTGGGGCCGTGTGTTCCTGGAGAACCACAGGAAGATCTGTTCCCTTTGGGTCCTCTCATTGCTTATGTGACGTGAACAAACAGGAGAGCAGAGTTTTAGAAAAGCATTTCTTAAATCTTGCATGGAAAAACGGTTTTCCAAGAGTGCTCCTAAGCTTCAGTGCTTTTCTAGTCCTGTGTGGAAGTTCGAAAACCATTCTGGTGCTGTGGTGAACCGCAGGTTGCCTGATAGTGAGGGATTTGGGGATTTTCTGCTGTGCAGGCTGTTTGTGTTAATGGGTAATTTGCTTTTCCAAGGTGGTTGTGGAAGGAATCCAGATTGATGTGTGAAATTGTCGGCACTTTGAGAAATAACGCAGGGTTTGGAGCGGAATCTGCAGAACATCAGCTCTGGTTGGGCTGATCACAAACTGGGCTGATAGTGTAGGGAGGGAAAGGAAACCCCTTTCCTATGACTGCTCCGAAACAAGGAAGGATTTTGAAAGGACAAGAATTCCGTCACACATCACCTCCTCAAAGTATTTGAGGTGTCATCTCTTGTCTTCAGTTATTTATCCCATTTGGTTGTACAAAAGTACTTGATTTCCATGTTTGGAAATCCTTCAGGCCTTTAAATTCCTGTAAGGAGCATGAGAATGCTGTTACCCTCCATCTGTGTGTCCATTCCTTCTACGTACAGACCCCTCTCCCACCCCAGGGCTGGGTGAGTTCAGGATGTGGTGCCCTCCTGACAGTTTTCCCCCCTGGAATCATCTTTTCCCGTGCCCTTGCAGTCCGTGGGCACGGTACTGCCCTCAGATATTCCATCGGCAGCCGAGTCGGAGGAGGATGAGGATGGCATGAACGACATGAACGAGGAGGTGATGTCCCTGATCTGGAGTGAGGACCTGAGGGTGCAGGAAGTGCGGAGGCTCCTCCAGAGCACCCGGCCTGTCCGGGTCAATGTGGTGCAGATGCCGGAAGCCAGTGACCACGAGTATATCGAGGAGAAGGAAAACAGGTAAGGAATCCTGGAAGCATGGAATGTGTTGGGTTGGGTTGGGTTTGGAAGGACCTTAAAGCTCATCTCATTCCAACCTCTGCCATGTCCATGGATACCTTCCACTATCCCAGGTTGCTCCAAGCCCCATCCAGTGGGGCCTTGGAACTTCCTCCATTTCCAGTTGTTTCTATTTCACAGTATTTCTTTCAGCTGAAAGGTTGTGGGGATATTTCTGGAGGCTCAGAATCTAATTTAAAAAAAAAATCATAATCCAAGTCTTTGGAATTCCATGGATATCAAAGCACTGCTGTGTTGGAACTGGGGGCTTTTGGGAAGAACACTCAGTGTGGCCTCCAAACAGCACCAAAATTGAGGTCAATTTGGGTTGAAAAGATTTTGTATCACTTTCTTCTGCCCAAAAAATGTGAAATACAAGCAGGACCTAGTCTGTAGAGACCAAAGCATGCATGCCCTGTTCTTGAGTCAGGGGACCTTGGACTTCCACAGAAAGCACATTCACTGTCCCATTCCATTCCTTTGAAACATGTGCCCAGTGGCCTCAATTATCCCTGTCCTGCTTCTTTATTCACTTTTTGGGGGGATTAAAAACCTCTCCTTTAAAAACCAAATTAAAAAGCAAACCTGAGAACAACATTACCATGCGACATGCTCTGGGTCTGACCTAGGGAGCTGAGTAATCTAACGAGTCTAGAAAGTGTTTCCAGACTAAATCATAGAGAATTGTGGTCGGCATTCTTGGGAGCACCTTATTACCTCTGTACGTGGGTTATTACTCGGTGTTACCACCACTCATAGCAGGATCCCACAGGGCAACCACCTTTGCTTGGCTTTCTCCTCTCACTTCGCTTCTGACATGGTTGGGAAGTGTCTGTGGAATGGATTTATTGAACCATCTTAAGGAAAAAATAGTGCCAGGTTCCAACAGCTAAAAGATATCTTGGGGATGAGCCTTGTAAGGATCAAAGATTTGGTTCAAAAGGAGAAGGAAGAAGTCACAATGAGGGAAAATTGGTTCTGTCCAGTGCCTGTTGTTTGTAGGTCATTTATATTTTGGAAAATTTTCCATATGATTTTCACCTCCCCACCAGATTGCTGCAGCTGTGCCAGCGAACCATGGCACTCCCAGTTGGACGAGGAATGTTCACCCTATTCTCCTACCATCCTGTGCCAACGGAGCAGCTGCCCATCCCTAAGCTGAACCTCACTGGTACGTTGGTCAGGAGTTCCTTCCCAGTCCATCCCAGAGCAGGATGGGCTTTCTTCCAGCTGTTATCTCATTACTGTAATTTTTATGGCATCTTGTCCACCAAGAATTTCATGGCTCAACTGTGGGTTTTGTGAGAAGCAGCTCTTTTGGGCTTTGAATCTGCCACCTGGAGTGGTGGAAGATCCTTCTGGAATGGTCAGGGCCAGTGTTATTAAACACTGAGAGACCTTTTATCAGGTACAGAAGGAGAAAGAAATGGAAAAATGGCCTAAACTGGTCAGTGCTGGGGTCATACAGGATGGAGATCCTGCAAAGGGCTGTCCTGACGTTCCTGAACATTCTTGGATCGGAGCTTGGTACTGGATGAGGAGCTTGGCTTTTCCTGACTGCTGTTATCTCCTCTCCCATGGCAGGCCGTGCTCCCCCGAGGAACACCACTGTGGATCTGAACAGCGGGAACATCGATGTCCCCCCCAACATGGCCTGCTGGGCCAGCTTCCACAACGGGGTGGCTGCCGGCCTGAAGATCGCTCCCGCCTCCCAGATCGACTCCGCTTGGATCGTCTACAACAAGCCCAAAATCGCTGAGCTGGCCAATGAGTACGCGGGGTTCCTCATGGCCCTGGGCCTCAACGGGCACCTCACCAAGCTGGCCACCCTCAACATCCACGACTACCTAACAAAGGTGAGGCCTTCTGGCACATCCAAGAGCCAGGTCCTGGTGGGATTGGATTCTTTAGGCAAAACAAGGAAGGAAGAATCATCCACTTTCTTTGAACTGTTGGAAATTTCCTGGTGTGGGAGAATGTCTGAGTTGTTTCATTATGGTCATGGTGCATGGTTTGGGTTCTAAGGATCCTTTCTCAGTGTGAGGAAGGATTTCTTTCCATGGAAGTGGTGGAGAACTGGCTGTCCAAGGTGGGCATGGTACCTCTGAAGAAACTCCATTCCAAACCCACCTGGAGGCATACCTGTGTCACCTGTTCTGAGTGAGCAGGGGGGATGGACTGGATGATCTCCAGAGGTCCCTTCCAATTGTAAATATTCTGAGATTCTGCAGAATGAGAAAACTTCATTTCCATTCAGTTATTTCCAGCAGTTTTACCACCAGATTTTTCCACCCTGCACACGGCTCATTGGGATAGGCTGCTGGGACAGGGGTTTTCCCATTCCTGGATGTGCCTCACTGCTCCTTGTCCCCTTTTCCAGGGCCACGAGATGACAAGTATTGGGCTTCTGCTCGGTGTCTCTGCTGCCAAGCTGGGCACCATGGACATGGCCATCACCCGCCTGCTGAGCATCCACATCCCCGCCCTGCTGCCACCCACCTCCACGGAGCTGGATGTCCCCCACAATGTCCAGGTGGCTGC
Organism: Rhadina sibilatrix; assembly: GCA_013400275.1. Taxonomy (NCBI): domain Eukaryota; kingdom Metazoa; phylum Chordata; class Aves; order Passeriformes; family Phylloscopidae; genus Rhadina; species Rhadina sibilatrix. The sequence continues at coordinate 91,827 of VWYO01016946.1, read as the reverse complement.
CGTGGTTGGAATAGGCCTGGTCTACCAGGGCACTGCCCACAGGCACACTGCCGAGGTGCTGCTGGCTGAGATAGGTGGGTGCCGACACCGGAAAAATGGGATGAGGCCAAGGATAGTCACCATGTGCTCAAAGGAGTTGGGAGTTGTAATGTTGGCACGTTGCCACCACATTTCCTCCCGTTTTCCAGACCTCATGGTCCCTCCTGGGAGCTTGTGCAGCATAAAAAGGAAAGTCACTGGATTTAGAAAAATAAACGTGGCAGCATCGTTACTGTTCCTACTTCATCCACCTGGAAATTTGGCATGCTAAATTCCCCTGTTTGGAACGTTAAGCGTTTTTAACCACTAGGCCTTAAGAGCTGATGTGAACAGCAGATTTATCATCTCACTTGTGCTCTCGTTCTGAATTAATTTGTAACAGCTTTTCTCCATGTTTACATGGGATTGTACTTGGAGACTCTGTGGTTTATTAAACAGGGAATGGGACAAATTTGAAGGGTCAAATTGTTGCATTTCTGGAAATTGGATATGTGCAGTCCTTTTGTGCAACAACATTTGGATTGGTTCAGGATCTTCAGTTAAAGTATCCTCAGTTAAACTCAGCATTTTCACCATGGTTCTAAACTCTAACCATAACATTTTGGAGGAAGTTGCTATTTGGGAGTGGATGGATGAACTGCCAGTTCCTTGTCATTCCACTGAGGACTTCCCTAGGGAGGGAGTATATTTTTTTCTCCTTTCAGTAGGAATTAAGCAATAAGCTGGAATTTTCAAAGGTGAATTTTGCTGGTTTGGTTTCTCCAGGGCGTCCCCCTGGCCCAGAAATGGAATATTGCACGGACAGAGAGTCCTATTCCTTGGCATCAGGGCTGGCCTTGGGAATGGTGTGCCTTGGGGTAAGTCAGCTGCAATTAGGAAACTCATTATCCATTGGGATGGCATTCCAAGAGCTGTACCATCCTTGGCTCCCAGCTGCCTGTGGGTTTTTTCTCCTAGAGGAAGGCACTTCCATGCTTTTCCTTCCTTCCATTCCATAGCATGGCAGTAACCTGATTGGGATGTCAGACCTCAACGTTCCCGAGCAGCTCTACCAGTACATGGTGGGGGGACACAGGAGATTCCAGGCAGGAATGCACAGGGAGAAGCACAAATCTCCGAGTTACCAAATCAAGGTACGTGGTTCCAGTACTGGCTCATTTAAGTTGGAAGTCTGAGTGGTGTCTCCATGAGTTTGGGAGCATCATTCCCTTCCAAGTGAACCAGTGGGAAGTGTTCCCTGTGTTTTCCCAGGAAGGAGACACCATCAACGTGGACGTGACATGTCCAGGTGCCACCCTTGCACTTGCCATGATCTACCTGAAGACCAACAACAGGTATTGACCTGGGAATTCCTGCAGAGTTAAACTATCCTAAGTGTTGTTTCTGCTGAGGTTTGGAATTGATGGAATGTGACCTGGAAACCCTTTTCTTTTGCCATTCCGTGCAGATCCATTGCTGACTGGCTCAAAGCACCGGACACCATGTATCTGCTGGACTTTGTCAAGCCGGAATTCCTTTTGTTGAGGGTGAGATATTCCTTGGGTTCATTCCTCAGTCTATTTAAACGATGGAATTTAGGAATTGCGGCCCAACATGCCTGTCATCCAGAATCCTTTGCTTCCCAGCCAAACTCACCCCTTCCAACAATTCCTCCTTGTAGTGTGGCAGCTTCCTTGTCATGAAGACAGAATTTAGGGAGAAATAGATGAAAGACACAATTTATGAGGAAAGTTACATTAAATTTTTAGGTGTATTTTATATCTTTTCCCAATTCCATAGATAAATTTTCTCCCTCATGATTTGGTTTTCTCCCTTTTTCCAGACCCTGGCTCGATGCCTGATTTTGTGGGATGACATCCTGCCCAATTCCAAGTGGGTCAACAGTAACGTGCCTCAGGTAGGTGTTTGTTTATGTGTGGTATGTTTACTTCCCAGTTCTACACCTCCCTGGATTGTTTTTCATGTGGTTATTTCCATAGTCATGTCAGGAGCACAGGGAAATGAGCATTAACATGACAGAGGTGACTGTTCCATGGGATTCCTGGATTTTAGGAGCACCAGGGACTGAAAAGGAGATGACTGAGGAGGGATGGTGTTGTTCCAGACACAAAATGATGTCAGGGAAAGGAAGGGATTAAACTTTACCCTGCATTGCCAGGTCCAAAACTGCTGCATGGAGTTGAGAATTAGGAGTAACTTCCCAACAGTGGAATCAGTGATATTTGAAGATACTGTATGGAATTTTTAAGACCAAATGAGCTCAATACCTATGAGAACAACAGGATGCTGATGGTCTCTGTTGGGGAAAAAACAGCTTTTCCTTCCCTTAGACCTTTTTGGTATAACTCATGAACTCTTGATGGCCAGAGTTTCATTTAGTTACCAGTTTTCCCTTGGATTTATTTTCCTTTCCTGCTTTTTACAGATCATAAGAGAGAACATTATCTCTCTTCATGCAACAGAGCTGCCTTCCTCTGAAGACCTGAGCTTGGAAACACTGGCGTGAGTAACATCCCAAAAATCTCCTCCTAGGGAATTTTACTGTCCTGTAAAGGAGAGTTTTGTTATATGGGATATCCTATAAAGGATGAGTCTTCCCTTTTATTTTTAAGGGATGAAGGAGTCTGTGCTGTGTGTTCGGATGAGGAAAAGAGGAACATTTAGTAATTTCCTGTTTATGTTTTTCCTTAGGCAAGCTCATGTCTATATCATCGCCGGAGCGTGTTTATCCCTGGGGTTTCGCTTTGCCGGGTCGGAAAACCTGGCAGCATTTCAGTGCCTGGTAAGAGGAGGGTGATTTTATTCCATTTGCTTCCCAGGGAGCTGTTGCTCACCTTTTGGATCCATATTCACTGGGCGTTTCTTTTCTTTCTAGTACAAATATGCCACAGATTTCCTGAAGTGTTTATCAGCTCCAACAGCATCCATAGTAAGTTTTTCCAAGTTTTCTTCCAGCATAAAGATGGCTTTATGTGAGCCTCAGCAAAACCTCAACCTGGCAACAAACCCAGCCCTTTTAATTTCCTGAATTACCTATTATGTAGGATGTGGCAGGGCTACAAATCATTGAAGAATTTTGCTGGCTCTCCCTCTTTCTGGGGAATGTGGTTTCCAAGCTCTGGGATAGAAAGTGGTGGATCATCCCACCCAGAATGTGCTGTTGGCCATGGAATTGTGATGAAACCTCTCTGTTGTGATTGAAGACAGGTCACTATAACCTGGAAACGTGCCTGAGTGTCCTGCTTCTGGCCCTGGCCATGGTCATGGCTGGCTCTGGGAACCTCAAAGTGCTCCAGCTTTGCCGTTTCATGCACAAGAAGACGGGGGGAGAGATGAACTATGGCTTCCACCTGGCTCACCACATGGCTTTGGGGCTCCTCTTCCTGGGAGGAGGAAGGTAATGAGCTTTTTCTGAAGGCAGATCTCTGTCATTATTTCCCTTTCCTCCATTTCCCTTTTTTTTAATATCATATAGATGCCTAAAGGCATCTTCTGCTGGAAGAGAAGGTCGTGTTGTCTTCATGCCCTTTTGAAAGTTCCTTTCCTCATCCCGCCAAAATATTTTGGTCTCCTGTGATTTTTAGAAGGAAAACTAAAGGATAATGATTTTTTTCCTACAGATATTCCCTGAGCACTTCCAACTCTTCCATTGCTGCTCTCCTCTGTGCTCTGTACCCTCACTTCCCTGTTCACAGCACAGACAATCGGTAAGGCTTTCATGGGTATCCCATTTCCTTCAGCTAAACCATCTTCTTACAAAAGACAAATGATGGATTTTTACCAAAAATCAAAATTTGGAAGTTCTCCACTAAAGAAAAAAAGTGAGAGATGGAAGAAATAAGTGACAGTGGTAGGGATCTTTGATCAGTGAGGAAACACCAGCTCTGCTGTGCTCCTGTGATGTGGCTGCTCTAGTTTGCTAAGCTGGAAAGTTCTGTCCATTTATAGCCCTTTATCACTTTTGGTTCTGCTCCATTAAGCTCTGTTCTGCTAATTAACCAATGCCATGGCTACATGAGCTGTATTTGGGTGTGGAGCAGGAATTGGGTGTCTGGGATCATTCCCAGCCCATGCTGAGCTCATGATTCCCACCCCAGGTACCACCTGCAGGCTCTGCGTCACCTGTACGTGCTGGCGGCCGAGCCCAGGCTCCTCACTCCCATGGACGTGGATTCCAACACCCCCTGCTATGCCCTCATAGAGGTCACCTACAAGGTAACGTGGCTGGGAGGTCCTGAGGAGCTGTGGGATGACCAAACACTTGGATTTATCCCAGTTTTCGTTGGAGTGGCCTCCAGTCTTGGGTTTGGTTTCAAGCTGTGCTGGAGACGGGGTGAATTCTGCACAAAGAAGTGAAGGGTTGGGCTTAACCCACTTGCACCTCAGGTGTGCTTTGGTGGCACCTGGAGAGCAGAAGGGAGGACAGGGAGAGTGACCAGTGTCTTCAAACAGGCAAGGGAGGGTGTCCTGATTGACCCAGGTTCTTCTTCCTCTTCAGAAGAATTTCCAAAGGCACAGAGGTGGCTGGAAGCATTTGTGGTTTTCCAAGCCTTCTCCTAATTCTGAGATGAGCAACTTGGTGTCTCTCCTTGGTGCTTCCATCAGGTGTCCTTCAGGTGTCCTTCTGTGGGATTTATTTTATATGGGAGAAGGAAGATGCTCAGAATTGAGTTCTTGGAGTTTTTAGGGGGAAGAGGTGCAGCTCTGTGGTTCTGGCAAAGACTTCTCCATGTTCCCTTTACAGCTTGCTTCCCAAACCTTCACGTTTTAGCCTTGACCAGTGTTAGGTGTTGATCCATCCATCCATGGAAAAAATGGCTTGGGAAGTCTGGTTCCTGACATGAGTCCTATGTTTACTTAGGAACAGAAACCCCTGCCTGCTGTCAGGGCAGTTGTTGCCCCTGTTCCCCAGGCCCTTTTCCTTATTTTTCCCATGGAAATGAGCCCTTCTAACCTGTGGCTCTCATGATGTTTTGCAGGGCACACAGTGGTATGGAGAGGCCACTGAGGAACTGATGGCACCCACACTTCTCCCAGAACTCCACTTACTGAAGCAGGTAGAGGAAATCTCTGTTTTAATGGAAAATCACCTGGATTTTGTGTCACAGATCTCAACAAGTGAGATCTGATGATTTTTGATTCCTTAGCCTGACTCAGGATTGACATTGTCCCATTGTGATTCCAAAGACAATTCTCTGTCTTCTGTCTTGATCATGATCTTCCAAGACCTGATGCAGCAGGGAATTCCCTGTACGAGACACAAACCTCCTCCTGAATTTTCTGTGTGGGCAATACTGTAAGAAAGCCCAGGAAAAAAACAGTAGAAACCTCTTAATTCAATGATTCTAGTTGGCATTTAGTAATAAAATGTTTCTATTGACAGATCAGAGTGAAGGGCCCCCGATACTGGGAATTATTAATAGATTTAAGCAAGGGAACGACTCATCTCCAGTAAGTGTTTTTTTAATGCTCAACTGAATCGTGACCTCGTAGTAATCGTATTTCATGTTTTTTTTTAAACCCTCCCACAGCTCAGAAAGAAACCTGGGTTTCATCAAGTCACTGTTGTGCATCTGACAGCACTTTAGGGGGGAAGAAAGAAACTGCAGAGTTGGGTTTCACCCATTGAGGTGAATAATTCATGCAAAAAAACAGGGTCGGGGAAAACCTGATAGTAAAACCCACAGAGGCTGGCAGTAGGATGGAGGCACCAGAGAGCAGCTACAGCTCATGGTTTTGGTTTGGTTTTGAGTGGTGGTGATGTCACGTTTCCCAGACTGTTGGGGACTGTTACTGCCCTGTGAAATACTTTTTCTCGTGTCTCTCCATGTCACAAAGTGCCACCCGCCCTCGTGACACACTCGAAACAGGGGACAGCTGTGGGAACCAGAGATTTTACTGTAACACAGGATCGGGGTTGGGGGATGGAAATCATTCTTATCTTTGCATTCTCCAGTGAGGGGTGGGAAAAATCAGCTGCATCTTCACTCAGTAATATGGTGCTTTAAGGTTATTTACTTGCCATTAATCAAGTCCAGAATCATTTTTGTTAGAAAAGACCTCCAAGATGATGAGTCCAATCATTGATCACTCCCTTGTCAACTGGAAGGATTAAATTACGCATAGTCCACTAACACAGCATGCCTTGAGTTGGAAGGGATTTAAGGATCACCCAGTTCCACCCCTTGCCATGGGCAGGGACACCTTCCACTACCCCAGGTTGCTTCAAGCCCTGTCCCAACCTGGCCTTGGACACTTCCAGGGATGGGGCAGCCACAGCTTCTCTGGGGAACCTGTACCAGGGCCTCCCCACCCTCGCAGGGAAGAATTCCTTCCCAATATCCAGCCTGAATTTCCTCTCTTTGAACCAATTCTGTAAATCAACCCCATTGTGCCATTCCAGGTCGATCCTTTCCAAGGGTGGCATTCTGTATGTGAAGCTCCGAGCTGGGCAGCTCTCCTACAAGGAGGATCCCATGGGCTGGCGCAGCCTCCTGGCAGAGACCGTCACCCACAGCAACTCTGAAGCGCGGGCGTTCAAGGTACCACTCCCAGGATGGTTCCTGCCAGGAATGCTGCTGAGGGAGGGAATCCTGATGGCTTTGACAGGACAGCCATGTGTAGCTGCATCTGCTGTGGGCAGACACGAGTGTTGGACATGTCCAGCCCATGAAGTGCTTGATCATGGAATCATTTAGGGTGGAAAAGCCCTCCAGGGTCATGGAGTCTAACCTTTAGGTCATTGAATCTAAATTTTAAATGACTGAGTCCAACCTTTAGATTGTGGAGTCCAACCTTCAAATCATAGAATCCAACTTTTAGATTGAGTCCAGCCTTTAGATTATGGAGTCCAACCTTTAGATCATTCAATCCAAATTTTAGATAATCTAGTCTAACCTTTAAATTGAGTCCAACTTTTAGATCATTGAGTCCAACCTTTAGATATGGATTCCAACCTTTGGTGTGGGTTCCAGTTTTCTCCCTTGTGCTCTGGACACTTTGGAAATCAGTTGTTGTTATCTTTGTGCACAAATCCAAATCCAAAAAGTTCATTTTAGGAATGTGTTTTAATCCCTTTTTTTTCCAGCCGGAAGCAATTTCAGCTTTCACTTCTGATCCTGCTCTCTTTTCCTTCGCCGAATATTTTTGCAAACCAACTGTGAACATGGGCCAGGTAGGAAGTGTTGGTGTGAACCAGTTATTCCATGGATACAAAGTAGGGAAAACTTGCCTTAAAGTCTAGAGCAGAATTTAGCCCTGCAATCAGCAGGAACAGGGAATATCCTGCAGGATGTTGTGTAATACAAGGGTGATCTTTTGATTCCTGTTGGTTTGATATTGGGATTTTTTGTCCCATTCCTTGAGGAATGTGTTTAGCAATTCCAGAGAGTCCTGAAGCATTTAGGGGAAGTCACAGAAGGTGTTTTATATGGAATTTCTTTTAAAATTATTTAAGGGAGGGCATAAAACCCTGTTTAGTTATCCCAAGGAAGAAGTCAAGTGGTATCATCAGTTGTCCCAAATTCCTGTGATGCCACTACATGGATTGACTTCAGTGGAGGCAAGAACCTAGAATAAATTGTGCCTGACACCTGTCTTTCCTCAGAAACAAGAAATCCTGGATCTTTTCTCCTCCATCCTTTACGAGTGCGTGACCCAGGAGAATCCGGAGATGCTGCCCACGTACATCGCCATTGATCAGGTAGGAAACTCCTGTTCCTGTTGGAAACAACATTTTGCAGGGCAAGGAGTGGCCATTCCATGTGCTTTTCCAGAGGAGTGAGGGCAGGGGTTGAGGAGTCATTTCCCTCCTGTTTAATTCCTGGTCCAATTCCTGCTCTCCCTACTGCCAGGCCGTGAGGAGGCTGGAAAGGCGGGAGATGTCCGAGACCTTCGAGCTGTGGCAGATGAAGCTGGTTCTGGAATTCTTCAGCTCCCAGAGCCACCAGGAGAGGATGAGCAGGAATCCAACCCGAGGGCTCTTCATGAACTCAGAATTCCTGCCGGTGATGAAGTGCACCATAGATAACACCTTGGATCAGTGGCTTCAAGGTAAGGAGGAATTTCAGTCCAACCACTTTTGGAATCCTGAAATGGTTTGGGTTGGAAGGGACCTTAAAGCCTGTCTCATTCCATCTCCTGTTGCTCACCTGGTTCTTGTCTTGCTGATCCAGGTTGATTTTTGCCTCAAAAGTATGGAAAACTGATGAGGGGAGGGAGGGCATTTTCAGTTCGGTGTGGAATGTTTCCTGGGGAACTGTGTTTGCCTGGAGTGGTGGGGGGTTTTTAGCAGGGAAGATGTTGTTTCCCAGAGAAACAACACAGGGAGAATTTTCCCAGAGCAAAAGCAAGCAGTGACCACAGCAGGGTGGCCATGACAGAAGGAAGGAGATTGGAAAACAACCTCCCAGCCCACCTGCTATGGGGAATGGAGACTTCAGTGGGATTTATCTGTGGAAATCCTGCTTCCCAAATGTCACCAAAGGTATTCCTTGTGCCTTGCAGCCAGAGGGGATGTGGCCCTGCATTCCTACCTGAGCGGGCAAGCTCCAGAGGAATCCCAGCTGAGCATGCTGGCGTGCTTCCTGATTTACCACTCTGTGCCCACACCAGGGCAGCTGGCAGCTGGAGGCTTGGAAGGTGAGTGTGAAATAGGGATTCAGGGAAATGCTGGATCCTTTCACTGCGCAGCTTTTCCTTGCCCTCCAGCAGCCTGGGAATACAACAGTCCTGAGGTTACTCAGGGAAAAGAAAGGCAGCTGGACCTTTATTTTGGGAGCTCTGTTCCTTCCTCAGGGCTGGGGCAGGAATGTCACCATGAGGGATCTGGGGTGTATCCCAGGAATCCTGTGCTAGCCACAAATTCCTGTGTCTGGGCATCCAGCTGCCTGTTACGCATCTCTCTTCTGGGTGTTCTTCTCCTCTGTGTTCTCCCTCTTCCTGGGTTTGGGATCTCTTTTAAAAGAGATTTGAGATCACTTATAGAACTTCCATTTCCAACCATCACACAATAAACAGATCCATGGGATGACACCTCCAGAGCTCCCTGGAGCTTCTCCCTCCAATTTTGGGCAAATCTTTGCTCATTTTTACACCCTTTTCCTTTGCTTTGGATGTTTTTTAGGGAGCAGGAACTTCTCGGAGCTGCTGCTGAAGCTGCGGAGGCTGCATGTGCCCGTGCGGGCGCTCCTGCGCCTGGCTCCGCTGCTCCTCGGGAATCCCCAGGCCATGGTGCTGTAGTCCCACCAAACTTACCAAAATCTCCTTCTTTTTGTACCTTCCCAAACACCAGACTCACCCTAGCTGTGGTAACCACGACCAGGAGTTATTTATAAATTGTTATGAGGAATTAAAAAAAAAAAAGCTATAAAAGTGAGGTCATAATAAATTTACTTTTGTAACGAAGGCTTGTTTGCAAATGTGTGGTTTTTGTGTGGAATTCAGGAAAGACCTTGGCTGGGAATGGTGCTTTTCTTCGGTTTTATAATGCCTTTGCTTGTGGTGGATCTTATTTTCAAACAATGGAGATAATTCCTGGTTTAAACTCTTTGTGTTCCCTTCCTCCTTGTGTATCCCTCTGGATGAACTTGGAGCAGAGCTCATTCATTGTTGGTTCTGGGCAGAGCAGATCCTTAACTTGGAACCAAACACATGGAATTTCCCCATAAAAAGCAGCCAGAGGTTGAAGGATTACTCAGCCAGAGCTAAAGGCTTGGATTCTGCTTATTCTGGTTCCAAATTTAACCATGTTCTCTGGCGATGTATCCCTGTTTTTTTTCCCAAAGAGGGGAATCCTCAAGGAGGGGAGCCAAGGGATTTTGCAAAGGGACAGATGGAGGGAGGAAGACAACCAGGAGTGATTAAAAAGAGAGCAAAAGTAGAAAAATTATACAAACCCGATTGTTACTAAAAAGAACAACTTTATTGTGTATTCACCGAGGTTTTCCAACTGCTTGAGGTGTCCTGAAGGAGGCAGAGCCTGTGACAAATTCCAACCCTCATCCACTTTTTTTTCAAGCTGTTCAGAAGCCGCTCTAATTTTATAAAAGCAGTTTAATTAATTTAATTTAACAAACCTACTCCACAAGCACATTCTTTATGTGAATTCAATGAACCCATGAAGAGATGGGAAATCAGAGATCACCAGATCTCATGGGGAAATCCTGGATGTTCTTTCCCCTGGGAGGTGGGTGCAGCTCAGGGAAGTTCCTTCTAAACTGAGGAAATGGGAAGCATGAAATGCCAATTTCCCAGAGAGAGTGGCACTGGGCTTTCATGAAGTGGAATGGTTTGGGTTGGAACGGACCTTAAAGACCACGGGCAGGTAGGGACACCTTCCTTAAAGCCCCATCCAACCTGGCCTCGGACACTTCCAGGGATGGGGCATGAGATTCTCCACGACTTTTCCNTGAATTAAGCTTTAGCTTTCTCTTGATATAAGGAAAGTTTTTTTTTTTTTTTTTTTTTTTTTACCTCCTCAAGCCTCTACCCTAGCCACAGAGTAAGCTCTCAGGTTTATCTCAGTTGGACAAAGATCCGAAAATCCAAATGCTGGATTTGGGGTGGAAAACGGAGAAACCTGGAGGTGTCCTAAGTCTTCTTGCTGTCCCGATGGATCTGTGGGGTTTATCCCACTTTCCGAGCGTGATGCTGCCTGGTGGCCGGGCAAGCTGGAAGACGAGGATTGATTTCACCAATAAGATGAAAAATGACGAGTAACATGAGACCAAGCATCTGCAGCAACTCCCTTGCCAGGACCTCGGCGTCGGGATGCTCCCGATTTCCGCCGGATGCGGGAAACGCGCCATTCCCAGCGTTTGGCGAGGGAGGCGAGTTCGTGGGCAGGGGTGGGCGCGGGAAGCTCTGGCGAGGAGCTTTGGGGCTTCCTGTTTCCTTCCTCCGCAGCTCGAGCAGAATTTGAAAGCAGCGGCTGCCGTGAGCTGGACCAATGATCGGGGCACAGCGCGCCCGAGCCGCCCGCACCCGTTACGGATGCCCGGGGCTGCGCTTCCCGGCTCCACCGGGTGTGGGAACACCGGGAACCCCGGCCCGGGGGCGGGCCGGCCCCCCCGCCCACGGTAAGGCGCTGCTCCCTTCGGCTGCTGCCAGGAATTGCGGGGAAAAAAACCCATGGAACCGGCTGGAACGTGTGGGATTTCGCGCGGGCTGCTGCGCGGGGTGTGCGCTTTGCCTCGTCCCGGAGGGATCTGCTGGAGGAGAGGAGCCCTGGAGACGATGTGGAGCTGGGAGGAATTCAGGCGTGCACCGGGAGGGAAGCAGCGCTGCTCAGGCACGGAGAGGGGGGAGGTGGGATGTGGAGGGTGGATGTGGAGATTCTCCCTGGTCCTGCACCCGGATAACTATTCCCCGTCCCTGGAAGCGTCCCAGGCCAGGTTGGACGGGGCTTGGAGCAACCTGGGCGAGGGGAAGGTGGCCCTGCCCATGGCAAGAGGTGGGGCCGGATGGGCTTTATTGAACATTCCCGCCCTAATCATTCCCCGGTTCCGTGATAATGGCACAACTGGGAACAGAGGCCGCGCTCCGCCGCCGTCATGCCTACCCCCACAGTGCTTCGTGATTTTGGGGGGTATTTTGTGCCGCCCTCTCCCACTCGTTCCGTGCTCTCCTTTGGGATTTGGGCTGGGAAAAGCAGCAGCTGTTTCTCCTCCTGCGTCTCCCGCTCTCCCACCACCTGCCATCCAATACATCCCAAACTGCGGTTCCCTGGGCACTGCTTGTGTGTCCCATAGGCTGTCCCGGAGCTGAGCAGCCCCGGGCTCCCTCCTTTTCCTGCCCTGGCTCAGCTTTCGCCCTCGGGATCATCCCACAGCAGCACATTGCCTCTCCAGGGGGGGAATTGTCCTCATGATCCTTCTTCTGTCCCGGCTGGGCGGTCCCTGGGGCGTTCCGCGGTGGCTGCGGGCAGAGCGCGGCTTCTCCAGCTCATCCCATCCCCGGGATCGCGGTGCCGGCTGCGGTTCCCGGTGCGTCATTCCCGGGAACATCGCACAGCTGGGACGCGGTGCCTGTTTCAGCCCGGTCCCACCGCCGCCTTCCCCACCGAGTTCCCTTTGTTTTTTGGCCGGGGTTCGCAACTTTTCGGCAACAGTGACCTCTGTCGGCATCGCCACCGGGGCCACCGGCGTGGCTCCGCTGTCGCCCAGCTGCATCCTACTCCTCCATCGCAGTTCCCACCTCTGGCACAAACGGGACGCTGTTATTTGGGACCGATCCCGCCATTCCAGCTGCTGCCGAATCCCACAGCAGAGCCCCGGCGGCGTTTCGGGAGGCAGCGGTGCCGGGAGGCGGCTGCGAGCGCTGCTCAGAACCGGGCACTGGTTACCGAAATGTGTCCCCAGGACAACCCCAGAGCCAGGAACCCGAAAATCCCGGGCTTAATGGGCGGCCAAACCTCCGTGACTCATGTCAGCAGTGCTGCTGCCGCCGGTGACTAATCCTGGGAGCGCTGTCTGCCGGGGCTCGGCTCCATCCCCATCCTGATGAGTGTTTGGCACGGTTAAATAACAATAAAAAATCCAGGTGAGATTACGGGAAAGAAGAAGTGAGTGGGGGCTGCCAGGTTGGTGTGGGCGTCACCTCAGCTCCTCCATCCACGGCTGTGCCCACTCAGGCTTTCCCTGCTGGAAAATGCTTTCCAGCGCCTTTGGAGTGCGGATCAGCAGCTGCAGGTGGCGGCGAATTTTGGGAGGGCTGTGGGGCCGTGGCGGCGGCCGGGGAGTGACTCAGAGGCACTTTGGGGCTCTGTGGTTTTGCTTTCATGGTTTTGCTGTGACTTAGCAAGTTGTTTGCTCGCTCTGCGGGAAGGCAGGTGCTGGCATGCCCGGCAAAGCAGCCAGATCCCATGGGATTCCAGCTGTCCCAAGGGATCCCGACAGCCTTGGGGTGTTGCGTTGCCCAGGTGGATGTGGCTGAACCCCACAGGTGGTGCAGGCATTGGTGTGACATGATCCTTTGGGATCCAGCAGTTCCATCCCACTGGGAATATCCAGCAGGAGCAGTTTCCACCCCTTTCTTTTTAGAGCAAAAATGGGATTTTTGACGATGATTCTGGCATTCCCTAAAGCTCTCAGCCATTCTGGGGGTTTCTGGAGAGTTGGATTTGGAAGCTGGGCCAGCAACCTGGCATTTTCCAGGGAGATGCTAATGACTGCAAGCACATTTTTCTGTTTTGTTGCAATACTGGGGGGGAAAAAAGGTGGAAAGGGAGCAGGCTGAGTGTTTTCCCACTGCAGTGGAAAATACTCCCAATCCTCATGTTCCTCCTTCTCATAGGATACCTGTGGTGTGATTTCTTCCAGGAAGGGCATTTCCCACCGACTTGTGCTCTGGAGCTGGGAGGAGCTCCAGTGGTGTCTGTGGGAAGCACTGGACAAAGAGGAGCATCCATCTCCTGGTTTTTTGGAGGGAATAGCCAAGCATTTGATGCCACTGTAGCCATTGTGATGCTCCAATGCCTCCAAAATTCCACAGTTCCTGGGTTTGTTTGGAGGTTTGTGATCACTGGAGTCTCAGCCAAGGGAGCTGGATGGGAAATGGGTGAAAGCTGCAGATAAGGACAAAAAGGGGATGGTTTGGGGCAGTTTTGCCATGGAACCCTCAGTACCAAGCCCCTCTGCATCCAAGCTGCCTCTCTGGTGTCATAAATCCAAGTTTGATTAGCATGGATTTGGAAAAGGCTGATTAAAATTTCCCAGGGCTCCCCCTTCCCTTCATGTCACCCCCCCTGGGGCTCCCCATCCCCACTGTGTCACTGCTCCTGGGTCTGCTCATGCCCCTGAGTCATCTCCAAACTCCATCTGGATCCAAGAGCACGGTCCTGCCCTAAGCCAGCTGTTGGTTGCATTGTTTTCCCGAAATAGAGAAGCTCCAAAGCACACAGGACAGAAATTGAGTGGGAAAGACCCGAAGTGAGGACATCAGCAGGGTGACAGCCACCCCCATGCTGCAGGAGAGAGGGAAGAGGTCCCTTAGCTGGGAGGGAAAGGTCTTGCAGTGGAGTAAGCATCTCCGGAGCTGTTCCCTGGGGAATGGGGATGGTTTCCATCCCTCATGTGCAGCCAAGGGCCTTTCCCAAGAGATTTGCTGGGAGGTCACGGCTTCTTTTAGATGGGAATGGGGGGAAAATGGGGCTTTCCAGGCTGGAAGAGTATCCAGGTGCCTGAGAGCTTAGGGATGCATTCCCTGGATGAAAGAGCCTCCCACTCCCACTCTGGGATATCTCAACCCCTTCCCAGCCCCCTCGGCCAACAGTCCCCCGTGGATTTGGCTCCAGGCCCTGGGAAATGAGACCTTTCCCAGCAATAGCTCTTTCTGATGAGAAAAAACTCCCTGATCCTTTCCCAATGGGGGAAGTGGGAGAGCCCCTGGGCCGTGGGAAAATCTTCCTCCCCACATCCTGGTGGGAGGGATGGAGCCATATAAACCCTCGGCACATCCTGGGCTGGGAGCTGCGGCAAGGAGAGGCCAGGTAGGATGTGAAATGCATTTGGTCTGGTCTGGGATCCATGGAGGGATCCTATGGCAGGGGATCCATGGGTGGCTTCAGGAATTCGTATGTGGGGATATTTGCTCCAGGGGGATGCACCTGTGCTTGGAATGTGGGGGGCTCTGAGCAGAGGGAAAATGAGACTGGAATTAATGGAAATCCTACAGTTTTCCCTGTCTGATGGATTTTTATCTGTCCCTTGCTCTGCCTGGACAATTCCTGCAGCCCAGGGAAGGATGCTTGAGCCAAGGTTTCCGCTGTCATCCCGACATCGCCGCCCATCATTCCTGTTAATTCTCAATATCAAAGTGTTTGTGACATTTCAGCAGAAACTGAAATGTGCTGGATGGAGCTGGGGTTTCCCAGGGAAGCTGATCCTGACCCATTGACATTAAATGACTGTAGGAGGAGAAGTGCGGGAAGCAGAGGGATGAATCCCTGTGGTGGAGCATCCTGCCTGGGATCTGAGAGACACAAAGCCATGGATCATTCCCACCCTGGAGCCCAAAACCCACCAGCATAAACTTGGGAGCAAAGGGGCAGAAATCTCACTCTTCTGCTTCCAGCATTCCCAGTGCTGCTTCCTCCATAGGCGATTCCCTGTCTCTGGAACAGAAGAAGAAGAAGTTTTTCAAGCAGCATAAACTAAAAAGACTTTTTTCCCTATTTTTCCCCAGGGAATCAGCAGAGGCATGGCTGTCCCTCTGGGATTAGGACTGGAAAGGGGAATCTTGTCCCCTTCCCAGTTATTTCAGTCTCCACTTAATGGTGGGACACAACTGCAGTCAGCACTTTGGGATTTTTCCACCCATTCCCATGAAAACGTACCCAGTCCTGGATGTTTGCTCTCCCTGTCTCAGATGCTCTGGAGGATGTGGGGAGGGAGCTGTGAATCCGGTGAGTACCTCCATGGGATGGATAAATGTTTCCATGGGAAGGTTGGAATGGCTTCAGGATGAGTTGCTTGGGGTGCAAAGCGCTGAGCTGAGGGGACCAGCGCAGGAATCCTGGGTCCCTGATCCGTGTCCCGGTGCCGGAGCAAGGCTGTGGGTGCCACCAGCACTTCCAGCAGCACCAGTTTGGCTCTGGAAACTGGGGTTTGGGGAGCTGAGCAGTTCCTGGAACTGCAGCCCCACGTCATGGGGGGGTTGGGTAATTCGGTGACAGAGGAGGAAGGGAAAACCCCACGGAGCAGTGCTGGGAGGCTCCGGCCAAAAATGAGTCAGCAGTGACTGGGTGGCTGCTGGGGCTGTTTTTATTGATGATACTGGGGCTGCTGGGGCTGGAGAAGCTGGTGACACTGGTGGTACTGGTGTTGATGGTGGTACTGGTGGCTGTTACTGGTGATACTGGTGGTGTTGGTGGTACTGGTGTTGATGGTGGTACTGGTGGCTGTTACTGGTGATACTGGTGGTACTGGTGGTGCTGGTGGTGATACTGGTGATATTGGTGGTACTGGTGGTGCTGGTGTTGATACTGGTGGTACTGGTGCTGTTACTGGTGCTATTGGTNGGTGGTACTGGTGGTACTGGTGTTGATACTGGTGGTACTGGTGGTACTGGTGCTGTTACTGGTGATACTGGTGGTACTGGTGGTGCTGGCGTTGTTACTGGTGGTACTGGTGTTGATGCTGGTAGTACTGGTGCAGCATCTCCCACCTGCTCCTCTCCCTCTCCCAGTGCCCATTCCCAGTAACTTCGGGCAGCTGCTCTTCTCTCTGCCAGGAATTCCCAGGAATTCCATACAGGGATTTTGCCATGTCTATCCCAGCATCCAGGTCCCTCTGGAGCCCATTCCTGTGGTGTCGTGATTCCAAGGACACCCAGGCTGTGTTTTAGGGATTTGGGGCTTTCCAGATGTTTGGGACTTAGTTTCTTTTGGAAACATTTGCCAAATATTTGGAACCAAATCCTGGCATGAAGGTGCCCCTTCCCTGGCTCTCTGAGCTCTTCCACACTTTTTCATGGCATTAAAATCAGGGAGGGGCATTTAAGTCAGGAAAGGCAATTAAAATCCAGCAGCGCAATTAATTGAAAACTATCAGGGCAATTAATTACAATCCAGCAGCTCCCACCATTTCCCTGCTTTCTATATTTAAATAAATCCTATATTTGTATATCATTACAAAAATTAGGTTCATGTAAAATATATTTATACGTAAATGTAATTTTCTATATATATTACATACAAAGACATTAATTTCTGTTTAAATAAAATTACTATATGTATTCACATATGTAAACTGTATGTTTATTGAATAATATGGTGATTATCATATCAAAATATGTTTATTAAATAAAGTTGAATAATAGAAATATATATTTATTAAATTAAATTTAATAACAGAGTGTGATGGAGTAGATAAAATTAATGTAATGTGATAAATATAATGAAAATTATATCATTTATATAATTGTAATGATGTCCTTAGTGGTATAAATTAAGCCAGGTGGGGGGTTAATTAAAACAAAAAAAAGGTGAAAAAAGGATTATTTTTACAATGGGAAAGGATTGGGAATAAATGGAAGTACACAAAGATTTAATGGCTACTGCTGAGAGAATCATGGCAGGTGGGTTTGTTGGTATTGAATTTTCCAGATTAATTCCTGGAGGCAAATCCCAGTCTCTGGGAAAGGCCTGTCTGATTTTCCAGCTGGGTTTCTTGATACAGGATTTTTCAACTTAATTCTCAGAGGCAAATTCCCAACCCCTGGGGAAATCCTGTACGGTTTTCCAGGTGGGACATTTTTACACCAACTGTTACCATTTTCCCGGGATAAAACCCATTCCGCTCAGGTCAGAGTGATCCTCATTGAGCATCTGCTGAAAAATTATGATGGAGCAAAATCATATCAGCCACAAGTTCTCTTTTGCCCCCTGTTTTTCCATCCAGCTGCCCAAGGGATGCTCAGGAAACAGTATTGGCAGGGGGGCAGCCCAGAAGTGCTGGAAAATTGACTGATAGAATATCCTGAGTTGAAATGGATACACAAGGATTATCAAAGTCCAATTCCTGGCTCTGAACTTCCCAAAATTCTGGTTTCTTCACTCGTGGTGAATGGAGTGAGAAATACCTGAGGATTTTGGGGACTCTATCAGTGTTCCACTCTCCCCACATGAGTCAAAGCAAATGGATTTGCCTCAAGTTTCCTTCTCCATACCCCTCAGGAAATATTCCCAGTCTGTTTGACCCCAGCACAGGGAAGGGGGATGAGCCAAACCCCAAATTTATTCCCTGTCCCCTCCTTTTGCCACCTTTGGCTCAGGTTTGAGACTGATGACGTGGTGAACAAGGAGGAAGGGGGGGGGAGCGTTTGACTTGAGCAGCAGTGAGACGAAAATAGCAAAGTGGAAATTCAGCCCAGCACAAGATTTGAAATGAAATAATTTTAAATTAAAGATTTCGTGCCTTGCCGAGGCTGTTCCAGCCCTCATCCTCTGCCTGGGATGTGGATGGCTTGGGAAAGGGAGCAGCATCCCAGGAGGGTTTTGAGGGTGCTTTTGGTCATTGTTTCTCGGCACTAAATAGAGGAAGAGTAAGTTTCAAACGAAGCGTGTTTTGTTTTGTCACAGGAAGTGGAGAGAGCTTTGGGAGAGCCCTGAGACATCGACTTGAAATTCTGTATTTTAGTGTTTTCCTGGCCGAACCAACGGCATGGATTGGTGCCTGGTGGAAATCGAGGGGGGACTGGGATGTGGGGGGAGCAGGGCAGCGGGACCCCCTTCCCCAGTTATCCCGAGGGAGGGAGGAGGTTTGGGGCTGAAGGGGCTTGGCGGGGGAAGGCAGCCCTTCCTGAGGGAGCTGCTGGCTGCTGTGCCCTGCTCCAGGGAGCCCGAAATTGTGGTGTGCCGGGGCGGGGGGCTGGGCGGCCCTGGGGTGCCCCTGCTCCGCGAAACCGTTGGAGCTTTTTCTCGGGCGCCTTCGGGCTCGGGCGCCGCCAGCAGCGGCAGCCTCAGGAAAAGGAGCCGGGTTTCACAATGGCTCAGACCTCCCCCGGCCGGGCAGCCCTCCCCGAGCCGCCTCCTGCCCTGAAAAACCCCAAAATTGGTTGTCTCCACGACGAGGGGGCCGTGCGCGGCGCTTGCCTCGCCGGCGCCCGGGAGAGCCTCGCGCTGCTGCAGTGTCACCGAGCTCAGCGCCGCAGGGTGACAGCTCCCAGCCCTCCCTTGCAGCCCAAACCCCCCCAAAAAACCCCCTCGCTTCGACCCCTCTGCTCCTCCAGAGCTGCTGCTGATGCTGGCCAGAATCACCTCCCATGCCGAGTGCGGAGTGCACCCGGGTGGTGCTGCTTGAATTTCAACCGAATCACCAAATTCCCACTGCTCCTGTGGTATTAATTTGCTTTTTGGTTTCGCTATTAATGTTGAAGGGCTGCGAGGTCGGCGGCGTTGGCTTTCGGTGGTAATTCATAGCCTCGCTGATTTAATCCACACTCTGCTGCTAAAACCAGGGCTCACCTGGGATATTTGGGATGGGGTTGTGCCCACAGGTGGGAAAATGCTGAGAAACGCTTTTTGGCATCAGGGAAAATCCAGTGGGTCACGCAGGGCTGAGTTTGGCTTCTCCTGCGAGGGGGAGATGGAATTAATTCCTGTGAAATGAGGGTGATCCAGGGGGTGGGCAGGGGCTGGTTTGGTGTCACCCAGCACTGCCCTGGGGCTCGTCCCTGCCCTGGGGACACAAATTTGGGCAAACGCTGATTTTGGGGTTAAATCTGCCCTTTTTCTCGTTGTGCTGTGGTTCTGCTGTGCCTGCCCTCGTCACTGTACCCTCGTGAAAGGTTGCAAGCAGTTTTGGGAACATGTTGTCTGCCTGAAACATGACAGAATCGGCCACAAATTGCAGATGAGACTGATAACAAAAGCCAACAACAGAAAATAGGTAGAAAAACAACACGGTGGAGGCTGAGAGACCACTGAAGGGCTTTTTTGTGTGTTTTTTTTAACCAGTTCTCTCACGATGGAAGTGAAAACACATGAAAAGAGAAATGTCTTTTGTTCTCCCCCTCAAATTAAGATGCTCCAGCACCAAACCAGGGTTGAACCCCGTGGCTGGAGCTGCTGCCCATCCCAGGGATTCGTAAGCATTTTTGCACCGATGAGGGTGGTTGGATGTGTTTTGAGGGCGGAGGGGGGTTGTCGTATTTTTTTAACCTTAAAAAATGTGCCCTGCAGCACATGGGTAACTCGGCTCATTTTCTCAAGCCAGCCTGCTCTACCTGAACGTCTCTGCTCAAATAAATCAGGCTCCAGCTCAGAAATTAGGATGAGGTTTTTGTTTTCGTTCTACTTATTTCATCTTTGTTTTTATAAATAAATACAAATCACTCAAACTGAAACTTGATGGCTTTGGTGATAATCAAAGAGCAGCCCTGGGGAAATTTTTCTTCATTACCATGTTCTTTCACAGCCCACACTCAGGGTTTCAGGAGGAAAACTTCTTAACCTTTGCAGCAGCAGCACCCGATGTTTTTTGAAGTCCCGACACGCTCAGACTTGGGGTTCACATTGTGGAGCATCACCTTTATTTTAGGGCCATGTGGAGTGGAGAAATTCCTCATCCCCCAGCCCTTTCTCCCCTCAGTTCACCCCTTTTCCCTCCTTAAAAAAAAAAAAAATACAAAAACCCCAATAAAATGTTGGACTCCCCCCTTGAAGGGCTTGGGTTTTGTTGTTTTTTCAGTTCTGTGGGGCAACTCTGTTCTCGTTGTACCAGCTTTGTACAACATGTTTTATTATTTGCAGCTCACTTCCTGTATGAGGTTACTTTGTTTATCATAAAACCCCTATTTTTAAACCCATTTCTGCCAATAAGTCATTTGAATGGTAATGGCAGGCGCTCGTGACTGTCCCCTCTGCCCCCAGCTGACGAGGGGACTCTGGTGGCTCTGGGAGGGATGGACATTGGAATGTTGGCTGAGGGGGTCCCATGGCTCTTCCCTCAAATCTCAGGGGGATTACTTGTGTGAAAATCACCAGGATTTCTGAAAATCCTGACTTTTTTAGCTTGGGGTCACATGTGGTGTGAGGATGTGGAGAGGCAGAGCTGCAGAGCTCACCATCCTTTCCATCCTTGGGGAATGGCCATGGTGCCATCTTTCAACTTTATTTTCATAAATAAGTTGAAGAGCAGCCAGGAGAACTGTGGGATTGTCAAAAAACTCTGCCCGTAATTGCAGTGAGATGAGGTGTGGGTTAATTAACAGCCTGTGAGGCCAGGAAGCGCCAGCTCCCTGTGTTTCCTCCTGGGAAAAGGGATGGAGGAGCCTGTCACAAACTCAGCAAGGAGAAATCCATCAAATCTGGGAAGAGGAGGCCCTGTATCCCCCACAAGGGCTGTCTGAGGCCCCCTGAGCTCCATAGGACCAGCTTTTGTTGGAACAGTGGTGTCTCCATCAGGGGTAACCTTGTTGTGTGCTTTTCCTTGGGTTGCAGGATGTAATTTTTCAAAATTCCACAGAAAAGATGTGTGGGATGCTCAGGAAGGGCAGCCGGAAGGTCCCCTTGGTCCAGCCATCCCCGAGCTTGTCTTACACCCTATAAAACCACTGCTAGAGCACCTTTAACAACCCTTTATTGCTTTTAGGGACCTCCCTGGTATCCATCTAACATTTCCCATCTCCATCTGCCCTGGGTGTGACCCCAGGAGAGGTCGAGCATCCAAGGAGCTGCCAGAAAGGCAGAAAAGTCGCTGGAAAGAGTGAGCTTTGTTGCAATATGAAAATCAAATGCAAAGCTCAGGGGGTATTTTTAGCTGCTTTAGGCTGCGCAGGTGTTTGAAAGGTCAGCGGCGAGTCATTGGAAAAAAAAAATTATTTCTCTGTGTGGGGAGAGCCTGGTGTTGCTCCTGTGCCTCTGGATGACTGGAATCTCATCCTCAGCTTGGGTTGCCTGGCATTCCTGAGGCCGGCAGGGGTGTGGGAGTGCAGGAATGTCCCAGTTTTGCGTGTCCCCAACAGTATGAGCACATGGCAGCCATAAGTATCCAGCTCTGATGAATGAACACAGGAAGCTGTGGCTTTTTCCATGAATAAAATCTGGGAGTTTGCTCCTTTTCAAGGAATAAAGGCAATTTGTCATCCTTAAAATAGAATTTATGAGCTCCTAGAATGTAAGAGCGCAGAAAGGGCCTGGTTCGTGCGGAGGAGCCCCTGATGTGGCTTTGGTGGGCCTGGGCCATGGCCAGCGTGGGCTGACACCTACCGGAGTTTGGTGGACCCATGACCACTTTGGGCTTGGGAACGACCAACAGGCCACCACCACCTTTGTCTTGGCCGTGAACACCTTGGCCTTAGCCAACCTGAACCGTGACCACCTTGGCTTTGGCCATGGCCAGCGTGGGCTGTGGCCAACCTGAGCCTGGCCATGGCCAAGCTGGGTGGGAAACACCTTTAAGGTGGCCATGACCCCCTTGGAGCTGGCCATGGCCAGTCTGGCCCTGGTACGTGCCAAGGGCAGATCCCAACAGAGGGGCAGCACTTCCCATTATGTCACCAAGGTCACTGGGTTCAGGCAGGTTATGAGCTCCTCCCAACCTGAGTTACTGCAGGGTCATGTCCCAGGTGTGACAACTCACCTGGACACATCCATGAGCTCCCAAATTCCAACACGACCACAGAGGCACAAGGAGAGTGGAGGCAGCAGCTGTCACAGGCTCGGCTGGACAATTAAACCTTTTTTTTTTTGTGAGGTAAAGAAGCCCCCAAAATAGCACCTGAAACCAATAAACTTCCCTTTCAGGAACTTCTGTAATTTGAAACACTCTCAAGAACAAAGAAAAAAAAATATCCAGAATTTTTTTTAGGTTGTTTATCAAGTAGGACTTGGGGGTTGTTTTTAAATCCTTTTCAGGTGGTGACTGCTGAGGAGTAAGTAGCAGGATAGGAAGGGCTGGAGGGACAAATGGGATGGAGGGCCAAGGCAGTGGAAGGCAGGATGGGAATTTTTAGGAGCAGATTCAAAACTCTAAAACTGCCATGTGAAATAATAAAAGGGAAAAAATAGTGATGTTCTATACAACAAAATCAAAATAATGTTAATAAATGTATTAAATAATAAAATACAAATAATAAAAATAAAACAAGACACAAAACATAAAACAAACCCCAAAACTTCTTCAATGGCAGTGAAAACCAGCTGGGGATAGGAAGTGCATGGAAGGTGCCCATCAACTGGGCTTGAGGAAAGAAAAAAGGTGAAGGAAAGAAAAAAAATTCCAAAGAATCCCCAAGTAACTCCCAGATGGAGCAGCTTTTGGGATTGGGAACACTCAAGGCAAAACCTGACAAAGCAAATTCATTCAAGAGCTGCATTTTAGGTGGCCTGAAGCATCTTGGAGCTCCAGGACACCAAAACAGAGAGGAGGTCTGGAGGGAAAATGGGTGAAAAATGGGGAAAATTGGTGATAAAGCAACAAATATATTCTTCTCAGGAGAACCTCAATCCCCACAAAAGAACCAGTTCTCAGGACAAATAGTTGAAAGTTTTTATTCATATAAAACTCATATTAAGAACATAAAAGATTCTTAAAAACAAAACCAAAAAACAACCCCCAAAAAACAAGGCTCTTGCAATTATTTACAGCAGTATTGCACAAGTAAAGTGGCAATTACCCTGTCCAAAATTCATCAGTGCAAAACACAAGGAAGGCAGGGAAATTGCAGTCAAAAATGCTACATACGCTGGGTCCTGCAACACGATTTAGTGATTCACGTGATCCCACGGGATGTCTGTTCCAGGAAAACCTGGCTGGAGCAATCCTGGGGTGGGGGGGTGGACGAGCCAAATTCCAAATTCCCACTGAATTTCACTAATGCTGAAGTCTTTGATGTGCCTAAATCACTCCTGGAAGTGGGGACTTAGGCACTTGGAGAAAAAAAGATTAAAATCTTGTTATCCACACCATGATGGCTTTGGAAGGGGATCCAACACTTCTGGCAGGGAGGAAACCAAATCTTCACAAGAACTTAAATAAGCAGGAAATAAATATACAACATTTCTACAAGTTACAGCATTAAACAGTAGAGTGCATTAATTACACAGGGGAAAAAACAAACAAAAACAAAGGACCTACAGTATTTACCAATTCAACTCAAAAGAAAGTGTAGAAAAAAAACAGGATTTTTTTTTTAGGGTTTTTCTTAGTTTTTTTAAAAGTATTTCTAAGCTGTACAAAACTTACAAGAGAAAAAGGAGAGGGAATACATTGCACACAGATATTTGGCTCAGATGATGACAATAATATGGTGCTCTACTCTAATAAATATTTGGGTATTTACACAGTTTGGTGGAAAAGAGGAGAAGCAAGAACAGGATCAATCTGGTTTCCAAGGAAAACTCTTCATCCTTTTGGTGCAACACAGAGCAGAGGCTACACTTAAACACAACCCAGAGCAGGCAGCCAACATGGCTGAAAGGAGCATAAATCCCTATTTTATATCATTCTTCTGTTTTGAGGCTTTTTTCCACTAAACCTCACAATGCCACAGGAATCCTGCTTTTTGAGGGTTCCTTTTCCTATGATTTTTGTCTGGGAACTCCTCTTGTGGAGAAGGCCCTGGGAGACTTTGCCAATACCTTGAATTTTTCTTTCCTTAAGATGAATCTGGTTTTTGTCTCTATGGGAAGACGGGGTAAAGTGCTCTTTGGTGATTCTTTGGTGTACTTCAAGGGACACATTCCAGATGCCAAAGGTTGGGATATCCCAAAGCACCATTTCATCCACCAGCAACGATGGAACTCAGCCGGGAGAAAAAAAAAAAATCTCAGAGTTTCTCCTCTGCTGCCAAGTTTTATCCATTAAATTTTAGTTCTACCAGTGGAATTCCATGGGAAATCCCTGGTGGTGGCCTACAGTAGGGCTGGCTAAGGCAGCACAGCCATGGTGAGCCAAAGCCAGAGGCAAATCCCAAGGGATGAGGAGCAGGATCTGCCCTGGCCCAGCTCCCTCGTTATTTGAACCGCTCACTCTCTACCAGTGCAAAGGTTCCCCCTGCAAAGGGCTCCAAAATGCCCTTCCCAAAACATTCCCTGCTCCTGCAACCACTGCTCACCTTGCATTTCCAAGGAAAAAAGGGGAATAAAATTGGCAATCGAGGTTAAAACTCCCTCTGTGATCCTCTAGGAGCAGGATGGGAGGTCCCACTCTGACCTGCCAGGCACAGCCATGCAGAGAGGTCCCACTGGGGTCTGTCTATCATTAATTAACACTAATTATCATCCATGGCATTCAGCAGCTTCTCACTGTGGGAAGAACTGCTCCAAGGGGGGCTTGGGATGGAGTTTTCCTTCTTTTCCTATGGTGCTGGTGAGACCAGAAACAACCCCATAGCTTTTGGGGAGCACCTACACCAGCCTGAGGGAAGGGGGATGTTTGTGCATAGATACGGGATGGCCAGAGCAGCCAATCCCTCAAAAACATCTGCTGGGAGACAACAGGAACAGCTGTGGATCCACGGCTCCAGCGCTGAAGGGGAAAGGCCCTGGGACGTGGAGCACCTGGGAAGTTCTCTGGGAGGACTGAGAGCAGTCAGATCTCCTTGGAATGTCCTGGATGGATCCATGTCGGGCTGGCATCCTTCCATCTGCATCCAGGTGCTCATCCCCTTCCAAACATGGAGAGGATCCCAGGAAAACACAATCTTGGAAACCTCTTTTGACAGCCACGACTCACAGCAGGTCCTGCTGCCATCACCTCCGGCTGCGGCATTCCGGGAGCTGCTCCCTGCCTCCAGAATGGTTTATTGCTGGAATACTCAGTCCCCCACATCTGATAGCAGACACTACAGAAGCATTTTCACACGTTTTATAGAAAGAATTTCTTTAAAAAAGGCAACCTGGTGGCTTGGGGTTTGGTTGGTTGGTTGTGATGGTTTGGACCCTGGAGTTCAACAGCAAAGTCTTGAGATTCAGAGTGGATCAAAAAACTAGAGATATCAAAACCCAAAAAAAATTAGTCAGCAGGAAATAGGTTGATTTGCATGATGTAAATGAAGTTGGATTTAGGGCAGCATTAGGTATTTACAGGTAAAAGAAGTGCTGATTAAATCCCTCTGCCCTTTTTCCAGCCTTTCTGGGGGGCAAACACCCAGGAGGCAAAGGGAGAGGGGAGGAAACCGGGCCTCTGCAAGGCAAACTCCGCTGGCTCTGCCCATCAGCTGACTCAGGTTTCCCTCTTTCCTGCCATGGGGCTCATCCCACAGGATTCCAGGAACGATGACAAAACATTATTCCACATTTTCGCTGAGACTCTTTGGGGAAAAAAAGGCAAAAATAAAAAGAATAAAAAGAGTGGACAGAAACACCGAGTAAACACCACTCTGCCATAAAACGCCACGGTTGGAATGGGCTATCCACCCTCATCCTGCCATGTGTTCTGGGGGAGAGGCAGGGTGGGAGCCCCACATCCATCCACGTGTCCATCCTTCCCGGGCTTTCCCAGCGAGGAATTCAGTCCTGGTGGCTCGGGATGCACCTGGCACTCACTGGAGCCTCCAGATGAGGCGGATGATGTAACGCAGCAGGCGCAGGATCACGACCTGGGGGTTTCCCACCTGGTGATCCAAGAAACCCTGAAAGAGAGGGAGAAAAAACCAAAACAAAATAACAAACAAACAAAAATAAACCAAACAAAGCTGTGACTTTAATTCCCAGCATGAAGCCCCCCATGCTAGATAAACACCTGGAAAATATTCCAGAGGCACAAAGTAAAGTGTTTAACACTTTGCAGCCAGCAGAGCTTGGGGCTCCTGACAGTGGTCAAGGGATGCCCCCTCTTCTAGGAAAATACTGGGACCCACGAGCCTTGTTGGGACAAGGAGCGGCTGGATGACAAATTGCCTGATTTCCTGGTGTCTTGTATGAAAAAAAACAGTCCCGGGGGGAGGCCACACCCCTGGGGAACGTGACAGGGAAGGCGCCGGACCCGTCCGACAGCCCCGACCTGCCCGGCGAGTGCGGCTCTGGCACGGCAGCAGTTCCCCATTTCTAACCTCGGGCTGAAAGGGCAAACCCCAGAGCCAGGCGGGGCCAGCGGGCACAAGTCCTTCCACCTTCACCTCCGGAGCCGAGAGCAGCCAGAACACTTCCAGAAGGGAAAGGAACCTTTCCACAAAATGCCTCAGTGATGATAATTAAACAATGGCTGCAATGCTCTGAAACCTCCCCACTTTTGGGTGCAGGGAGTGAGAATTTGTCACACACTGACTGCACCAGGTACTAAGTGTTTTTAGGGTCACGCATGATGTCCCCTGCTCGTGTCACCTGAGCAGGCAGGACATACCCTCTGCGTTCCACTCCTTGCCCCCGGCTAGCCCCAGGTTGGAACTGCAGTCACGGTACTGGGAACAGCCTCATGAAACCTGGAGGATGCTCCCTGCACCTCACCCTGCTGCTGCCTGGGAAACACCCCCATTCCCATTAAATTCACCCCCTTATCTATCCACCAGAGGGTTGCCGGGAGCAGCATGATGTGCCCAGAGATTTCCAGCACCAAAGGAGCCAGGATAATGCTGGAAGGACACTCCTGCTCCACACAAAGTGCTCCAAATTTAAGGCACTGCTCTGGGAGGCAGGGAGGAGATGGGATGAGGGCAGTCCAGCACTGAATAGGCTCCCCAGGGAATGGTCACTGCCCCAAGGCTGCCAGAGTTCAAGGAATATGTGGACAATGCTCTCAGGCACAGGGTGGGATTGCTGGGGCTGTGCAGGGCAAGGAGTTTGGACTTGGATGATCCTTGTGGATCGTCCAGCTCAGGATATTCCATGGCACTCTGCATTTCTTCCAGTTAGTTCCTCTGGATCTGCCTGCTGCTACCAGGTGCCTTCAGCTTTCTGGACAGCCTGATCCCTTCCTTTCATTGGAAAGATGTCCT
Organism: Rhadina sibilatrix; assembly: GCA_013400275.1. Lineage (NCBI taxonomy): Eukaryota > Metazoa > Chordata > Aves > Passeriformes > Phylloscopidae > Rhadina > Rhadina sibilatrix. The sequence continues at coordinate 64,410 of VWYO01016946.1, read as the reverse complement.
TTCATCCCAAAAAGCAGCCACTTTGCATCACAAGGGATCAGCCTGGATGCAGAAGGTCAGAAAATTTGGAAAATTCTCATTTTGCAGGATTTGGGATATCAGCTTATCACCATTTTGTTGCAGGTCATGAATGCCAGGGCATTTGGAAAAAGCGGAGCAAGTGGAGATGATGTGGAAAAAGCAGGATCATAGCAGCTTCATTCCCCATTTTGCAGGAAAGCCAACCCTGGGAGCAGTGAGGAAGTGCTGCAGGAGCTATTTGGGAGCTGAAGAGGATGGATAAGGATCCAGCATTCCATCACCAACACTGCTCCATGCTCCTGTTCCCACAGCCAAGCCCAAGTGGATGGAGCAGAATCCACAAGCAGGGACACGCAGTCGTCGGGAGCACTCGGCAGCCAAGACACCGGCAAGCTTCTCTTGCTTCAGCCCCCGGGCTGGGCTGCCTTGGGCTTGGGCTTTTCTGTGGCATTACTGCATCGATTTGGGTTGCAACACCCACAGGTGAGCAAGTTCATGGGCTTATAAAAACTCTTTCAAAACAGTCTTTGCAAGAGAAGTAAGTTCTGTGACCGAGTCTTCTTTGCAGCAGCCAGGATTTGGGAGCTGAGCTGGGAATCTCACTGAATGCTTCCCTAAAAGTGATAGTGCTGGGCAGTGCAGTCCCCCAAACCTTCCCTGCTTCTTCCTTTTTTAAAAGTTTCTTCATCACCATCAGGTCCAGGCCCAACCCAACACTTCTGCCCCAAAACCCTTACGCAAACCTGGTGCCCTAAAGCTTCCAGCCCCGATTTCAAGGTTATTTTTAATTGATTTAAAGGTTATTTTTCATTGATTTGGGGCTGCTGCTGCTGATTTGCCTGGTCCAGGCCACCCCCCACCGGCGCAGCCTTTTCTCCGTCTGAGTGAACGACATGCTCACCGCAGAGAGTTTCCAGAAATGATTCAGCCTTTCCCTTTGAGAGAAATGGAAAGTGAAGAGGGGAAAGTTACCCTGCGTGGACAATAGGAGGCATTGAACTCATCCCCGATGCGCCGCAGCTCCTGTGCGATCCAGATTTCTGGCTGCACCTCCTCGGCTGGAGACTGGGATTGCCACCGGGAAGCTGCATGGGATGGAACGGGAGAGTTGGAAACCCAGTAACAAGACCTAATTGTATAGAATTTACTACATAAAACTCTGTAGTAACCCATCGACTCTTGCCATCTTAGTCCTATTTTTTAACATCATTATATTTTAACTCTCTTAAATACCAGGGGCACATGCGGCGACTCACTGCATACAATGAACAAGCTTTTATACCTTGTTATTTCTGTATTATCATTACTACTATTAGACCATTACTTATTTATTGTAGGCTTTCTGTGGGAGCATCTCCAAGCTTTGGTCCTTCCTAAACAGGGATAAAAGGCAAGATGCCATGCTCCAGTTTTCTTCCCTCACCAAATCTCCTCTTCCCCCTTTTTTCATTCAGCAGCAACTCCTTCCCTAACCTTAAAAACCCTCTGCCCAGATATCTTCATCCAATTCTCATGTTTCTTCCTCAAATCATCAAGTGCCTACCAAGGAAAACCAATGGGATTGTCATAGGGTGGAGAAAGCCACAGTTGGATTTGTGTGTGGAGAAACTACATTTCCAGCAAATCCAAGTGCTGGCTTGAAAGAGAGAATTAAGGTATTTATTATTCTGCAGGATACATAATTATTTAGGTCTCCATCTTAAAAAGTTATTAAACGTGATAAACCCTCCAAATAGCCAGGGAAAAAAAAGGCGACAGGACCATGTACGGTACCAGCACTGCGTCATCCCCTTCCTTAAAGTTCACGATCTCAGCAGGAATTGCAGCTTTAAGGAATATTTAAAAAAAAAAAAAAAA
>VWYO01016946.1:38310-58268 GCA_013400275.1 Rhadina sibilatrix | reverse complement strand
CCGCCCCGCGCCCCGCCCGGGGAGCGCCCGGGCTCCGGCGCGGCTTTGTACACAGGCGGGGACATGGCACCGCCTGACAGACACGCACCGGGGCACGGCAGAGCCTTGCACACGCACACCCCACGCGCAAACCAGAGCGCTGTGCGCTGATACCTTTCCCCTTCTCACCCTGCACCATGCACTCACGCTTTACACAGACAATACACACCCCACGGGGGTTTACACACCGCTACACACAGCCCACGTACTGTTGTGGGTGCTCCCATTACCCGCGCAGCCCTTAGGCACACCTTGTTGCACCCCCGTGTGCGCACAGACCTTGCTTGCTTGCTCTTCACACACACTTTACACACACGTTGCACACACACACCCAGCTACAGGGCGCCTCCTGCACCCCACAGCCCCTCCTGCTTGCACCCCTTGCACACACACCCAGCACTGGTGCTGGAGCATCCCTCGAGCAGCAGCAGCGTCTCCAGCCTGTGGAGAAACACAGCTATGGAGAGGAAAGTCCATGGAAAGGAAGGCAGGCAGTGAAGAGGAAGGACCACGGAGAGGTAGGAGCATGGGGTAGAAGAAGCCCATGGAGAGGAAGGACCTGGCCCATCCACCACAGGGGCTGAGCACTGCTGCTGGAGCAGATTCCAGGGTGGCCACAGGTAATCCCACCACAGTGTCCCCCACCTCAGCTAGGAATGGTCTCACACACTGCTGGAGCATCCCTGGCTGCTCCAGCTCTGTTCCCACCCCCTTCGTGCCACTCCGATGGCAGGGGAAGGAAAAAGTGTTGGCAGATGTTTGAGTGGGCAAAAATAATTGGAGAAATTTGTTAGGAAGACACATTAGGGAAAAATTTGAAGACAAGGACCAGCAGCAAAAGGGAAGGGCTCAAAGGTCTGGCCATCACTTTTCCACACCAGAAAAGTGAGGGAGAAGCAGGACTGAAAATCAGGCTTGTTCCTCTTCCCAGCCCTCCAGCAGCAGTACCCACAGCACAGAGCTGGTGGGGCTCCACGAGGCCCCGCTTCCCTGATGCTGCCCTTGGATCCAGGAGACACCCAAGGCATTTCCCCTTGGCTGGGGCCTGCAGAGCATCCTGTGGTGGTGGGGCAGAGCGAGGGGAAGACTGGAGGCGCCAGGGCTGCCAGGACTTGGGACCAGCCAGCAGATGTTGAGTCTATTTTCTCCTCCTGGGTCATTTTGGTTTCTGTGTGGGCAGCTCACGTGAGCAGACAGGGGATGGGGAACAGCCTGGCCTTTCCAACACCCAACCTTGAGCTGGCCCTTCTCCTCCTGCCCTTGGGTTTTTGGAGAGCCAGAACAGGCACCAAGTGCATTTTCCCACAGTGAATCACGGCTCCAGCCTCCTGGAACAAATCCGTTTTGACGTTATCCTCGTTCCTCTTGTCGTGAGCCATCTTGGAGGAATTTGCACCAAAGCCGATCCCAAAGGTCCTTAATTTTCAGCACTGTGGACACAGATTGAGAGAGGGGGAGTTGAAACCTGCCCCTCAACACTGCCTCAGGCCCTGCAGCATCCATCCCCAACTCCCTGGGAATGCTGTTTGGGAACGCCTCATCCCAGTCCTCCTACGCACCCACCAGCATCAATACGCATGGAGCTTTCCCATGTCCCACATGGAGATGAGGAGGGAGAAGGAAGAGGGATGGAGGAGGATGGTGGGGGGTCCCATGCTGCTGCAGCACTCCAGCAATGGCATCTCCCACCCAGCCTTGCCCCTGTGCCATCACAAGAATCACTTAGGTTGGAAAAGATCTCCCAGATCATGGAGCCCAGTCCAATCCCAGCAGGTTGTCCCTACCACTGGGAAGCGGACAGGGAGGGGGTTGGAGCAAAGGAGATGGGGCCTGGCTGGAGGGAACCCCTCCTCTCCACCTAGCAGGTGCTCGCCAAACCCATTCTGACCTGAACAAAGCACCAACGGAAAAAAATGACACCTTGTTCTCCTTCTCCTCCAACCATCATGACAAATGTTACTTCACTCGTGCTGCCAAGATAAAATCAGGTTTGAGCCTCAAGCACGAGGTTTTGTCTGAGCCAGGCTTGGAGCCTGACCTTTACCATGCTCCTGATTTCAAACACCAACCCAAAATCAAACCCTTTGTCATCAGTGTGGGGGTGTTTGAACAGCAAAGGTTGGGTAGATGTAAGAACAGGTGGGTTTTGTTAAATAGATGTCTATTTTAGTCAAAGAAACCCCCAAACCCTCCACGGGGGATGTCACTGCTCTCCACACATCCACAGCAGTGACAGGGATGTGGTGATGAATCAAGAGACAAGAATGGTCCCAGTGTCCACCTGAGTGGTCCCTGGGCTGGGCAGGGGGCGGCACTTGGATTCCCTGCTGCCACCAGTGGATTTGGGACCCATTAATGTATATTTAAAGTTATTTATTGTTCCTCATGAGGCAAGTGACATTGCTGTGGGTGACCCCAAGGAGGGGACCAGGACTCTTGCTTCATTAGCGTGTGCCTGATTAATTACTGAGATGGCTGTAGCTTTCAACAACCTCACACTTTATCCTTGTTAATGCCTTCAAAGCCATAATTAAGAAATCAGGCCAGGAATTGCAGAGAGATGGCAGCAGAAAGGGCTTGGCCGGGGCTGAGTGGTGATGGGCCACCACCAGCAAGGGATGGAGGAGCTGGGAGAGAGCCCCAGACCCCAGGGGGTGCCTGGGCTCAATGGCAGAGGGTGAAAAATGAGTAAACCTGGGTTTTCTGCAGAAGAAGAGACAGAGCCACCCACCCACGCACCAGGAAATCTCTCCTCTCCGTGTGGGTGGTGGAGGCCCCAAGATGAGTTATCTCTAAAGGGCGACTCTGGGGATACCTCGAGATCTTCAGAGGCATGGAGCCGGTGTGTGCTGGGGAGGAAATATCACCAGCTGGGCCCCGGGCTTGACTCGTTTTTTTAACAGCTTAGTTTAAATCAAGTACAACAGCAGAACCTCCAGCCCCCACCTCATCACTCCACTGATCCATTTTTACCCCTCATGGGGTAGTTTTAACCCTTCTCCTCCCTACTTCCCCATGGGATGATGGTGGGACAGGAGCAGGAACAGGTGGCTGGGACAGGGGGCTGTTTTTAAAGGTGTTTAATGTAAAATAACAGTATTTATTAAGGGCAAAGCTGCAGCTAAATCTCCATCACGCTCATAATGCTCAGGAAAGTGCTCCTCCACATATCCCTCTGCATTATATGAGGAACTAAAAATATATAATTTACAATATAGATCTAAAAACTTAAACCTGGCAGAGATTTTGGCCTGGCCAGAGGACAGCTGGCTTGGGCTCAGCTCATAAAAAAATGCAACTAAGGGGAGAAAGGGAACAAAAAAAGCCACCCCAGCATCCAATGTTTATGTTTCCACCAGCTCTGAGGTTTCTCCAGCTGATCTGCCTCCTGGTGCAACTCACTCCAGCTGAGTCAGGAACCAGCTGCTTCAGATCAAAGCCCAAGGCTTTTCCACATGCCACAGGAAGCAGGCTGCTTCCAAGGGGAATCCAAGAGGTTCTGCCATCAGGGCAGGGAGAGGAGCCCCAGCTGCAGGGAGAACAGCAAACCCTAGGAGAACCAACACATCCCAGCATCCCAGCTCTTCCTAGCTATCCCAGGCAGTACCAGGTGGCCAGGCTCACCATGGCTTTCCAGCTGAACAATTTAAGCAGAAGAAAAACACCCCTGAAACAGAAGCAGAAGGGAGAATAGGAAAGGCTGTTGTCTCCCTCCTGTGGGGAGACACAAAAATCAAATTAATGCCCTCTCCTCCCTCGGAGGGGGCGGTGTGCTGCTAAAATATTCCTTTTAAAGGAACACACTTCTTCCCCAAAATTCTGCCATTACAGGCAAAAGAGACATTTGTCTTCTGGGTTCCCCCTGAGCTTGAATAATGGTGTGGAAGGAGGTCAGAACTGGAGGTGCCAAGGGTGGGTTCAGTCCTGTCTAACTTAAATCTGACCTGCAAACCTTCTAACTTAAATCTGACCTTCTGTTTCCTCCATCCGAGAAATTCCTGAGGACAGGCAGAGCAGGAAAAGCCCAATCCAAGCACACTCATTGCCTCCCAAACCAATTAACAACTCAATTTAGCATATTTCCCTCCCCACAAAAAAGCACAGAAAGATACAAGGCATCATTGCTGAAGTCAACTCCAAACCCCATTTATTATTTAAAACCAAGTTATTACAAAAAGATTCCACATCCATAAAACCCCCAAGTCCTTGGAAACTGCACAAACTCAACCCTTATTTCCGTGAGCGTTTGTGCTCAATGAGCAACACAATGAGTCTGTTCTGAAGGAACTTGATTTCCTTCATGTAGGACCTGCAGAATAAATCCTTGAGCTTCTGGCGCAGGACTCCAAGGGAAGGCAGGTTGCAGCAGCTGGGAATATTCAGCAAGCTCTCAAAGAACTCCTTCCACAGCTCAGCATTGGCAAGCCTGCAAAAAGGGAAAAAAAAAAATCATTAAAAAAAAGCTCTAAATTCAGCTGTTAAAATACTGATTTTTACTCTGCTCCCAGTTAGAAAAGCTGTGACAGAACCTCACCTCAGAGCTATGTGGTACTAACGTGGGTTTCTAGGAAATCTAGGCAAAGATTTCAGGAATATTTTGGACACCCACCTCCTGAAGGTTCCCTCAGGCTTCCAGACCCCATTGTCGTCCTTGAGGCGCATGTATGTCCCGAAGAGCATGCAGTACACGGTGGCTGCGATCCCAAAGTAGTCTGTCTAAACCAAAATCACACCAGTTTTGTGTCAAAAACACACCCAGAGCACTAAAAATGAGCTGAAGACACCCCATGAAGGGGGAGAGGCTCTGCAAGAGGCTACAACTCCAGTAGAGTCCAATTGTTCAGCATGCAGGAAGCCCTGAGATTCCAGGCCGTCCCTTACCTGATAGTTCCATGGTTTGTTTGTCAGCATTTCCACACATTGGAATCCAGATGTTTCACACCTGGCAGTGAAGGCTGTTCCCTCAGGGAAGAGCTTCATGTCGATGCTCTGGCCCAGGTCAATGAGGGTCAGGCCGTGGCAGAGCCCATCAATGTCACGTGTGTCATTGTCCAGGAACCTTCAAGCACAACAAGAAACAACACCCTCAGTGTCTCCAGGCTCCCATATGGTGACATCTGGTGACAACAGGAGACACTTGCCTTTCTCCCAGGATGAAATTGTCAGGTTTGATGTCCCCATGGATGATTTTGCAGCTGTGCAACTCCTCCACCATGTGAAGGATTTTGACAGCAAAGTAGATGACAAGGGCTTGGGGCATCACCTTCTCTGGGAGCTTCTTGTAAATGTTGATGGCATTCTGGAAGCCAGAGAGACACAGCATGGATTAAGGAACAACATATTCCCAAAGAAGGTAAATCAACTGGAGGAAACGCTCCAAAAAGGCAGAGATGCTGCAGAGCAGAAGCTGGTGGCACTCACGAGCAGTGTTCCGTAGTTGTGGAGCTCCCCCACCAAAATGCTGCCGTTGGGGAAGAAATGGGCAGAATAGAAGTGGATGTAGAGGTGGCGCACGCTGGGGCTCAGCCTCTCCAGCAGCTGGGTTGCAATGTAGAACTCCCAAGGGTTGGCAGGTTTCTGGACCTGGAAGAAAGAAGGGGATTTCCTGGGAAAATCTGGGAGCGGTAAAAGCTGGAGTTCCTCTCAGGTTGGGTTTTGTTGTTGTTTTTTAATGGCAGATTAGGAATCTTCCCTCTTGAATTTATCCCAGAACGGTTTGGTTCAGGAAGGAACTGAAAGATGATCCAGTTCCATCTTCCATCCCCTGCCACAGGACACTTCCACTACCCCAGGTTGCTCCAAGCCCCATTCATCCTGGCCTTGGACACTTCCAGGGATCGAGGGGCAGCCACAGCTTCTCTGGGCAACCTATGCCAGGGCCTCCCCACCCTCACAGTAATTAACTTCAGTTGATAAACTTCATGATTAATCCTCTCAAATCAAGACTTCAATCCCATGCCACAATTCCACACACTCCTTGTGAATCTCTGATGCTCCAAAGAAAGCATATATCACCTTTCTGCCCTGATAAAGTTTTACTTCAGGGGTTAAAGAGGGGCTTTAGTTTTTCCTGAAGGACTAAATGTCAGAGAGAAGATCCACTAAAAGGTCGCAGAGGCAGATCTGACGTGGAAAGGACAAGGATGTGTGTGAATCCACCCAGGGGGAGGGTCAGACTCCAGAATTATTCCAGGAGAGCTGCCGTGGCCCAACACCACTGACCTTGAATATCACTTTCTGATTATTCCGAGGGTTACTGGCATCCAGGATGGAAGCTTGATAGACTTGGGCAAAAGCTCCTTCTCCAACCAAGCAGTCCACATAGAATGAGCTGGAACCTTTAAAAGATTAACATTAAATTCTGCTTGCCAACTCCACAGAGGTAAAACAGGAGAAAAAAGAGAAAAGCACCAGCCCACATGAATTATTTAATCCTAGGTCAAGTCTTTCCCTACAAATCTCTTCCTGCTAGGAATAGGAGAGAGCAAGAGCGCTAGACATGCCACACACTCGAACCCAGCATTTCTATTTTTGCCTGACCCCCTGGAAGCAGTCAAATTCCAAAGGGCATGTCCTGAAAAGTAAACACTAATGTTTAAGTCCCACAGGGATGTTGCAATCCCTGTCCTACAGCTTTTGTTGACATGGGCCTGCTGCTGTTCCACACAAAGCTGGAGAGCTGTGGCCCATTTTACAGGGAAACTGGGAAAAATGTCTCATCCAAAAGGCTCATGCTATGAAAGACAAACCAACCAACCCCAGGCCCAATTCCCAACCTGAGGCTGAGATCATCTGGAGATACAGACACAAGGAAGCTAAATTCCCACATACTTCTGAGAAGTTTTCCTAGAAAAAGCTTCAAGAAATGCTTGGCAACAATAAGTTTGAAGGAGCTCTTACCCAGTGAGAGTTCAGCCTTCAGTTTGATGAATGGAAGAGGAGATTTCGACTCAAAGTAGTTGGCATAGGTGTGGAGCGGTTTCGGAAGCTCCAACAAGAATTTGTTGATCAAATCCTTGTCCCAAGGGTTCTCAACAAGGACTTCATGGAAAAAAAGGGAAGTGTGTAAGCTCTGGGTGTCATTCCAAGGAGATAACACAAGCTTGGGCTTGCATGAGTATCACTAATTTAAAGCAAATAATAAACCAAAAAGCTCAGGAGGGATAAAGATATGTGAAGCATTCCTTGATTTTGAAACTCCAGCTTTTGCACCTGCTCAGAAATCCAGAGTGTCCCAAAGTGTTTGAGCCTCCGTGAGCCCAGGACCTGTCAGGATCCCAAGTATTCCTGCACTCTGGAGTATCCATGGCAATGTGCAATCCAGGTGCAACCCCCACTCATCCCTCCTCACATCCCTGGCAGGTGAACAGTGACCTCCTCGCAGGAATCATGGAATTGCTCCCTCCAGTGCACAAAGCACTGCCCTTGGAATCCAGGGAAGAAAACCAGGGAATGCTGTGTACCTGCAGGTCTCCTGCTCTGGGCTGTCCTGTCCTGCCCACCTCCACACAGCCTCTCCTGGGAAGTTCTATCCACCCCAAGGGAGGAGGAATGTCCAGTTCTGCTTTGATCCATCTGCTCATGCAGTTGTTGGGAGGCAGCTACAGCAATTCCCTGGATTCCAGTCCCTTTTTTCAGGACGTTACCATGAAGCCCTCTCCGTTCTGGGACATGTTCGAGAACAGGGCTATGGATTTAAGCAAAATGTTATTAATAATGTTATAATGGTATTATATTATTAACCTTCTGCCTTGATGGTTTGGCACCTTCAGGGAGCAAAAATGTGTCAAATGCCACTGTGGCCAACATGGAGGTGAATAAAGTGGAATTTTCTTAGGAAAATTAGATTTGGTCAAGTCACTTTACCCATTCCCTAATAATTCTCAAGTTCACCAAGAGAAGAACACAGTGTTTTTTTGGCCAGTCAGTTTTTAATTTCAATGGGGAAAAACTTAAATCCTGGAAGGATTTTTGCGGCATGGTCACCAAACCCAGGTCCATTTACCCCCAGAGTGCTGGGATGAGTGTTGGGCAGAGACAGGCTGATATAGTGGAAAACCTTGGAAAACATTGCACTGAAGCAGCATACCTTAACTTCTTGGGCTTTGGCTGCCTGTGCAGCTCTCCAGAGAATTCCAAATCCATCTGGGGCAAGTTTTCCTTACAGGCTGAACAAAGGGAAAAAGAGCAAAGTCAATGTGTATTTCCCCAAAAGCAGGAATATTTGGAGTATTCTCACCCAGCAGCTCTGAAAGCTGCTGCCATGAAAACCAGAACTCAATGAAGCCTCATTTCACATATCCAGGTAAAAATAACAGCTGGATTTCTCTGGGGAGCAGATTTAAAAGGGGCAGAGCAGTATAAAAGGTGCTCCGAGATGGGATTCAGCCAATGTTTGGATAATCCCAACCCCTTGCAATGGTTCACAGCAGCAGTTGGACACACAAAGCCTCTCTTGTCCCTCACCACCTCCTCTAATCCCAATTAAAAACCCTCAGAGAGCTGCTGTTCCACAGGGAATGTGGACTTGGAAGTAGGAGCAGTGGGAGCCACACCTGGGTGGGATTTGGGCAGAAATGGAGTCATGAGGCACCAAATTCAAAGTTTTCCACCCAAAATATTCTTTGTTTTACCTCTGTCCTCTAAAGGGGGCTGGGGAGGAGCTGCCAGGTAATTAAAGGGTGTGGACATGAGCTGGGCAGCTCGGGCAAAATCCCTGGTGTTGTCTGGACTGGGAGCCAGGGCTTTGTTGCTGCAGGGGCCATTCCACACCGTGTAATCATCCTGCAGGAATTCCATGGTCCCTGTTTCTTCCTAGGCAGGGAAAAAAAAAATCAAGATTTAAAATTAAACCATCAAAATTATCCTGAAATATAAACAAAAATCCCATGTTTCCATAGCTTTAGACTAGGGCGGAATGTTGGTAAAAGTCAAAGCCACAGCAAAATGCCAGACCACCAGAAATTGCTATGAGAGCCTGCAAATGCCAATCCCATGGGAAGGGATCTCTTCTATCCAAGTTTTATCCATCTCCTTGGCTATAGAAGCTGCAAGGAGGCTGCTGGAAGATGAAATGTCTCTTCTTCCCCCAAACTGATGCCAACTCCACACATTTGAGAGGTAAGATTCTCCATCAATTTTATGCTAACCAACAATCAAAAAAGCTCATCCCATTGGCAGGAAATAGGAAAAGGTATCCAGCCTTCAGCTAGGCATCATTCCTAGGAGTATTATGGGATTAGGATAGAGCAGAGGTGAATCCACCCACTCTGGTAACCCTCCTAAGTGCATAAGCCACTTCCAAGGCTAATCCCTGCAGGATCACCACTCACTTTTGCTGCACAGTCAGTCAAGGGATGTTCTCCAAAAGTTCTGGGCTCTTCTGGTTTGCTCTTGTGCTGTAGGATCCTGAAAAATGATCCAAAATGTATAGAACAGCTTTTCCCCAGGCGCTTTCCCAGGCACATGGTCACAACAAAAGGTTGGTTTGTTTTAACTTGATTTTTAATTTGCAGCAACTCGGAGAAGCTGCAGCAGCTCAGAGCTATCCCCAAATTCTCCAGAGAATGAAGCCTCCCAAGCACTGTCCAAACAGGGGAGTTGTGCAATCTCAGAACAGCAACTTCTGCTTTTCTCATGCCAGTCCAGGCAGCTGCCACCAGTTGTATCTGAGCCAGTCCTGGCACAGCCACAGCAAAGTCCCACAGAATGGGATCAAATTTTTCCATGATTTTTAAGGAGCTAAGCACTCAGCTGCTCCTTTTTTCCTCCTTACCTGGTGTTCTCCTTCTCCTCCTCATCCTCAAAGATGGCAAACGCAGGAGTGACAGGGACAACAATATTAGTTTTCAAACATCCACCTGGCTCTGAAAATAAAAGATAACCTCTGTTATCTTCACTCAACAAAGATTATTTACACAGCCACATTCTCCCCCCTCTACAGGCATGTGATGCTCAGGGCTCCATCCAGCTGCACCTGCAGAATTCCCACTCCAATCACCTTTCCTACAAACTCTTGGAAAGATTTTTCCAGCCCGACCCCAGATGTGAAATCTCTCTCTGCTCACTCTTGTAAAGCCCCTGGGTTTCAGACTGGCTCAACTCTTACAGCAAGGACTAGTGGGAAGTGTCAGTGGTAAAGAAAGGATGGAATTCCATGGACTGGGAAAATAAAAGAGCACAAACCACCTTTTCTGCAGAAGGCTTCAAATTGTTCCTCACTGTCTTCCAGGGCAGATGGCTCAGGCAAGAAGGGTGTTTGGAACATATCCATGAGAACACCTAAGAAAGAAAGAAAAAATAAAGGAATAAATAATAAAGGAATAACACTCCCAGAAAAAGGAATTTTCATAGATTCTTCCATTGTGTAGTAGCCAAATCAAATGCCAATTAACTCTAACAGCTTTAAATGCTAATTAATAATATTCTTATAATTTATCAGGAGTCAATAACCAATTATTCCTCCCTCTTACATTTAAACGCCTTAGACAACCAATAAGACACCAGAAGGGCCAGTTTGGCCAACACACACTTGGTCATGACCCTGTTTACACCCTGTCCAAGGGGAGATTCCAAGTTTCCTAAGAGAGCAAATTCTCCTTTAAGTTCTCAGATTTTTGGAAAACTTAGATATTTGTACAACTAATGAATGCTCCAGGCTTTTTGGGTTTATTTTTTCATTTTTATTCAGCTCAGCATCAAGCAGAACTGAACTGTGAACTTCCAAATTAGTGTGATCTTCACCTCCCAAACATGATTCCCTGAAAAAGCAGCTCAGACAACACATTCCCAAAGAAGCCTGGCAGTGATTTATCCAGGAACTGATGGGATGTAGCTGCTGGGATGCTGTTAAAACATCAATTTCTGGTCAGAAGTTTTGGGTCACCCAGATAATCCCAACAGATAATTAATGATTTAATGTTACTTTCCTCTTTGAATGGTGCACATGCTCATCCTTGAACAACCTCCTTGGCTAGAAAAGGCTCCACTAACATTTCCAGGGGAAGCAAAACTTTATTCCAGACCTTACCTAAGGCTTCCTTCGTGTGGACCGTGGGTGAAGGCTGCACCTTGAAGGGCGTTGTCGTCCCCATCGCTCCTCCCAGCGAGGTGTTGGGGGTGGCCTGGGAAGCATGTCCACAGGCAAAGGAGGAATTCCCAACTCTGGAGGCTGGAAAACACAACGGCAAGATCATTCCTGAGGAAGCCTGGGGTTGTTTATGAGCATTCCAGCAAAACATTCATGAGGGAAGTAAACAAAAGGAGCAGCAGAATTTGCCTGGAGGGCAAGAGGGACCCGAGATGGCTTTATCTGCAACTCCCAGGAATGCTCTATCCCAACACAGAGAGTGAAGCAGGAAGCCAGTAAGGACAGTGATTCCCAACCATACTCCAAAAGGAACTGCTCAGAACATAAGAACAGGGACTGGATCCATATTCCATGGAAGGGATAGAGAGACATGCAGGGATGGAGTTTGGGAAGTCAAGAAGCTTTGCCAGGATTGGAACTGGTGTCCACACACAGTTTCCAGCTGGGAACAGCCACACCAACGGCATCAGTCTCCATATAAAGGTTCCTTACCTTCCTTCACATCCACAGCAGGAGTTAATCCAGTGGATCCCTTGTTAGGGGACCTTCAGAAGAAAGAGACACAACGTTACCTTGGGATAAAAGCCATTTAAATCCCTATTGCAATGAAGTGAGAGGTCCTTTAATAAAGATCACCCTGGAAAGTTTCTCCTACAGCTGCCAATAACCTAGGAGGGAGCAGAGTCCTTTAAAAAGGTGAAAATGCATTAAAAGCTCTCCTTGGACACAGTTTGCCACCAAGGAACTCTAGACTATGAGTGAATAACTGTTCCCACCTTGGCCAAGTCCACTGAACCACTGTGGGTTTCTCCCTCTAGCCCCCTATTTTGTGGCCAAGTCCCCCAGCAAAAGTGCAGGAGAGAAATACCAGCACTTTTTCTTTCTCTAGAGACCTTGGAGAGGGATCTGCAGGAGCAAAGCACTTCCTGGGGTTTATTCTGGGCATGCCGGGGCCAGCCAGGCATCATACACTAAATTTCCTTTTATTGCAATTAAACTACAAGATAAAAGGAATTAAAAGTGGCCATCAGGACCAAGTTTAATAAATAGTGGTTTCAGGTCAGTTGTTAGGTTGTTTTTTTTTTGGGGGGGGCGGTTGTAGTTTTTTTTGTGGGTTTTTTTGGGTTTGGGTTTCTTTCTTCCAGGAGGGAAAGAAAGACTTATTTTTAGCTAATTCTCATTGCAGACCCTGAGGACACAACTGCAGAGAGGAGTCTTTTCACACTCACAGTTCTCCTACGCTCCAAGGCAGAGCCGGGTCAGGACGAGCCCATTCCTGAGCTGGAGCAGCACTGAAGGGAGGATGCAGCAAACTGTTCTGGAGCTCCCCAAGCTCTGCCCGAGCTCCAGCTGGGTCCTTCTCCTCCGGTGCTTCCCAGGGGGAGGAGGCTGGGATGTAGTTGCTATGGGGCTTCACTGGCTGCAGGGTGGGAGCGGTCACTGGTGGTGCCTGGAATTGGGGCTGCTCAGGCACCAGATCTTGGCACTTTGGCACATCCAGCCCTGGAGCAGGTGCCATCCAGTTCCCTGGGGTACGAGATGTGCTGGGCCTCACGGGTGGGGGCATCTTGAGGGATGAGAAATGTTCTGTGACACCCAAATTCCCCCCAAATGCAGCCATTCCCATTTTCTCTACCAGCGCCACATGACCAGAATGTAGCAGAACCTGTAGGTTCCCCACCAAGTACAGCCATTCCAATTTTTCCTGCTATTTCCTTGTGCCCAGAACCCAAGAGAACTTCTAGCTGCATCTCAAACTAAACTGTGGAGAAGCAAAGCCACACTTCGGGGTTAAACCTTTAAAATCTGGGTGTTGCAAGTTGTGCCAGATTTCCATACTGGTATTGCAGCCTCAACCTCCAGACTGGGTTAACAACCAACCCTGGTTCCTACAGCATGGCTGGATTTTGTAGGACAAGCCCAGGCAGAGCATTCCTGTCCATCCCAGAACCCACTCACCACCCTCTGGTTTGGCTCAGCTGCAGGTTCCAGTCTTGTTTCCTCCAGGCTTCTGGAGAGCTGGGTGAGCTGGTCCAGCTTCTGCTGCAGGGCTTGGAGTTCCAGGACTGCTGACTCCTTTTTCCTCATGGAGTCTTTCTTCTCCTCCTCTAAGGATTAAACAATAAACACATATGGCCTGTATGACATGCTGATGGCTCACTGTCCTTCCTCTCTCCTCAGGAGAGACACCACTAACGCGGCATTGAAAAGAGCAGCCCAAGGGATGAGCTTTGTCAGGAAACAGCCATTTGGAGAGCTGGAAAAAGGAGGATTACCCAGTGCCTGCTGCCTCCTGAGGAGCTCATATTTCCTGAAGTATCTCTTGGCCCTCAGCTCCTCGAAGGAGAGCTCGGAGCCCTTGCACAGGAGCAGGTTCTTGTCATACATCGGGACCTGCTCCAACCCCACGGCACCCGACAGCGGCTTTGGCACAACCTCAGACTTGGAGATGTAGGTCACGTAGTTCCTGGGACAGAAAGAGAGGAAAAGGGACAGGGTTGGGGGATTTATCCCAGGAGAGAGCTAATTTTTCCACAAGGACTTTAAAAGGACCACCCAACCACTTACACTTCTTTCCCAGCAGCACAGGACTGAGAATCAGCAGCATCTAGACCCTAAAGCAGGGAAATAAAGCACAAAAAATTTAAATTAAATTAAATCCAAGAAGCACACCTGGCACAGAATCCACTGCTAATATTATTCCTGTAATTCTGGGAATATGTCAGGCCACTGAGTGTATCCCAGTGCTTCCCAGATGAGACATTCCTATGGAGATATGATGTTTGCAGCAAGAAAACAGCAGCAAAATAATCTCAATACCAGTTTTGAGATACAACGGATACAGTCACTCTCTACCCTTATTCAGCCAAGCTCACCAGCCTAAACTCTACATGAAACATCTTTCCCAAATAATTCACCTGATTTTTGCAGGGACTAGGACTTGAAACACCTTTTGGAGGAGCCATTTGATTTGCAGCATGGGAAGTCTGAAGTGGTTTTACAACAGCAGCATCTGGGAGAGAAAATATAATGTAAGTACTTTCTACTCATTGTAGAAAATTACTAAAAATTTTTATTTTTTGCTCATTTACTCAATGAGTAAAAATTGTTTGCTCCTTTGTGAATTTTTATTAACTTGAAACACTGGAAAATTAATGACTTCTTTTGAATACACTGCCCTGAAGAATTTTTTCACATAAAGAAGGAAAATAAAGTGGTTTCTACAGGTAATTTGTTTTCGTCAGTGACAAAACTCACTCATTGAGGTAAAAAACTCATTTAGTGGAGGTAGAGATCAAACAGGACTCTTCATCCTCACCTTGCAAAGGAGGAGTCTGAGGATCATAACTCTGCAGGGAGCTAAATTGCAAAAAAACCATCTGTTATTGCATGAAATCACCTGTCCCTTACCCACCTCTCAGCAATCTGCAAATTCTTTGTACAATCATGCCATGAAATGTATCACTGAAAAGCATGATTTTTACTGTATATAGACATCTCCACAGCTGCAAAACTAAAAAAAAAAGCCTTCAAGAGGCAGCAGGAAAACAGAATTGGGTATTTGTTTTATACTTTACATTACATTTTACTTTTGGTTTTTTTTTTTGCATTTAGCTTTCAAGAATTAAATGCTTAACCCCAAGACCCAGCTCAAGGATTTGCTTTACTCTGGGATACTGTTTTTTTAACACACATCCCAAAACACCCAATAAATATTCAACAGTAAAGCAACATTATTAAGTTTAAGCCTCCCTTTACCAAAAATAAGCACACAGGAAAAAAAAAATAATCAATCACATGCTACCCATAGTTAACTATGAGTGATTATGAGCACTGTGAGTCCTGAGTAAATGAGTACAAGAGGCCCCAGAGTTACCAGTGGAGCTGCTGCAGGTTCTCCCGGGGCTGTGCCTGGTTGAGGAGCCCTTTCTGGAGCACAGCTCCTGCTCCCTGCACGTTTCCTTCCTTCAGCAGCAGCTGAGCCCAGGCCAGGTAGAAATCCGAGGTCTTGGCTCCGATTCCCTGCCCGTGCAGGTACTCAAAGTACTGGCAAGGGGAAGAGATGAACTCTGCCTGCATGACACAAATGCACAAAGCCATCAGCACTTCCAAAATCCTCCAAGGGAGTTGCAGACAAAAACAAAAAAAAAAAAAATAGAATTTCTTAGTTATCATCATAGGAAAGTATTATTTTTTAAGGGTAAGAGAAGTTAAGGCAAATCTCTCTAAGCTACACAGCTTAAAAAACACACTCTTGCTTTTTTCTGATCCCCCTGTTCTGCAGAGGATCAGAATTCCTGAGGCCTCCTGCTCCTCCCAAAGCTCTCTGCAGACCCACAACTGCCGCGTGAATAACTGAGGAATTATTTAATTCCCAGAAAACCGCAGCTGTACCCACCAGCTTGACGCAGTAGCTCACAAACCGCGGGTCCTGGTGGTACCTCTTGTCGCCCACGAACACCTTCACCAGCTCCTCCAGGAGCCCCGGCCAGCGGGTCTGCTTCTCTTGGAGAGGGAGACATCCCTCTGCCCACTGCAGGTACCTGGAATCATTCCAGAGTCACCCCGGACCCAGGGAAGGGGCAACTCCTGGGCAGGGACCGGGCAACACCCAAACCGGGGATGGGGAACCCCGAGCCAGGTGTGGCTCACCTGTCCCACGGCTCCAGCGGGTCGGGGCCTCGGTAATTCCGGATCTGAGCCTCATAATTCCTGCAGGGAAAAGGCCAGGATCATGGAGGGTAGGAAGTGCCCGGGGCAGGCGCAGGCTCTGCCAGCTCCACGGCGCCCCGCGGCCACGGCACCCGCACAGCTCCGGGGCCCGGGGTAGGCCCGGGGCAGGCCCCGATACCGCTCCCCACGCCGCTCCCCATGCGCTCTCCGCTCTCCCCTCCGCTCTCCCCTCCGCTCACCGCCCGGGCCCGTCCATGCCCGCCCTTCCCAACCGCTCCCGCTGATTCAAACCGGCTGCGCGCGGCCCCGCGCCACCTCCCCAGGGGCCAGCCCGCGGCCCGCCCCGCCTTCCCATTGGCCCAGCGATCACGCAGGAAACCCCGCCCTCCCCCCGCGGGTGCCGTTCCGGTCGCAGCCGCTGGGCGGCGCCCGGGGTACAGGCCCAGGATAAAATGAGGGCTGAAAGATGGGATGGGATTGCGCAGTCAATGGGAAAGTCAGTGGGAAAGTCTGGGCAGCGCACACGACGCCCTGAGGGCAAGGAGCAGTCCCTACTTCCTCTCCCTCCCCTCCTCATTTCCCACCTGCATGCCCTGCACGTTATCACGGAGCAGCCGCAAACCTCTCCCACCATTAACTTGGAGGTATTCCATCGTTATTCCAAACCGCGGAATTTATTGTGCTAAAGAACCGCTTCATTCAGCGTACACCGGTCCAGAGCTGCATATAAAAGTGCTGCGATACAATTCCAGTTACAAGAAGTAGTTATTCCATAACATACTGCCCACGGCACCGTCCCTCCCTGGGAGCAGCTGGATACTCTGACTCCCCCCTCCCACATTCCAGACATTTATATGAGACTTTACATGAGATAAAGCTCCTTTACAGAACAAAGCTGTTTGTTCCCACTGTGAAAGCCGGGCCCCACGCGTAGGAGCAGCCAGGGAGCACCTGGACAGCCGGGAATCAGTTCCATTCCCTGATCCCCCTCTCAGGCTGCACTCCCAGAACTCGGGCTCCTGGGAACAGCTGAGGTGGGGGACAAGTTTAGGATCTCTTCAAAGGAAGGGCCTTCGTCCTCCAGGGGTATCTCCGCCTCGAACATGCGCTGGAGCAGAGCATCCACTGTCCTGTACCCTGGGGGAACAAAAAAATGCCCTATAAGCACCAGATGTGTTCCTCTGGATACCTTAAAGGCCTTTAAAACAGGCAAGAAAATGCTCCAAATTACACTCCTTGCTGTTCCCCCCACATCTGGTTTAAGTACTCTGAGCCCTTTTGGAAGAAAAGGCCACTATTTGGGATTTTAAGCCCTTCTATTCCCATACAATGGAAACCTGAGGTACAGCAAGAAAGCCAGAAAGAGGGAAATAGTCACCGAGCCAGAGGAAAGGAGGATACGGTCACCCAGTCACCCCGTGATCCAAGGCAGCAGGAACGCTAAGGCCATAGAGGAAGGAGAAAGGGAAGCAGGTGTCTTGGCACAGCAGGACCTCGGCCACCAGGGCAGTGTCTCCAGAGGGAGGTTCATTAAGACAAGGAGCACAGAAGGGCTGAGGTGGAAGATAGGATGCTACAGAAGTAAAAACAAACAGCAAATATCAAATGTCCAGTTATCTCAAAGTTTCCAGGTGGGCAGGTATCCCTTTTATAGTCCCAAGGGAGCTTCCCCAGGAAGGATGCCTTGGATGCCTGCCCCAGCTGGGAACCTTGGACCTGGACACCCTGTTGGGCCACACTTACGTTTGGAAGCAATTTTGAACACCAGCCCTTTGCTCTGTGGCTTCGTTCCACTTTCCCCTTCAAGCTCATGCTCCGCACTCTCCATGTTGTCAAGGAGCTGTTCATGCTGGAGCTCATCCCTGCACAGCAAGGGCCAGGAATTACCCTGGGAAGGGGGCACATTCTACCTTGGGAGCCCAGCAGTGGTGGGTTCTCAGTGGGGCAGGACAAGCACCAGCCACAGTGTTATTTCCCAGCATCTTTCCAGTCCTCTGGGCTGGAATTCCTGTCTGGAAGAGCCACAGGAGGCAGCAAAGCCAACACCAGTGGCCTTCTACTGGCATCTAAACCAGCAGAGGAGCCAGAACCTTATGAGAGGGAAGAGGAATCTCCATTTTTCAGGAAGATGAGCTAGAACTTTGTGACAAGGAAGTGGAATGTCAATTCACACCACGACACCACAGAGGGTGGTTTTTCCCTCATCAGTGGTGCCAAATTGGCCATATCCTGGATAGGTACACTTGGGGGGCTTACTCTTGAACTCCCATTCCCAGCTCCTGGATTTTCTGCTCAATGGCAGTTTCCACTTCACTCTTCTCCAGGGAGTACTCCACAAAGAAAGCTTCCAAGATGAACGACACAAAGATACTGAAAAAAACAATGAGCAGAATTGAGGCAGTGTTTCCTCATTGGCATTGACTGTCTCAGTATTCCCAGGCTCATTTCCCAGTGCTCCATCCCCTCCAGGTCAAAGCAACACCCAGTGGGGACAAGAATGCAGCAGATCCCTCTAAACACAGCCCACCTGTCTCCCACAGGTGACACCAGGCCCACTAGCAGTTCCCTGGCAGGGGCAGATCCCCTTTTCCATCTAAAGCAGAGGAAATCATCCCAAAAAAACGTACTTGACAATGATTATCACCATCACAATGTGGAAGGCAATGAAGTAGAGCTTGGCAGGCTGAACTGTCACACTGGCAAATCCATTGGCAAATAGTAGAGTGGGAATTAAGGGAAAAGAAGGAAGGAAGAGCTGAAGGAGGAACCAGGAACCCAGCAAAACCCTCTGAGGGGCCATTTCTGCTGTATGTCCATGTGCAGTGCCAGGGGAAGAGTGTGGATCTGAGAACAACCCAATCTCCCACAAGGACTGCCAAGCCCAATTCCCAAGGATCCAGCTGGGAATAAGCACCACAAAGGATATCGTGCCACTGGTTGACCACGGTGAGCTCCATGAGGACGATGAAGGATGAGGCGAAGTCATTGAAGTTGTTCTTGCAGTACTTCCCACGGGCAAACAGGGAATCCTTGAGAGCTGGATTCCCACATTCCAGGGCATGAGGAGCATTCGAGTTGGCCGGGAAGTACTGGATTTTCCCATGGAATAACTCCATGCCAATGATGGCAAACACACAATACACAACCTGGGAAGAGAAACCCCATCACCTGCTTCTCCAGCAAGCTGCAAGCCCCAGGGCAAGCTTAGAGCATCCCAGCAGGTTTTCCAATTTTCACAGGCACAGCAAGGGGCTGGAGGGCAGCACAGACTCCAAGAGCCCCAAGCCACCCAACAGCATTCACCAAGCAGGAATAATTAGCCAAGAACTACAAACACATGGATAGGAAATATTCCCAAATCATAACAAGCTCATTTTAGGAAATCATTTGAAATCCAGGTTTCTCATTCAGCCTCTTGCCCAAACCATGACTTGATTCCTTATGATGCAAAGCCCAGGCTGCCAGAACACCCCATGGATCCAAGGAGGAAAAAGCAGGAATGCAGCCCCTCTGCACCCTTTGCTTGCACAATGGCCACGATTCAAACGGACACTTACAGCTCCAAGGGCCTGCCATCCAGGGAATTGCATTTACCCCCTTGGAAACAGCACAAGTGAAAATTTAAAACATTTCCGTGAAGCTGGAGCACTTTGAGCCAAGATACCAGGATTTCTTACCAGAGTGAGCCCACCAAAAGTCAGCATGGTCGGGACAATGTTTATCAGGGTGTTCATGATGACCTGGAACCTACAGAGAGCCCACACTGGTTATTGTCACACTCTGGCCACCACAACCCCAGAAAAAAGCCTCCAGAGAGGCTGCAGCCACTGGGCTCATCCCAGGCAGGCTGAAACCAGGCCTTGGGATGCTTTGGAGGGTGGCCATGGTCAGTGCTGGACTCTGGCACAGACCAACCCCTCCTCCAAAACCATCTCCCACTCTACTTTCTTCCTCACCTCTGAATGCTGTCAACAATCCGGATTAGCCTGAGAACTCTTAGGATGAATACAATGTCCAGGATCTGCTGGCTGTTGTACTTCAGGGCTGGGAAAAGAACAATGATATTTTTATTATGAAAATAAAGCCGGGAAGTGTTTAGATAAAATTCTTTCATTTGTTATTATTGTGTCAGGGAGCTAAAAAAAAAAAAAAAAAA
>VWYO01016946.1:0-29855 GCA_013400275.1 Rhadina sibilatrix | reverse complement strand
GGACAGCGTCCGTGGGGTAGCAGGGCTGCGGGCAGGACAGCATCCGTGGAATAGCAGGGCTGCCGGAAAGGACAGCGTCCGTGGAATAGCAGAGCTGCCGGAGAGGACAGCGTCCGTGGAATAGCGGGACTTCTCTTCTGCCCTTCACAAAGCAAGATCCCAAACTGTGTCCGAATAATCTAACAAAGAGCCGAGGATATGCAAGCAACGATCCCAAACCTGGAGTGGACTGCTCAGGGAGGTTTCGAGTCCCCGTCCCTGGAGGTGTCCAAGGAACAACTGGATGTGGCACTCAGTGCTCTGGGCTGGGTGACAAGGTGGGGATCGGTCAAGGATTGCACTCGATGATCTCAGAGGTCTTTTTTAACCTCGGCGATTCCATGATTCTGGTATTTCCATATTTCATAGGGTTGTCAGCACTTGTCCTGCTCTAAGCCCACTGCTCTGCCCTTGCCAGGAAGCGCTGCCAACACAATAAACTGGCAAATGTCATTACATGGTGTTCCTAGGTGTTTATTTCTTTAATAAATGTGTAAATGTGGCTTATGGGCCCATGGAACAAGTCCCATTATGGCTGTGCGTGGAGACGTTTAAGCGATGAAAGAGCTCATGCGTTGGCATGGTGAATGAACAAGTGAAATAAAAGAGTAAGAATTCCTCCTGGCACTTTGGGTAAGGAACTGTGAAGGTAACTGTAGCAAATTCTTACTCCCCATTGCTAGGTAATTCCAGGAGGCGTGCTGGGGGATTCATTGCAGCCTGCTGGTTTTCGGAGGTGTTATGGAGTTCTAAAATCTTGGGGGAGAAAAAGCACTGCCCAGAGCCCCTTAAGGCTTGGCCCTGATCTTGGAGCCCTTTCCCAAACTTAACGATCCTGCCATCAGACCGGATGGTCTGCAGCAGTGCCTTCCAACCCCAGCTATTCCGTGACCCCATCACTGGGATCACAAAACGCCGCATCGTTTGTCCCCGGAGCAGTGCCGCCGGGGCTGCTGCATGCCAAGGAGGTTTCAGAGCTCCGAGCCGCCCGGTGCGGGGTACGGAGCGCCGCAGCCCCGCCCCGGGCCCGTCATCCGGCGGCGCCAGGGCTGTCCCGTTGCCCGGTGACGATGTCGGAGCGGCGGGCGCGGGGGCCGCTGCAGCGGGTGCAGCGCCGGAGCCGGGAACTGCGGGCGCAGGTAGCGGGGCCGCACCGGGCCAGCTACCGCCGTGGTACCGGGGATGTACCGGGGCCGGTACCGCAGCCGTAGCGGGTGTCTCGCCTCCGCCGGCCCCTGACCGCCCCCGTCCCCTGTTGCAGGTGGAGGCGCTGGGGGCGGAGAGCGCGGCTGCAGCTCCTGGGCAGCGGGAGGCCCTTTGGCTGAGGTGAGGGGGGTCTCGACCCCATCCCGAACCCCATCCCTCGATCCCACCGCCCGGGCGCTGCCCTCACCCTCCCCTCTCGTACCCTAAGTAGTGTTCGTTCTCTCTGTGCCTTTTCTCTCCTAATTGTACAGCTTCCTCCCAGCCCCCTCTCTGTCCTGTTTTCCAAACTGGCTCTTTCCCAGCCCTCTGGGATGAGGACAGTCTGGAGAAGGGAAGACTGAGAGCGGATCTCACCAATCCATATAAGTATCTCCAAGGCAGGTGCCAAGGGGATGGTGCCAGGCTCTTTCTGCTGGTGCCCAGCAGCAGGATGGGGAGCAATGCCCGTAAATTAAAACACAAGATCCACTTCAACATGAGGGAGAATGAGGGCAGCAGGGAACTGGAAGAGCTGCCCAGGGAGGGTGTAGTCTCCCTCTCTGGTGACATCCCAAACCCACCTGGATGCATTCCCATGTCACCTGCCCTGGGGTGATCCCCCCTGAGCAGTGGGGTTGGATTGGGTGGGGTTCAGAGGTCCATTCCAATCCCAGCTATTCTGGAATTCTGTCAAATGCTGCTGTTTGGGCTTGGAATTCTCATTCTGAAGGGACACACAGCAGCTAGAATGACACCTTTCAGTCAGCAGCTGTGGTTTGGGTCAGAATTTTAAGAAAGTACCATCTGCCTGTCTTGCTTTCAATGCAGATGTACACAGCTGAAGAAGTTGGTGGAGGAGAATGCAAACACTCTCCATGCTTTGAAAAAAGTAAGTATGGAGATTAATTTGTGGTTTTCTCCAAAATTCACCATGGAAAGTGGTTAAAGAAAATCCATGTTTCATTTTACGTGCCTCAGGACAAGAGCAATGCCCAGCACTGTACAATCCCTGTTTGTCATTTCTCCAATTTATATTTTTTATATCCATGTATATAGTTTAAAAACTCACTTTAATGCTTTATTTTGTCTAAGTCCCAGGTGAAAACTTAACAGAGAATTTCACCTTGGCAGAGTGAAAGGGTAAGAAAATTGTCACTAAAGAGGGAGTGACAGCAGCCCAGGAAGGGGAAAACTTGTAAGGCATGTCTGGAAAACTTAATTTATAGAGGAACTTTGATTCTTTTATTGGGGAGCTTTGATTCTTTGGGGGTATTTGTTGGGTTTTCTGTCAGGCTGACGAGCCCGCGCCGGTGGGGAATTACAGCCAGAGGAAGGAAGAGGAAGAAAAGCTGTTGCTAAAACTCTCCCAGCAACTGCAGAAACTCTTTCTTGTCTTGGATCCAGATAATGTGACAAAGAATTACCCAGGGTGAGTAGATTAAACATACAAATGCAACCTGTTTTTTTAAAGGATGGCCGGAATGGACCTTGAAACATCATTATCTCACCCCCTTAATTGGCTGAAGAATAATAGAAGGATAAAAAAAAGACGTGCTCAGGAAAGAAGTCATTTATGACTTCTATGTCATTTATGGGATTTTCTCAGGGTTCTGGATAATGGCTGGAATATAAGATTTGGAGAAGTTTCTTCAGGACAGAGAGCAAAACACAGAAATGAAAATGCTATATCTGAATAATGTCCTTGCAGAGGCTTGATAGCATTTCAAAAAGTTAGGTGGAAATGATACTAAAAAATATTTTGATTTGTTTTGGGTAGGGATGAGGAACACCAGAAAGGTCCTCGTGCAGAAGAGGGAAATGAAGAAGAGGAGGAGAGTGAAGATGAAGAAAGTGAGGAGGAAGACACTGAAGAAGAAGACGATGAGGAGAAGTTGTTGGATAATCCAAATGTTAGAGAATGTGTTGCTGTTGGAAACTTTGATGCCCAGCAGGAAGGGGACCTCACATTTGTGGTAAATATCTGTAAAGGGTTTTTACTGCACATCCCTCCGAGTTAAGCAGTAACTATAGTGAAATCCTGTGCTTTTGGGATTCAGCCAGTTGTTGGATTTGGGGAGAAATTGGAATTGAGTCCTTTTTCATTTAAATGTTTGATTTTTTTTTTTTTTTCTTTCTGTCTCTTCCTCCAATGCCAAAGAAAGGTGAAATCCTGCTCATACATGAGAAGAAGGCAGATGGCTGGTGGATAGCTGAAAATTCCAAGGGGGAGAGAGGCCTTGTTCCCAGGACCTACCTTGCGGTTGGTTTGCTGCAACCTCTGTCCTAATCTCTGCCCTTTTATGAAGATTAGTGATTATATATCTGCACAAAATGGGTCACAGTGCAGTGTGTTGTTTGGAGATAACCCCATCTTTTTATCCATGGGGATGGAGATATCCATCAAAAAGAGCATTTCTGTGCCTTGTGAAGTTGTGGCCAAGAAGTTTCTTGAATATAAAAGTCAGAATCTTTGTCACCAAAGGTCAACTCTGAAGACTCAAGCTGCTGTGGATTAATTTGGGGGTTTAATAATTTACCTGAAATGGGAATCCATGTAAATGTGGGACAATTTTCTGCGTCACAGAGAGAAAAATCTCCTTTTCTAAACTTACTTATTTTTTTCTAAACTTATATTAACATGGGGCTGTGGTTGGAGAAGGCATTTTTAAGACCAGAACTAGGAAGAAATCAAGCCCTTTGCCATTTTAAATGTGAATTCCAGGTTCCTAAGGAGGAGGAAGAAAGCCATGAGGAGTCAGAAGAGCACATAGAAGTGGTGGATGAAACAGCAGATGGAACTGAAATTAAAAAAAGGTAAATGGAATGTCTCAGATATGGTTATGAAGGTGCTGCTATTTGAAAACAGAGCAATATTTGGTGGTTAAATTTTTGTTCACATGAGGACTTACTGTAAATCCCTTTGTTTTCTTCCAGAACAGATTCCCACTGGAGTGCTGTCCGAGCCATCACGGAGGTGGGTGCCCCTCTTACACTGCAGCTGCTGTAATCTTCATTATTTCGTAGATAAGCTGAGCCTTTTCCCAAACACCGCGTCTCATATCACAGACCATTGTTCTTAATTAACATCTGTGTTTTGGGAGTTTTTGGTAGCAAGAAATGCTTCAGAGGAGAGGTGACTGATAGCCCAAGTTTCTGGTTCTAAGCAGAGCTGTAAATTAGGATGAAATTTGCTGTTGAATAGCAGGAACAGTAATCTCCTTTTTTCTTTGTTTTTCTAGAATGACACTGTGGAGGTACTGACTACCACAGGGGCAGTTCCTGCAGGATTCCGTCCATCCATGCTTTTCCAGCTCTTGGAGGAAGGTAAGGATTTTGCCTGGCAGGATTCTCAGGTGTCTGTGATGGTTTTCTCACCCTGGTCACCAGCCTGTTGGACCGCAATCCGTATTGCTTAATTTTAATTAATTGGCCAACTGGCTATATTTGACTCATTAAATAACGTATAAAAGATTTTTTTCCCCTTGAATTTTAATTTATCAATGTAAAATCCTGACAAATTTCTTCATGATTTTAAAGAGTTTCCACTTTGGAAATTCGTTCCTGTTGACTGAGCAGAATATGGTGTGGTTTTTTTAAATTTTAATCTTCCCTTTTTCTCAAAGGTCTTCTGTAGTCTCTTCACCAAATATATTAAGATACCTCATGTTTTGTTAGTCTTCCTGTTTAAAGCTGTTTGATCTCTTTTTAAAATTAAGTTATTGTGCTTTTAGGATAAAATACTCCAGAACACTCACAAATAGTAAACAGTGCTCATGGCAGATAATTCCATAGATTTGTTTAGTCAAATATTCAACTGGACATGAATTTTGGGTGTTGCCCTTTTTGGCACGATGAAGATCATTTGAAGACTGAAGAGTTTTTAAATTTACTCTTGTTGTAGGTGAAGAGTTTCGAGCAAGTTACTATTTGCAACCTGAGCTTACTCCATCCCAGCTGGCTTTCAAAGACTTAGTGTGGAACTCTGAGAGAAATACTGTGAGTATTGCTGCCAAGGAGGACACAAACTTAATTTGCTTTCTTTCCTTCTGGCTAATGTTTATGTCTTAATTTGCACCATTTCTGGGATATTTCTTCTGCTGAGACCTTCTGTCTGTCCCACTAAA
The DNA here is from genome assembly GCA_013400275.1 of Rhadina sibilatrix. Classification (NCBI taxonomy): domain Eukaryota; kingdom Metazoa; phylum Chordata; class Aves; order Passeriformes; family Phylloscopidae; genus Rhadina; species Rhadina sibilatrix. The sequence continues at coordinate 24,507 of VWYO01016946.1, read as the reverse complement.
ACATCCTTGGGGCAGAGCTGAAGGCTTGTGAAGAAATCCTGCTGTTATCACTGCACTGGGTTTGTGGTTGGCAGAATCACCTCCATCCATAAACACAAAATGAGACCACGTGCAGAGGGCCCTGTAGGTTTAATCCTCCTTTTGCTGTATTTCAGATCCATCCTAGACCCACCAGGGTGTCCCTGATTGTCACTTTATGCAGCTGCAAGATGATCCCTTTCCCTGGAACTGGCGTGCGGGTCCTCAGCCGGCATGTCCGGCTCTGCCTCTTTGACGGCAGCCGGGTAAAGAACGTGTCTGCTTCCCAAAAAAGGACTGGAGGAGGTTTGGAGCTTCCAGGATCCTTCAGCTTCTGGTTCCTCTCCGTCTCACTCAGAGGCACACAGTTGCAACTCACACAACCTGCGTCCCAAGCTGCTTAATTTATGCTCAGATGAGTCTGGTTGAGCCCACTCACCGAGAAAAATAGAATTGAATGATAAAACAGGCTAGACTGCATTGATGGGCCTGGCCAGGCAAGCACACTCAGCCCTGCTTCCCACCCTTGGTACTCCACAAAGCACTTGATCCCTCCCTTTTTCTGCCTTTGGTTTCTCCCCCTCTGCTTTCCTCCTGTGGTAAATCAGGTGCAGCCCCAAAATGCCCCTGAGCAATGTGAGGTGAGCCAGGGAACTGCTCCTGACTCAGGGTGACAGTCACACCCGGCCCCAGGGGCTTAGGCCTGGGAGGGGCTGGGGTGGGAGCTCCATTTCTCTGAGTCCCTAATTTCAGGTCCCCCACCTGCCATTGTGCCTCCTGGCTCCTTTGTGTTCCTGGAGTGTTTCCCACTCCAGTCAGTGGGCTGATCTGTCTCCTGGGAAGGGCCTGGGAGCAGCTGGGTCAGGGTCAGATTCCTCCACGTGCCCTTGAGCTTCTGTTCCTTTGTGTGTGTGCAGAGCAGCTTTTTAAAAAAATAACCCTGATTATCTAGCAGTTTTCTTCCAGTTGTCTTTGTTGTGTGCAGTGTTGGATCCATGTGGGATAACTCTGCTTTTTCTGGAAGCAGCAGAGCTTTCCAGAAAAACTTGCCTTAGCTTTTTTCCTCACTTTAGGTGCTGAGTAACATTCACACAGTGAGAGCTACGTGGCTGCCTAAAAATCCTCAAACTTGGACCTTTTCTCCAAGGGTAGGTGACACAGTGACACAGCCACTGGCTTTTTACAGCTTCCTCCTTCACTGTCACTAAAGTGTTCTTGGTGGCACAGCTGTGATCCATGGGAAGACAAAAAGGGGAACAGGTTTTGACTGGAATTGGTTCTCTCCTCATTTTTATATGCAGTGGGATTAGGTCTGAGATCTTGTGTTGAATGAGGGATGTGCTTGATGGCCTTTAAAAGATCAAGATTTTTTTTATATAGGTTTGTTAACTTCTTTTTTTTTTTTCCTCCCTCTCTGTATCAGGTGATGGGCATCTTACCCAGTTTGCTTGACGGTGACTCTTTTGTCAGGTCCAACTCCCTGTCTTCAGACATTGGGATATTGTTTGAGCTTGGCATCACATACAGGTGCAATGTGAGTGTGGGCATGTGCAGTGGAAGTCCCTCCAAGTGCAGGTTTATAAAGGGAACCAGCTGTCCCCAGTTAGAGAACAGGACTAGAGAATATCCCTCATTAGAGAACAGGATTAGAGAATAGGATTATCTGGAAGGAGCCTACAGGAACGATGGAGAGAGACTTTTTACAAGGTCATGTAGTGATAGGAGGAAGATAGAAGGGGGAATGACTTCTCACTATCAGGGGACAGGGATGTATGGGATATTGGGAAGGAATTGTTCCCTGTGAGGGTGGAGAGGCCCTGGCACAGGTTGCCCAGAGAAGCTGTGGCTGCCCCTGGATCCCTGGCAGTGTCCAAGGCCAGGTTGGACAGGGCTTGGAGCAGCCTGGGGTAGTGGAAGGTGTCCCTGCTCATTGCAGGGGGTGGAATGAGATGATCCTTAAAATCCCTTCTAACCCAAACCATTCTGGGATTCTCTGATGGGAGAATATCCCTAATTAGAGAATAGAAGTCCCTCTGACTCGTGGATATAAGTGTCCCTGTACCAATACTGAAGTAACTTGTGCCAAAGATCCCATGCCACGGGATCACAATGATCTAATTCTCTCTTCACTCTTGCAGTTTTCCATCTCTGTGATGTATTTCAGACTAATTTCATGTACAGTTTGAAAAGCAAGGTTTTAGCTGTTTCAGCAGCATGGACAGTGGTTTCCAGCTCCACTTTACACAGATAGAGCCTGTCCATCTGGGATGTGCTGCTGGAAAGCACATCAGGTAGTAAGACAATAGATGATAAAGCCAGAAAAACTACCCTCAGAGAAGGCAGATAGTGATTTTTAAACACACAAGGGTGAAAAAGGAAAAGAGGAATAACTACAACAATTTTGGTGTGGTCTCTGCTATTAATTGTGGTTCAGTCATTCATTCTGGGTCAGCTGCTCAAATAATTTACATTTCTCATTTTTTCTAGTTAACAAGTGACAGAGGAGAGCTGAGCTGTGGCTGGGCCTTTCTGAAGCTTTTCACTTCCAGTGGGATTCCTATTCCTTCCAAGTGAGTTTCCTGCCTTTTCCTGCTCTCCCTGTATTTACACATAGATGTACATACATCTGTTTTAAACTAAGAATAAAGCTCATCTTTCATATTACACACTGCTGGGGCAAGGGGCATCCAGACCAGTCCTTTATTATTCTGGCTCTTCTTTGCTGCATTATCCCTTTCCCATGGAAAACTGGGAGACTGGTTCCCAAGACCTGGAGTCAGGTAGGAGTTGCCGTGAATGAACCTCTCACTGCTCTTGGAGCATGAATTATATTTTGCAGCTGATTTATGAATAGTGGGTCCAGTCATCTAAAAGAATAATTCAGTGTATATATTTTTATTTTATTAAATGTAGGAAAACTTTCTGTTTGTTGACAGAAATGATTCACTGTAGCTCAGACTTTCAAGATTCGGTTTTTACCAAATATTGGTAGACATATATATATTGTGTATATGTATTCTGAATTTATCTGGGTTACAGCACAAAAAAAATACCCACAATCACCTCTACTGTTCTAGAAGTCTATAAATCTCTTCAAAGTCTCATTTTTAAATATTGTTCTACTATTTCATTAAGTAAGCATAGTATTACAGATTAAATTTCATGCTTGTTTCAGCAGTGACTTGCTCTTGGCAGAACTGGGGTTGCATTATTCTTTAACAAATTTTAAATATGGAAGATTTAAATTGTTGAAGTGATGATTACTCAAAACTGTTTTAGTGAAACAATTGCTAAATTCCATGCAAGAAAAATATTTGGGCTGTGGAAAAGAAACAATGTTGTTAATGGCTTTTAAAATAATTGACCTCCCAGTACAATCAAATTTCAAAAATAGTTGAATTCCCAATATCCCAATACAGACTTCAAATTTATTTTTATTGACAGGATGTATGAGCTGGTCCTGAGTGGTGGAACTCCCTATGAAAGAGGCATTGAGCTTGACCCATCAGCATCAAGGAGAGGTGTAGTTTCTTTTCAATATAATATAAACATAATTATGTGATTAATGCTGCATCTCCTTCACAACAGTCCCCATAGCCTGGTTTGGGTTTGTGTGTTCTATTTTTGCATGTATTTCATTATTTATCTGCTTTTGCCTTGGTTGGGGGCAGCTGGGTGGTGCCGGGCTAACTAAACGCAAAAGAGTTCTCAACCCACTGAAATGCCTGGTTTGGTAATATAATTATTACTGTTGTTTCAAACTGACTGTTTGGATCTGGGGTGTTTATTCTTGCAGCAGGCTCTGGGGTTTTTCAGCAGTTTATGAGCCTCAGGAAACAGCCTGTGCTTCTGGTGAAAGTGAAGTCACCAAGTGTGCACTCAAAAGACATCCTGAAGTGAGTCCTTGTGCTTCCATAAAATGAAAAAGTATTCCACATAGCCTAGAGAGATCTGCAGTGTTTGCAATAAACACCTCAACTGCTGTCCCTTATTTTCCCAACAGTTTTCTCCCTGAAACATTAGTTGGGGGCATGTGCTACATCCATCTCCTGGTGTTTTATCGACAAATCCTTGGAGATGCCCTCCTGAAGGACAGGATGAGCATGCAAAGCACAGGTGAGCACTGGAGGAAAATCAGGTTCTTCCAGGGAATGACTCTCTCCAGAATCTCCCTTTGGTAAGAGATCTTTTTGGCACTCAGGCTAAGTTATCCTCTTTATTTTTGTTTTTTAATTATTATTTCCTTACTGACAGTAGAGAGAGAGAGAAGTTTGAGAATTCTGGTTTTAGAACTCATTGCCTTGCCCTGATTATTCAACAGAACTAATGATAGTTTATAGCCTTCTCCATTTTAAAACCAACTTGAAATAAGGAAAAATCACATTTCTTAACTGTACTACATATGAATTTATATAGGTGAGAACTGCCACATCTGATTTGATTTTCATAATTTAGGACAGCAAATAGACTGACAACCTCTCCTGGACTCAAATTGCATCCCTTTGGATTCAGGCTTCATTTGAAGTAATTGAACAGCTTTATCCTAGAAGTTGTTTCTCATAGCTATGCAACTAAAGAAGATTTCTATTATTTCAAAATCCATCATCTCTTTAGGAATAGACGTCTGAAAATGTCTGTTCTACTTCCCAGAAGTCATCAGTCCTGGCTCTCTTCCCTGAAATGTTTTGGCATTAGTAAATGCTTCATGTTTACCAAACTTCCCATCAGCTTCAAGGTGAAGAAATAAGTGTACATTCAATATTTGAAATCACATGATAAAGAAGACACTTCAGCCAAAATCCTGCTCTCTTTCACTTGGAGTCTTATCCACAGTCTCATTAATTAAAGTAATGATAGGAGCAGAGTGATTTCTTATGGAAGTGACCCAAAAAGCACCAAGACAGCTGTGCAGTGGAATACGTGTCCCACTGGGAAAATCCACTGTGCCCTTGGTCCCTGGTTCTCCTTAAATGCCATTCCAGACGTGCCAGGCTGAGGTAGAACCCAAATGTGTTTATCCATAACATACAAGCCAAGCAGCACAACTGCAGCTGTGCATAAAAAGGACAGGTGCAGAAATGAGGGAAAACACTCCTGGCAGGTAAATCAGGAAGGGCTCATGTTTGCTGGCATTCCCCATACACAGCACTAGGATTTGTGGTGTCTCCTCTCCTATTTTAACTGTCTCTCAGCAACTGAAGATTGGCTGCAGTCAGAACAGTTTTTAGGGAGTTCTCCTACCTTCCCTGCTCTGGAGAACTGTTACAGCTCATTTTCCCTTTGGAATAATCGGACAGGAGGGGATGTGCTGAATACCTGAATGTGCCAATATCCTGATTCTTCCTTAGCCTTGAATGTGTTTGTTTTCTGTTTCAGACTTAATCTGTAATCCTGTTTTAGCAACTTTCCCTCAACTCCTGGATCAGCCAGACCTGATGGATGCACTTCGGGTATGTTACCTTGTCAGGATTTCCAGGCAAAATTTGAGCTTTTTTTTTGTCGTGGGAGAAGACAAAGTTCTGCACAGCCTTGGTCTGATTTTACATTTCATTTTAGAGTGCCTGGGCAGACAAAGAAAGAACATTGAAGCGAATTGAGAAGGTAATGAACTACAGGTTTTTCTTTCCACACATTCAGGGTAATTCCAACTAGCTGCTCCCTGCCAGTGCAATTGCTGCTTAGCTTTTCCACTCACTGTACATTTATTTAGAAAACAGGGATATGTAAATGCAGTTCTTAATATTTCTCACCCAGATTTATAACAGTAAACCAGGAGCAGGAGGAAAATTAAATTAACTTCTAACTTTTTATTTCAATATTGTTAGGGGGGAACCTGTTACAGGTTGGTACCTAGAGTGCAGCTCACTGTCATGATGTGCTTCCAGTATTTGGCTGGTAAAAGCTTTCCATGGATACAAAAGGGGCTGTGTATGCCCACAAAATCATCTTCCCTCCTCCAAACTCTGAGCTTCAGTCCTCCCACAATCTGCCTGTGAAAGGGCCCCCAAATTCCTCAGATCTCCCTACCCCAGACAGTTGTAATCCCACATTTTGGCATGTAGACAGCTGGAGAACTGGCCTGGTTGTCCCTGGGCTCATCTACACCTTGTCCACGTCTTGTCCCCTGGACAGATAGCAGCTTCAGGGAACGGAATGAGAAAGCCATTGGCTCTCAGTCCTGGATTTCCTGGGAGCAGCAGTGGGATATTTCATTCCCTGTGCATGCTCCTGAATTGATGCACAAGGATGGCTCCCTGTTTATGCAGAACAAACACCCACTGAGTCAGAGCGGCTTTTTCAGGGCCATTCATCCAAAAGGAAAGCAGATCTGCTCACGGAATTGGCAACTCCCCGGGATCCCAGAACCATCCAGTTCTACCTGACTGGCATGTGCCACTCCCACGGGAGGATTGCTGCCTGCTGAACACTCACCCCTTGCGTGGTTCCTTGAGGCTGAGCTGTAAAATGTTCCCTGCCAGGCACAGTGCTCCTGGGGCTGGGACACTCCGGACTTGGATCTTTCCCATGTGTTTGATAATTGACCAGCCTGATCCTTTGTCTCTGAGTTTTCCAAACTGATCTTTGCAGGGGAGCATACAGGTCACACCATGCACAAAGAATGGGACAACAATGCCCAGGGGCAGCATCACCTCTGGCTCCAAGGAGTGGGATCGGAGCCATGCTCCACCTAGGACAGCAGGGAAATGAGAAGTTTGGGTTTCCAGGGCAGGGAGGATGTGGCAGTGCTTTGGAGAAATACAAATACCCCACACCAAAGGGCTCTCGGTGCCTGTAGTTTATGGGAAGGCTGGCAGAGTTCAGGGTGCAGGTTTGTTGATATGTTGGAGGCTTATCCAAGATAACGGATGTGTGTTTAGGAAGGTCAAATCTCTTCCCGTTGTTTTCCTGGGAACTGGGAGTGAGTTGTTTGGGTTTTTTCCTGTGCATAATACTTTGGAAAAGTGTTTGGCAACACCACATGTTTGCACTGAAGTATTTTCAAACACTCTTCTCTGCAGAGAGATCAAGAATTCCTGAAGTCTGCATTTGTCCTGGTGTACCACGACTCTGTGTTCCCTCTGCTCTGCTCCACGTTCCTCCCCAGCTACAAATGGGCTGAGGAAGAGGCGGAATTGCCTCGCTGGAAAGTGATCCATGACTTCCTGAAAAGGAGCCAGGAGAAGGACGGTGCACTGGAGTACCTGCTGTCATCAGAAAACACCCACAGAGCCTTTGACATCTCAGAGCTGGCCTATGATTTCTTAGGAGAAGTGAGGGAAAACAATCCTGGACAATGAACAATTCAGGCTCTCTAAGGACATGGTAACAATAAAATTCAATTCTTAACGAAGAGATTGTGTAGAATCTTTTGCAGTGGATATTTTAGCACAATTAAGATTTTGAGAAAGATTAAAATTATTTTATCCATTTATCTGCTGGAAATTGTATTTTAAATTTGTAACTTTGCAATGTTAAATAAGGCTCTGGTTGCTTCTTACTACTTGTAGCCATGTCAGGTGTCATATTTTGCCAAAGCTGAGGTAGCCCTTTTCTCCTCTGGTGCAGCTTCCAATTAATTTCCAGTGTTGTTTTAATCAGGGTGAACAAAAGGTTCTTTGTCCCAGTCCCCCAGCAGCCTGGGAGCAGGGGAGGGAAAGAGCAGCGATCTTTAAGAATGCTGCTGAGCAAGGGCAGCCAGCTTGGTGAAGAACCCTCTCTTGCCTGACCAGTGACCAGCAGATTGCTCTGTTTTTAGACTGTTTGCCTGTTCTTCTCCCCCACTCAGGAGAAGGCTGGGTTACTCCCAGGAATCCTGAGAATGCTGCATTTCCCCAGGATTATTTCCTCTGCTGACCCCTGAGTGCCTTGGGACCACAGGCTTTGTGTGCTGCCCACTCCTAGGGGAAATTGATTAATCCACTTTCTCTTTAGTGCTGGAGCATCTGGATGCTTCCTGCAGGGTGATGGGGACATTGCCACCGCGTCACCCATGGATTTAAGCCCAGGCCAGACTCAGTTTGGTCTGCAAGATTTAAAACAAGATTTTTGAAAGCCTCCACTGCATGAAGCTAAAAACCAGCTCCCACTAGAGCATCTGTAAACTGGAGCCTCTGTAAATACCACAGAACACTTCCCCCAGCCTAGGAAGGACTCAGGAAGAGACACGGATTTGATCTTTGCTCTGTGTTGTGCAAGAGCTTGGCATAGAAGCTGAGCTCCCGGGGCATCATCTGTCTCGCCTAGCAGAGCTGGGATACCTCACTGGGACAGTGTCCTCCCTCTGTAGCTCATTGCCTGTGTTAATGGGGTCATTCTGTCCTCTCTGGGCCACCAGGCAGAAGTGCCATTCCCAGCCTTTCATCCCACCCCTGATCTGGGAGTTCTAGGGCCAGGGGGAGTGCACTGGATTCGACAGCAAGTGCTTCCCAAATCCAAAATGCATTTGCCAGGAGGCAGAAATTCCTGTAGCTCTCCTCAAACCTTACTGGGCACTTGGGAGCACATTGCCAAACCAGCCTGGTGTGTTTGTAAAATTTACCTGCTAGTTTCTGAAGGTTGGATGTGCCTGGAGGGCGTGGAGGGGTTTGACGTGACCACGGGGCAGAAACCTGAACAGAAAGGGGAGGAGGCAACAACAGTGGAGGCAAAAATATATCAGGCTTGGAAGCGTGCCAAGGACAACTGTTTGCGGGAAACATTTCTGTCTCGGCAAGGTGTAGGAAGTTTTCTTCCCTTCCCCTCCAGTTAATGACCTTGCATTGCTGCGTGGTGGGGTGGGTAACCCACTCTGCCCCATCCCGGCTGGCAGTGGGATGCACAAAGCCGCCGCAGTCTCCAGCGGTGCCAGGGGCTCGTCGGGCCGGGGCAGCGGCGCGGTGCCAGCCCGGGCCGGTTCCTGTGTTACGTCCCACGGGCGTGTCCCTTAAATCCCGCAGAGGAGCGGAGCGGGGCAGGCGAGTGCCAGTGGAGCCGAGCGGAGCGGTGTCAGCCGAGGAGAGATGGCCTCGGTGGGTCCCTCTGCAGCCTCCACGCAGCCCGCCCTGCCCTCCGGAGCCGCCGTCTTCAAAACCATCCCCTACGCCTTCATCCTGCCGGAGATCGTGAGTATGCCTCGCTCCGCTGCCTCAGGGCACCCACTCCTGGCTAAAATCCCCCAAAACCATCCTGAAGGCATCATTACTGGGAAGTGACAGCTTGTCTTTGAGCTTATGCACAAAGTATTCCTGATGGGTTTTTTTAGGAACAGCTTGAGGACAAGGTACAGTCAGCTCCATCACAGCCTGTGTGAGGGTCACTGGCTGCCGTGGGGCTGGGAGAGGCTGAAGAGCTGCTGGCTTGTCCAGAGTAGATGAGCAGCTCTTGTTAGCATGAAGCAGCTCTTGTTATGTAGAAACGGCTTGAAAATCAAGGGAATTTTACTCTCTGTATCAAGTCGTTCCAGGGGTTGAAGGCAATTGGGCGTCTTGTAATGTGTGACATTCCATGATTCTTTCAATTGCTTCTGGGTCCAGAGGGCATTCAGTGGGACTGGCCAAGATAGGAGCTGGTGTACTTTGTCATGGTGCACCGGGGCTGGCAGCCCACACACCCCATGCTCATGCTCCACAGGCACAATCCCTGCCTATGGCAGTGGGATTAGCTCCCTGCTGCAATTCCAGGGGTTTCACCCGCTGCAGCTGGGATGGCACAGGGTGGCACAGCTCATCTGATAACCCCGTGTGCTTTTTGTGCTCAGTGAATATTTTGGGTGGATCCAGAGCATGCTACTTGCTCCAAGCTGGTGCGAGGAGCTGAGAGGAGACTTCCTCGTGCTGTGATTCCAAGCCCTAGAGATTAATGAGCGGGCAGGGCTGGGCTGAGGCAGCCATTCATTTTTCCCAGATAAAAGCACATTTTTTTTGCTTCTCTACCAAATCCCTCGGGATGAGACATTTCCTTGTGTTGAAGGCAGCAGCAAATCTTTCCCTTTTGTGTGAACACTCACTTCCCATGAGTGTTCAGGGAAACCGGTGCCAACTTGCTTGTTGTTGCACCGAGATGCTCTGGGAAAGATGCAGGGGTTCCAGTGTCTGCTGTGGCCAGCCCAAGAGGGAGGCGAGGAGGGAATTGGGGAGGAAAAGAGCTTTTCCTCATCCCACACTCATCAGAGGCGCCTGTTTGTCCCTGGCAGCTCTGTGGGACCTGGGTGTGGATCCTCGTCGCTGCTACCTCCGTCTCCTTGCCACTGCTTCAGGGATGGGTGATGTACGTGTCCCTCACCTCCTGCCTCATCTCCCTGCTGCTCCTCTTAAGCTACCTCCTTGGCTTCCACAGGAACAGCGAGAACTGGAAAGTGCTGGTAAGGAGGGGATGGAACATGGGCAGATGTTGGCAGTGTGGGCACAGGACCACCATGGCTGGTGACCCACCAACCCTTCCTTCCTTCTGCCTCAACAGGAAAGTCCAGGGGAGCTCTGATGTGAAACCACTGCCTGGGAGGGTTCGGTCCCAGCCCTGTCCAGGCCCATGTCCCCCTCTGGGGCACTCACAGGTGCCTTGTTTTGCAGGACAGTTTGTACCATGGTGCCACAGCCATTCTGTACATGAGCGCCGCTGTCCTGCAGGCCAATGCGACCATCAACTCTGAGTTTGGCACCAATGCACCACTCAACTACCAACTCAACAGCGCTGCATCGGTGAGTCCTGAGCACTCTGCCAGCCTGCAGAACACACAGTTCCCCCTGGGAGAGGCAACAGCACATGCTAAAGCCACACAGAGCCACTCCGAGCCCCACAGTGTCACACTGGGCAGAGCGTCGCCTCCTCACCTCATGCAGCTAGCGTCGGCTTCTCAGGGTCCACCAGTTCACAGACATCCTGACATGGCTGGATCCTGGGAAAGGCTGAGGCTTTGCCTCTCCTTTGAGGCTGGAGAGAGCTCTAGGCTGGGAGGCTTCCCCAGAATGAGAGTACTGGGAGGAGACAGGGTTTGACTCTAGCAGCTGACTCTTCCTCTTCTTCCTCTCATGCAGTTCTTTGCCTTCCTCACGACCTTCCTGTACATCTTCCATGCCTTCAGCATCTACTACCAGTGATCCTGGCAGCACCAGATTCACCTTTGCAGGACAAGGGCTTTCCCAGTGTGAGAGACCCTACCGTCTTCCCAAGATGTCCCTGTCTCAGCCCTGCCACCAGGCCTCAGGAACAGCACTTCCTCACAGGAGGGATTTTGCTGGCACACTGTTGGTGTGCCTGTGGGACATTTCCTGCCTTGCCTGGGGGCTACGCAAGGGGAGGGACTGGGAGCAGGCCCCAAGCCTCCAATTCTGACATTCTGCCAAATATTGACACCAAGGGAAGAGAAAAAAAATCACTGTTCCTTCAGCAAACAATCTCCTTTCTTATGTTATTTGCTTTTCCCTGGTTCAGCTCCATCCCTCCCCAACACAAATTCATACCAATGATACAAGATTGTGTTTCTTGACTTTCAGATGGTTTCATTTGGTAAATGCTGTATTTGGAATAAAGTATCAACTGACAGATTTTGACTACTCTGTAAGCTGTGTTCACTGAACAAGCTCATTTTACTCCCCAAGAGTTATAAAAGAAACAGAAAATGTTCACTTAGAAAGCTACAACAGATTTTAAACAAGTAAATCATAGAACTCATAGGAAATTTCTAAATGTAGTATAAAACTACAGTGTGAAAAGAATGATTACAACAGACATTTACAGCAGTTCTTCTCCCAAGTCTCCTGATTCCCATTACAAAACCTGCAGGTGTGGAGTCAAGGCACTGGCACTGGCACCACAGAGCACTGGTGTTACTGGTGTCCCTCTTCCATATCCTTAGCCTCGGAGTGACTGGAGGGAGCTCCCTCCTCTGCATGCTCCAGGGAATCCTGCAGGTCTGGGATAGAGCTGGCTCGCAGCACATCCAGGTAGAGCAGGTAGTCCTGGAGGCAGGCTGGCAGCGGCAATTCCCGGATCACGCGCTCCGAGCGCAGGCGCTCGCTCCCCAGCAGGGACCGGATCTCCAGGCGGCACAGATGGGACAGGGAAGGAAGGAAGGCTGGGAAATGAAACCCCAAGTCAAACACAGAGCAGCTCTTGCTACATAAATATATTTACTAATTAAAAAGGAAATAAAGGGAGAATTTAATCTCAGTTTCCCTAAATAGCCCCCTTTTGTTTTTTAACTCCAAAAACATCCTCATTAGCTTCAAACATCCTAAAGGAAGTATTATTAAATGACATTATCCCTTGGACAACTCAAAAATTATGACAGACCCTTTTAAAAAAGAATTTTTTTTAAAAGAAATCATTAACAAAGACATCTAAGTGCACATGAACTGCTTTTCTGAAGGCTGAACTTAAAAAATTCCTGCACAACCAACTGAATCTTTTTGGCTGGTCACATTTTGATTATGTTTGGTTTTTATGGTTTGTGTTTAATTACTGTTGAATGCTTACAAAACAGGACATTCATTTGAATGCTTCATTGGAAATACAAATCAAATTAGAAAAATAAAACATTACTAAGTCATATTGTCATCTTCTCCGAAATCTCCCCACCTGCAGCCTGAAAGCTGGATATGTGGAAGCATTATTTTCCTGCCTGTATTCCTTACCAAAATGGCTCTTGGAAGTCCAAGTGAACTTCTTGTATTGGGAAAGGTGTTCCTCCATAATTGGAGGAAGTCTGCTCCAATTCATGAACTCCAGAATGAAATTAAGGACTTCCTCACTTGCGGAGACAATCCTGCGTAACAAAGACTCCCCTAAAACACCTTTTAAAAGCATTTGTAGATTGCAGAATAAAAGACCAAAAAGCATCGCATACGAAACAACAAGGACAGTGAGATCCGTTCAGTCACTGAGTTGCAAACTTGTAAAACTTGTAGTGTGTTTACTACAGCCTGCAGAAAATACAAATATTTCATAACTGTAAATTTAAGCCTGTAGTGCCCAATTAAATATAGAACATTGCCAAGCTGTTATTTATATGTGGAAAAACTTCAATAATAATAATTTAAAAAATCTGACTGGATTTTTTGCCACATTGTGTTTAACAAAACAGTCTCAAACTGCATCCGTTTCCTCTCCTCCCAGCCTTGGCCCAGCTTCACTTCCCATTTGTTTCCCATCTCTCCTGACCTATTTCTCCCATTGGAATTTCTTCTTACCATTTGCAGCTAAATTTTTGGGCATTAATTAGAGATGTTCAATATAAATTTGGGAAGTGATGCTTGAAGTATTGAAGTACTCAAGAGAAAGGCAATTTCCAGACTGGCTTCTTCCTAAATAAAACTGTTTTACTGCCTCCAGACATGACGTGTCAATGATTTATTTCAGACTTTCCACAACCCCTCCCATTCCTGATGGTGGCAACTGATTATCAAGGGCCATCCTGTGAAAGCCCTGTTCAGCAGCAGCTTTGCACATTAGCATGAGATGTTTAAGTAAATAAAGACAAGGCTCCCTGCTTACCAGAACTTGCACATGAAATTCACAGGGTTGAAGCCAGCCAGGAGCAGGCACGGCAGCCATTCCTTGTATTCCTCCTGCACTTTGCTGCTGTAGTGGATGAAGTCCGTTAATTCCTCCTCCAAGGGCAGGGAGCAGCCCAACCTCAGGAAGCGCCGGAACAGAGCAAACTTCTTATGGCACAGGCAGTGTGCCAAGTTAATCCCATGCAGGGTGATCCCGTATTTCAGGAGAACATCAACAAACTGATAATACCTGTGAGAGGGAGAAGGAACAGGGCATCCCATGAGCTTTCCCTCAGAAGGCACCCACCACTTTTTACAGCTGTATTCAATAAAACACTTCAACATGGTTTTATTAAAATCCTTTCATCATTACCCACTGCAACAAGGTAATAGGATAAGGACTGGGATAGGACTGGCGTTGCCTTTTAGTGCTTGGATGGCACATTAACCCACAGAAGTGGTGGCATTTGTTCCTGCTTTGTTCACAGAGCAATCACCTGCTCTGCATCCCTTCCTAAACTATTTATTATAAAGCAACACCAGGACAGAAAGGGGAAAATGCTGTCCAAGGATTTTTAAAAGCAGCTTCCTAGGAGCAGGCCATGAACTAAATTCACTACTAACAAAACTCATTAATTTAAATGGCAATATCTACGCCATAAATAAATTTCAATCCATGTACAAGAAATAATCTGTTAAAATCTGAGAGGATTTAAAAGCCGTTTTTGAAGTTGTTTTCCTTAGTGCAGCACATGAGTCACATTCCAGGACTTCACATTAATATTCCCAAGGAAGAATATTAATGAGGAGTGACTGCAAAGAGGGAACACACTGGAATTCTGGAAAAATATTAGATGATAGACAGCAGTTGAGGGAGGAAGGTGGGAAACTACACGTTTAAAGTAAGTTTATTAAAGCAAATATGACTATGAATAATTTCAAAATAGAAGAGGTTTGCTTACTGCTTTTGGAAGATCATGCACATGGGGGACCTGCAGCTGAAGTCCATGCACTCCTGAGCATCTGGGCTGAAGCCCTTTTTGAGCAGCATTTCCAGGCACTCCCTGTCCCCGCCGTACAGTGCGGAATACACGGGGCTCACTTTGCCCTCACCCTTGTCACAAATCCGGTCAGTGATTGGAATCAGCAACTCCAGTATCCTACAGATATTTAAAACCACTGTTTTCTGACCTTATGCAATGGTTAATCTTAAATACATGGTCATTCTTTCATAAGGTCATTGCAGCTTTGGAAGAAAATCATGGTTTTTCACTCTCGAATTTGCAGCTTTATAACTCCATACACAGACCCCTGGCAAACGTTGTGCTTTGAGATGGATTTGGGCTGGAAAGAAGTATTTTAAACCAAACCAGGGACAGCTACTTCCTATTACCCAACAATTCTTTTTACAGCAACAGAACATGATTGCACATTAAATCCCACCTCCAAGGAAGTTTGGAAGTAAAATGGAAACGTGAGTTGCAAATTTAATGAATTCTTAGTTCTGTGAAACATAAAAATCATTCTGTTTACAGGTCACACCCCAGGCCACATCACATTAGTGACAAACATCAGTTCCTTTGCTGCTGGAACTTACTTGTGCTGAGTAAGAGCTGCCAGTGATGTACCATCATTTATATATTTAAGTGCTGTCCATGTGTGAATCATGGAGTTCCTGAGAGATCCTTCTCCCCAATGGTCTATTCCCAAAACCTCCTTCCACTCTTGGCTCTCTGCTGTGGAACTGGCCTGTATCTCTGAAATTGGGCAAAGCTACAAATGCATCTCTGGAAAGATTAAAGAAACTGTTTTGTGGCTTTGATTTTTCTGGCTGGCCCATCTAATTCAATATTTGCATATAATTACTTCTACTACTTAATACAGAATTCTAATTAGCAGCTGTTCAAGTCATGTATAATGTATAATGTGGTTATTTGTACTATTAAATGGAAAAGTAATATGGCCATGGAGTGAATTGATATCTGGTTCAGCACTGTGGAAAACCCTCTAAATTCTTTAGGCTATGGATTAAACCCAAGTTAGACACTGAATTAAAAATCATATAATCACAGAATGGTTGGTGTTGGAAGGGACCTTAAAGGTGATCCAATTCTATCCCCTGCAATAGGCAGGGACACACCTTCCACTATCACAGGTTGCTCCAAGCCTCATCCAACCTGACCTGGAACACTTCCAGGGATGGGGCAGCCACAGCTTCTCTGGGCAACCGGTGCCAGGGCCTCTCCACCCTCACAGGGAACAATTTCTCCCTAATATTTCACCTAAACCTACTCCCTGTCAGTGTGGAAGAAACTACTAAGAGACATTTAAAATACAAAAATAATCAGAACTTCAAAACTACAGATCAGTTGGAACAATCAATTTTTCTCCCTTTAAGGGCTGAACTTCCTCCTTTGGGGATCAGATTTGTGTGACCACGACCTTCTATCTGAATGCCTCTGCAACCACCTACTTTGCATGGCCCATCTCAGCTGCTGCATGAATGGGTAGCTGCCAGTTATCCTCATTGCAATAGAGGTTTGGGTCTGCCCCTGCAGTCAGCAGCAGCTTCACACAATCCAAGTGTCCCTCCTGTGCAGCAATCAGCAGGGGGGTGGCCCTGTCCTTGGCCGGGCAGTTGACGTCTGCACCTGACACAGAACAAAACCAAAGTCATGTCCATGAGTCATCATTTTTCACAGGGTGGCTTCAAACCCAGGGAAGTTTTCCGCAGCAATAAGGAAATAAAACATCTAATATTTGCAAAGATGAAGTGCAAGAGCAGAGCTAAAATTGCATTTAGTGGGAGCTGATGGAAGTGTAGCAAGGGAAATGAAGGATGGTGGTTACCGTGGGACAGAAGCAGCCGCAGACTCTCCAGCTGGCCATACTGAGAAGCCACAAACAGGGGGGTAATTCCAAAGTCATCGCGACAGTCCGTGCTGGCCCCTTTCTCCAGGAGCATTTGCATTATCTCAGTGGAACCCTGAAATAAATGTTTCTAGACTTCACCAGCAAGAAAGTAAGGAAATTACATAACCTGTTTCTCCCCACATGTTCCAGACAGAAAGAATAAAACCCACAATATATTCAGTATTCTGAAGATGCACTGGAACATGAATGGTAAAAGAAATTAGGCAAGTTCAAATCGATCACTTTTGCTCATTTACATGATAAACTCATTTGTATGTGTTAGAACCATTAATCCACTATATTTTTAAGTACAAGCTTATGACTGCTAGGGTACGTTAGGAAAAACTACCTGACAAAAACGCAATAATTATTAAGGAAATAATTATCCCCCAGAACACACCAGTTACACGGAAATTACACGATGCGCTCACAGGTTACCTGAAAGGAAGCTTGGTGCAAAGAATTCCATCCAGACCAAGAATGAGAACCTTCAACATTTGCTCCGTGTTGAAGCAGAAACTTGACAACCTCTGTGTGTTTATTTTCAACAGCTTCCATGGAACAGTAAGGGAAAAAAAAAACTTACTGAAGAATATTAAAAAGAAATAATTCAAGTATTTGGATTTAAAAGCTCAAAAGGTCTCACTGCCAACTTGCCAAAACAATAATCATAATTCCTTTAAACTTGCCCATTATATACTTACTTGCCTTTTATATTTAGATCCCCAAAACAGTGTTGGAGAATGGAAATGATGCCAAAATTCCCCCAAACTTGGAAAAGACTTGGAAACAAAGGTAACATGGCACCCATGATGTCTGGGTACAGAGGCAAGTAAATCAATAAACGTATTTAATCAGATGATTTAGACCCTCAGGACTAACTGTAACAGAAGTTTGAAGCATTCAATCAGGTCAAACATAAATCATAGAAAAAAAGCTAAAAAAATGGACCTTAACTGCCTAACTAGGAATGTCAGAAATAAGTAATTTTACATAAGAATTAGGGAGGAATTACAAAAGTCAAAAAGGCTTTGAAACAGCCATGTACAGATGTAATCCTGAACCTCCTTAAGTTTTTCTGTGCTTGCTGCAGAAAACCAGTTTGTTTTTATAATTTTGTTTTAAAACACTGTCTGAAGCAGATTTACCCATAAACAAAACATTATTTCCACACCTTCTCCATCTCTGCGTCTAAAGCTCAAAAAGCTCAAAAAGCTCAAAAAGCACATGGCAGGCAAGGAAGAAACTCTGGTGAGTTTAAACTCAGAGAAACTTGAGTTTAAACTGGTGAGTTTAAACTCTTTGGGATTTCAGGGAAGCTCTTGTCACCTAGGAAGAGCGGGGTGGTGGCGGATTCAGTGGTGACATTGTTGAGGTCAGTCCCAGCTTCCAGGAGAACCCGGAGGCACTCCACAGAACCATGACGAGCTGAGAGGTGCAGGGCACACAGCCCTTCGAATGTCCTCGAGTGGATGTAGTCCTCAGCTGGAGCTGCAGAGGAGCATAATGAAGGGGGAAAGGGGATATTTGGCAGTGAATTACAAAAGACAATAATTTAAAGAAAATAACAGAGTTATTTGAGATGAGTGGCCTATGGAACACCCATGAATGTGCTGTTATCACCTTAAGTATCACGCGTGAACAGCTGTGTGTTTTCTCTTTACCTCAGCTGGGAAACCACACAGAAAATCCCCAAACAAGAATAGGATAAATCTATGTAGCTTTCATTTTCTATGACAGGGTCATTTAGCAGAAAACCAGCTATTTCCCATTAGGTTTTCCTTACCTGTTTCAATGAGCAGCTTCAGGCACTCACTAGAATTGTGCGCTGCTGCTTCATGGATGGGCAACCACCTCCTGTTATCTGGGACATCGACGCTGTAGCCCTGATTAATCAATTCCTTCAGTATTTCAACATTTCCTTCTCGGGCTGCAAGGCCCACGGCCGAGCACCGGTCGGAATAGGCTTCTGTGAAATCCATCCTTGGCATAGAACTCTTCTGGAGGAGGAGAGGACTGGAGGGGGAAAGAAAAAGAGACGCGTGTTGGTACAATATAGATATGGGGCGGGGCGGGGAGGTGTACGTTTTGCAGAGGATTTGGTTTAGTTTGTAGGAAGATGGTGGTTTGGGGGAGGCAGCTGCTTGGCGTGGGTTAGGGCAGGTGGTTCGTGGGTTTTGAGGGNCCCCGACCGCAGCGGGGGCGCCGCCTCCGCCCGGGGCCGCCCCGCGGCTCTGCGCAGGCCCCGCCGGGCCGGGCCGGGCCGGGCCGCCATGTGGGTGTTCGGCTACGGCTCCCTCATCTGGAAGGTGGATTTCCCCTACCAGGAGAAGCTGGTGGGGCGGGTCCGCGGCTACAGCCGGCGCTTCTGGCAGGGCAGCACCGACCACCGCGGGGTGCCGGGCAAGGTGAGCCGGGGCNTGGGGTTTGAGGTGAGATGGTTGTTTTGGAAGTGGTTGTTTGGAAGGTATTTGGGGATTTAAGGGGAGGTCGAGTTGGAGAAGAGATGGCTGTTCATNCGGCGGGCCCGGGCCCTGCTGCACGGAAACCCACAAATAACACAACCCGCTTTAAAGAGGGCTCAGAAACGCCCTCATTTGTCATTCAGGGCGTTGAATGCGCTCGGTGAGGGGCGGGTGTCAGGCTGTGCACAGGAAATAAGAAAAACCAGGATTATTGATCTATGTAACCCTCACCCCCGCTGTATTTTAAACTGTTTTACTCTCAGGTGAAAATTCATGGATTAGGAAATACTTAAAGTTCTAGAATTGTTCACAGTTTGGAAAAGGAGAAGAAAAACCAGCGAGAAAAAGAGGCTAAAATTCCAAGTGAGCATTCCCAGTGTCATGTGTTTTTAAGCCACGGGGATGAGATAAGGTATAACCTGCACCCAGGTAACTCCACTGTAAACCTGAAGCAGCTTTCAAAGACAAAAAGCATCAGGATTATATTAAAGAACCAGCTTCCTTCGTGGAAGGTTTAATCCAGATGTAAATAACACTCGTTAGAACCTCAAATACCATAAAATAACTTGGACAGAACTCAAAGATAACGCAGCTTGAGCCGCCACTGACACACGTTAAAGAACAGCAACGAGAAAAAAACAGTTCTTACAATTATACAGCAAATTACATGTTAGCTATATTTTAAAAATATTTTCAGAGGGTTATTCTCAGCAGTACAAACAGTAATTAATTCCTCTAATCAATAAGTATTTAGTAGTTTGTTTCTTAATGTTTGTTTTGGGCAGTTCCAGGCAAGACAAGGACTCTGCAAAGCAATTAACTAAATATCCTGCCCTTCCTTAGGCAAACAGATTCTTCTTCCATCATACAACCCACCTGAACATGAAGTTCTCCTCATTACTGCCCTTCAGACTAAATTGATTTAGATTTAAACGAAATTTAATGAATTTAGCATACAGTTACTGACATTCCTAGCAAGGACAAGAAAGTTGATTTCCACCACAGAATGTCTCTTTAATCCATAATTCACAAAAATCTTTGTGACTCATTGCAAGTGCACGAGTCAGAGGACTATCAGTGACTATGGAAAAAACATTCCAAAAGGAACACCCAAGTTATCTTTGATGTATCATGAATACAGACACAGGAAATAGGAATCATTTAGTGTTCATGTAGCTTTGTTGCCTTATTTTATCAGTCAGACCAGGAATAAATGGCTCATGCTGGGAGAGAACTAATTTGATGCCAAAAGCAGCAATTTTAAACTGCAGATATAGTTCAACATAGGGTTTTATGTTTTAAAGTTTTATACAACTTTTCAAGGTTTGTACAACAAACTTCAACTATTTTATTTCCAGTATTTACAAACCAGCTTCTTACTTTTTCCTACAAGAATTAACTCACTGGGAAAAACAAGCCATTTGCAAGGTATCCTCCTTCTGTCCAGTGAGGCTCCAAGGGCTCCTTGAGGATAGTTTTACATTAATGAAACTCTTAAATATCACTGTTATTGTATTGTTAATTAATTGTCACTGTTATAAACTGCAATAGAATTGAGTCTGGACAGCCCATGTAAAGCAAGGACATTCAAACCTATCCCCATTTCTGACTGCCTTTAATTTTTGTGTCACAGGCACTGCCAACCCAGAATTTAACATGTTGTTTATTTTATCTAATACACATTAAAAGCTACTCTCAGAAAATACTTACAGTGGACCTGGACCTTACTGGAATTGTGCTGGATTAGTTCTCTGAGCATTTCATTCCTGTTCATTGTTTTTTTCTCATTTGGATTTGGTTTTGTTCATGATTTAGGGCAAAAGCCTCTGACTGAATGATGATTTCTTCTTTTAAATTTTAGCCTGGAAGAGTTGTGACCCTGGTTGAAGATGCTGAGGTACAGTACTGCTGTACAGAATGTCCTGTTGCATTTCCACTTGTTAATGTTTTGCTTTCTACAAGCAGATAACTGTCTTATCTTTAGGGAAAAGTTCTCTCAGTGTTTCCCAGAGTTACACCAATGGGTCTTGATTGTTTCAAATAATCAATATAAACTGGAAGTAGTTTGGGTCTGTTATTACCACAGGGATATTTCAAAGTATATTCTGGAATAGTCACTTTGTCTATCCAGTTTGTCTGTCCATGTGAGATGCTGAATTTGAAATAGAGATATATCAAACATGATTTGATATCAACATCAAATGATAAATGTAATTGCTTTAATTTCAGCTTCACAAGGTTTAACCAGATTGTGAAGGTATCTCAGCACACCACACCAGTTCAGGTGTGTAAGAGGTGTAGGTGACCTTCAGGTCCTTGCCAAACTGTCAGTAAACAGAAGAGAACTGATCAAAATTCCTTCAAATTCAGTAGCACTTAAATTTGTCATTTTCAGACCTAGATTTTATGAGGTCAGGGAGAAACTCCCTCATAAAGAGGGATGACTCTTTATGCCATCTCCTTAGTGGCCTGTACTATTTACTACTCCAAATATTAACAAAAAAAAAAAAGAAATTGCTCTGTTAGAAAAACCTCAGCATGAGCAGAAAGAGGATGATCAATCTGCACGATCAGTGTTTTCACTGATAATTGCCTGAATGAAGCAGCCCTTTTATTTTGGGATTCTTACAAACAGTGCAAAAAGCAGAAGAGCAGAAAAATCAGTTTACTGAAAGTTTTGCCTAAATGCAATGATTTCTGAGCATCCTTTTAACCAACTCTCCTCAACCAGGGGTGTGTGTGGGGCGTTGCCTACAGATTACCGGCTGGGAAGGAAGGAGAAGTGAAGGCCTACCTGGATTTCCGGGAGAAGGGCGGCTACAGGACCACCACGGTGATCTTCTACCCGAAGGACACGTCGGTGCAGCCCTTCGACGTGCTGCTGTACATCGGCACCCGCGACAACCCCAACTACCTGGGCCCCGCGCCGCTCGAGGACATCGCGCGCCAGATCCTGGGCGCCGCCGGGCCTAGCGGCAGGAACACGGAATACCTCTTTGAGCTGGCCAACTCCATCAGGAATCTCGTGCCAGAGGATGTGGATGAGCACCTCTTCTCCTTAGAGACACTCGTCAAGGAGCTCTTGAACAAGCACCAAAATCTCAACTGTCTATAAAGTAACCTCTTAACAAGCTAGTTCTGTCTTCAGAGGAGAGGTTTTGTTGGCCGTGGGCGTGTGACAGGGAGGAATGCTCCTCTGTATTGCACTATCCTGATTAATACTGCTTATCTTAATTAATGCTGCATTCAGGAGTTGGTTACTGAAAACAAAACTGCCAAAATCATTCTTTCAGGAGTCCAGAGAAAGGCGAGCAATGAAAGTGTTCTAGGTTTGAATTTGGTATCTTGGCTTTTCATCCAAAGACAACCACTTTAACTTCTCTTTATGTTTTATTATTTTTTCAGGTTTAAAATAAATCTTTAGAATATTTTTGAGGTCAAAATCAGCATGCAGAGACAAGTTCCATAGATCTAAATGATAGTCTGTTCTGATTCCAGACCACAATGCAGGAATTTTAAGTGGTTGGCCTAAATTGTATAGTAGAACATTTATATCAACATTCACCTTCCCTGAAATGAAGTTATGCTGCTGAATTAGTCATCTCACCCTTTATATGTTAATTTACCCTTAAATGCAGAGGATAAACCATTTTATTGTAGAGGAAATAATTCCTTCCCTTTGGCTGCTGATGTCAAGCCCTGAAAACCACAGCTCTGGGCACTCTGACTCAAACAAGCCATGACCTATCAGTGCCTCGTTTTCATTTTTAATCCTGATATAAAGAATAACTCCAAAATATTAAAGTTAACACAGAGCACGACTTGAAGTCACAACACAGCAAGAACAGAAACTCTCATCTCTGCTACTTCAGGTGCTGTTTTGGCCCCATCTCTTTAAAAATCCCAGCTCCAGGGACAGATTTTAGTTTCAGGGATTCACCAACAGAAGGTAATTAAGGAAGGAACCCTCTTTCCAGTAACCTTAGGGGTGTGGACATCCCAAGAGGGTTGGGAAGCCCCCAGTTTAGGCCAGTAGGCTTCCTGATGCAATCCATCAGTACACAGAGTATCTGTCCCGACATGGATTTGTCTCGCGCCTCAAAACTTTTATTAACTTTTAACCAAGTATATTTTTATATCTTAACATAAAAAGTCCTGTTTCAAACACCATGTAATGTCCTGTTTTCCCATCCAGGGAATGTGTAAGTTTTTAGTAGACCCCTGGAAGCCTGGATTCTGTGTCAGTAATTGCAAAAAAAAATGTGTTTTTCCCCTAAAAAGGTTGACCCTTTCTCTTCTTTACATCTGGTTTATATTTGTAGAAGTAAAAATGTGCAATGGCACTATCTGCTTTCTTTAAAATCCTTTTTAGATTTAAAAATTCTTTCCTCAAAGACTTATCCTTGTTCCTTAAAACAGGGCAGGGGATGCTTGTGCTCAGTAATGATCCAGAACCATCAGGGCTGATTCCCTCTTTAAAACGCTAATTATTTAAGTACTGTGATTCTGTGTAGCTCCACATTCTCTATCTTTAATTGCCTCCAAGGCTTTGTTGGTTCATTTGCTTCCCAAATCCATGAACCATTGCAATAATACACGTTCCTGTGTGCGTGTGTACAACTTCAGTGCAATAAAAATGTATTTCAATGACTGTTTGGGTCAGAAACCTGAGAAATGTTATGTTTAAAGTGTGGCTGTGTGGGGATGGACACCAAGGTGTGTATTCATTGCTGTTGTCTCGCTGTAAAATTGCTGTTGGGGCTGAGAATGACAACACACAGGGGCTAATATAAACTGTGGCACATTAGGAGTTAATTAAAGCATGGGAAATATAAATACATACATTTGTTCTTGCTGTGTAGGATTAAAGCCACTGCTCTGCCCCCAGCTTTGGTCACTAACAAAAACCTCCCAGATCTGTTACCTCAAAAATTTTAGGCTTCATTTTTTTTCTGACTGGGTTAACTCAGTCTTTATTTATGCAAATACAGATTTTAGATCTGCAAGCTTCACTACACAACCACGCACACAAAGCCACTGCTCAACCTGTTCTCAAACAGTGTTTGGGGAAACAACAGGCACATCCATGACTATTAACAGAAGATAATGCAGAGGGAAGGGAGAGGGAAATCCAGACTTAAGGGTTGGACTCTGTGATCTCCAAGGTATTTTCCAACCAGAATAACTCCAAGGCTCTGTAATAAGGGGATTCTCTGCAGCATGGCAAATTAATTGCTCCATGTTTCCCATGGATCAGATGGACTGGCCTAACCTGCTCTGATGTGAACACTGCTGGCCCTTTTGGGTTCTCAGGTGTATAGTTACACACACGCACATATATATGTACATACACACTGTGTGTATGGAGTAACACAAAGAGGAGCCCTTAAAGTGATCTTTTACACTCATAATCTCATACCCGTTTGTTATGTTTGACCCTTAGTGCTGCCTCTAATAACCAAATTACTCACATCCCATTCCCCCAGTCATTCCCTCATCCCCCCCGCCTTACTCGCCCCCATTTTCCCCCTCCCTCAATCCCCTCACTCCCCGCTCGCTCGCTCGCTCACTCGTTCACACTCCTCCCTCCCTCGCACTCCTCACTCCCACTTCTCCCTCGCACTCATTCCCTCGCTCAT